>CM077115.1:392100056-392420056 GCA_039619475.1 Icerya purchasi | reverse complement strand
AATAATAATAATAATAATAATAATAATAATAATAATAATAATAATAATAATAATAATAATAATAATAATAATAATAATAATAATAATAATAATAATAATAATAATATAATAATAATAATAATAATAATAATAATAATAATAATAATAATAATAATAATAATAATAATAATAATAATAATAATAATAATAATAATAATAATAATAATAATAATAATAATAATAATAATAATAATAATAATAATAATAATAATAATAATAATAATAATAATAATAATAATAATAATAATAATAATAATAATAATAATAATAATAATAATAATAATAATAATAATAATAATAATAATAATAATAATAATAATAATAATAATAATAATAATAATAATAATAATAATAATAATAATAATAATAATAATAATAATAATAATAATAATAATAATAATAATAATAATAATAATAATAATAATAATAATAATAATAATAATAATAATAATAATAATAATAATAATAATAATAATAATAATAATAATAATAATAATAATAATAATAATAATAATAATAATAATAATAATAATAATAATAATAATAATAATAATAATAATAATAATAATAATAATAATAATAATAATAATAATAATAATAATAATAATAATAATAATAATAATAATAATAATAATAATAATAATAATAATAATAATAATAATAATAATAATAATAATAATAATAATAATAATAATAATAATAATAATAATAATAATAATAATAATAATAATAATAATAATAATAATAATAATAATAATAATAATAATAATAATAATAATAATAATAATAATAATAATAATAATAATAATAATAATAATAATAATAATAATAATAATAATAATAATAATAATAATAATAATAATAATAATAATAATAATAAATAATAATAATAATAATAATAATAATAATAATAATAATAATAATAATAATAATAATAATAATAATAATAATAATAATAATAATAATAATAATAATAATAATAAATAATAATAATAATAATAATAATAATAATAATAATAATAATAATAATAATAATAATAATAATAATAATAATAATAATAATAATAATAATAATAATAATAATAATAATAATAATAATAATAATAATAATAATAATAATAATAATAATAATAATAATAATAATAATAATAATAATAATAATAATAATAATAATAATAATAATAATAATAATAATAATAATAATAATAATAATAATAATAATAATAATAATAATAATAATAATAATAATAATAATAATAATAATAATAATAATAATAATAATAATAATAATAATAATAATAATAATAATAATAATAATAATAATAATAATAATAATAATAATAATAATAATAATAATAATAATAATAATAATAATAATAATAATAATAATAATAATAATAATAATAATAATAATAATAATAATAATAATAATAATAATAATAATAATAATAATAATAATAATAATAATAATAATAATAATAATAATAATAATAATAATAATAATAATAATAATAATAATAATAATAATAATAATAATAATAATAATAATAATAATAATAATAATAATAATAATAATAATAATAATAATAATAATAATAATAATAATAATAATAATAATAATAATAATAATAATAATAATAATAATAATAATAATAATAATAATAATAATAATAATAATAATAATAATAATAATAATAATAATAATAATAATAATAATAATAATAATAATAATAATAATAATAATAATAATAATAATAATAATAATAATAATAATAATAATAATAATAATAATAATAATAATAATAATAATAATAATAATAATAATAATACTAATAATAATAATAATAATAATAATAATAATAATAATAATAATAATAATAAATAATAATAATAATAATAATAATAATAATAATAATAATAATAATAATAATAATAATAATAATAATAATAATAATAATAATAATAATAATAATAATAATAATAATAATAATAATAATAATAATAATAATAATAATAATAATAATAATAATAATAATAATAATAATAATAATAATAATAATAATAATAATAATAATAATAATAATAATAATAATAATAATAATAATAATAATAATAATAATAATAATAATAATAATAATAATAATAATAATAATAATAATAATAATAATAATAATAATAATAATAATAATAATAATAATATAATAATAATAATAATAATAATAATAATAATAATAATATAATAATAATAATAATAATAATAATAATAATAATAATAATAATAATAATAATAATAATAATAATAATAATATAATAATAATAATAATAATAATAATAATAATATAATAATAATAATAATAATAATAATAATAATAATATAATAATAATAATAATAATAATATAATAATAATAATATAATAATAATAATAATAATAATAATAATAATAATAATAATAATAATAATAATAATAATAATAATAATAATAATAATAATAATAATAATAATAATAATAATAATAATAATAATAATAATAATAATAATAATAATAATAATAATAATAATAATAATAATAATAATAATAATAATAATAATAATAATAATAATAATAATAATAATAATAATAATAATAATAATAATAATAATAATAATAATAATAATAATAATAATAATAATAATAATAATAATAATAATAATAATAATAATAATAATAATAATAATAATAATAATAATAATAATAATAATAATAATAATAATAATAATAATAATAATAATAATAATAATAATAATAATAATAATAATAATAATAATAATAATAATAATAATAATAATAATAATAATAATAATAATAATAATAATAATAATAATAATAATAATAATAATAATAATAATAATAATAATAATAATAATAATAATAATAATAATAATAATAATAATAATAATAATAATAATAATAATAATAATAATAATAATAATAATAATAATAATAATAATAATAATAATAATAATAATAATAATAATAATAATAATAATAATAATAATAATAATAATAATAATAATAATAATAATAATAATAATAATAATAATAATAATAATAATAATAATAATAATAATAATAATAATAATAATAATAATAATAATAATAATAATAATAATAATAATAATAATAATAATAATAATAATAATAATAATAATAATAATAATAATAATAATAATAATAATAATAATAATAATAATAATAATAATAATAATAATAATAGATTGTGAATCTTTACACTTAATAAAAATCACGTAACTGATAAAGCAAATACAATTTTCATACGTTATTAAAATAATCAGAGGAGAAAGATATGAAATCATACGGCTTCTTCTTCGAGGGAAAATTGAAGGAAAAGAGGAGTTGGAAAGACTATGTTGGACGCTGAACATTCGGAAGTGAACCGGAATAACATTTATATTCAAGCTGTCAGAAATAGGGATATATGATGATAAACACCCCCTGTGATCGTTACGCACGGCAACCGCGTACAACATGTTGATGATGATGATGATTAAAAATTCAACACTTAACATGGATGATATCAATTACAATAACGGAATGGTAATATAGAACGGTGTTGCTATTCGAGCGATTTTCAATTGAAGCGCATGTATATTAAAAAGCATTAACGATTCTGTATTGAATGGAATTTTAAAAACTCCGACACAAAGTTGCTACACAGTGGCTGCGGCTCCACTGGTCACCGGAATTCTACCGATCTAAGTAATCAAGCTGCTTTATTAGCGTAAAATGTTCCGATTATCATTTAACATTCATTTTATACTAATAGGAAATTATTTAACGTAAACCTATGAAAATCTCGTAAATATTAAAAATTTGAAAAAAAACACTTTAAAGTAATTATTTGAAATATAAAATGGCAGATTATTATTATAATAATACGTTATAAACGGTTGAAAGAAATTAATTGAGTTTAAATTTTTTTTGCCCAAGTCAAGAATTAAGCCGGATGATCAGTCGTTTTAGTAGATATTTGTAACATCTTAAAATTCCCGATACAATTTGTCAATTTTCATTTGAATGCCTTCATCCTAAGGAGGAACGTTCGAAATATAATTTAGACAGTTACGGTATCGGTAGCGAAATTACCGTTAATGACGTATACAAGGTTCAAACAAGTCGAACTGCAAGGCGTTCGTTAATTACGTTATTCGCGCTATGAGGGTAAACGCATTTCGAAATAATGTAACACATAACGTTAAGCATATTGTACAATACGAGTACTGTAAAAAAAAAAGAAACAAGAAAATTAATATTATTAATTAATATAATAATATTAAATGTAACACTATTGGTACACTATATTTATATAATTCACAATAATATAATGTATAAGAATAATAAAATGTAAAAACGTTATCAAAAATACATCGATTAGTTTTGACGAACTACCGTCATTATTATCTTGATAATAATGACGGTAATTCGTAACTAGGTTTTTTAATAATATATTTAATTATATAATTTTATAGTACAGTTTATTATTTTTATGCGGCATATTATTGTGAATTAATAACTTTGTGAAACGTATATATTATTAATTAAACCATGCACAATAGTGGCGTACGCGGTTGAAAAGAATACAGAGAGGAGGAGTAGTGAAATAGCGACATGACTAAAGAAAAGCTTGCAAAATGAGGGTATAGAGAGTGTACTTTAACCCAAATTCAAAATTTAATACATACATCTGATCCGCGTTTATACTGTTAGCAAAATTATTTTTCCCATTTACGATACAACTTGTTCGCTTATAGAATAGTGAATAAACTGGTTTCGCTCAAAACGTGATATGTTTTGAGTTGTATATTATTGCAATTGGCTAGCGATAAAAAGGCATGCGGTAAAATTATCGAACAGTTCATCAACGCGGAAAAGAACTTATTCGCATTGCACTGTCTTGCCATTTATGTATATTTCTTTATGTATATTCCTCATCGTTTTCCTAACATATGCATTCGAGAATCACTCCTCATTTAGGGATTTTGCGTCCTTATGTATGAATTTAGGCCGCACAGTTAACGACGTGGTACCATACGGCTTTTCTCTATTACAATGTTTTACGTTTACCGCTATTGTCCATCGTTTCGATATCCTTTATACTACAACCGTTTTTTTCCGTCTATCGCTTACATATCATCTTTTGACTGAAACTCAGCCGTTTCCAGGACGATATTGCTAACCTCGCTTCCCCTTGTAATTGTAGATAGATTTCAGTTGATTTGACGGTAATCATTTTCGAATACGCTCGCTCCACTGATCTACATTCATCGTTTAACATAAACACATAAACGTAGCAGCAAAATCGGAACAAATACAAATTTAAATGCATAAACGATATCATTTGATACTACTTGGAAATGTTTTTATAGATGGTCAGCTAATAATTGAATAAAACCATAACAAAGTATGTAATCGGGACAAACTCTAGAAATCCGTTTTATTAGAGTTTTTTCTGCTCACATACTTTGTTATGGTTTTATTCAATTATTAGCTGATCATCTATAAAAACCCAAATAGTATCAAATGATATCGTTTGTGCGTTTAAATTTGTCTGTTATATTTGTATTTGTTCCATAATTTTGCTGTTACGTTTGCCTCATCTTTTGTAAACGTTTTTACCTATGTAATGCGATAATTAAACGTTTCTTAGATTCGGTAGTTTTTCATCTAATGCGAAGTGATACGGAATGCGCAAAAAATCATGTTCCGAGCACTCGAAAAAAGTCCAATTATATATATTCTCCATAGGAATCACATAAATTCTGTTAAACTCAAAAGTTCCGAATAAGGTTGTACTGTTTTCATCGTCAGAGTTCTTCTCTGATGATAAAATCTCGAAGCGTTAGAGTTTATCGTGAATTGTTTTAACGTGGTATAAACACTTAAGTTGTTTATAATACGCGGCCATAAAGTAAGACGTTTGGCGTCAGTTTATTGTTCGATTGCATTTGACAGTCTTAGGTCTTCGAAATTTAAAGCGCCGTTACAATGACTACGTTTTCCATAGACCATTTATTTCTGTTTTCCGCTGCTCTAAAATTTATATTATTCCTTTTACGACTGTCGACCCCCCACCCCCACCCTTGTTTTACAGACTACCCCGTCCAAAAAAAAAAAAAAGTAAACGTTTCACTCTCGTATTAAAGTTAATCTCCTCGATGTGGTTAGAGAAGCAATTAACCTCTGCGACTTTTTCGGTACACTTGAAGCAAGGCGAACCCTGCCGTCTATCGCAGACATGCGGTAACGGGAGATTCTCGGCATACCGCGAGTAACTGCCAGTATGTATGTCCTGTTCGCAATCTACCAACTGTAATCTGATCTCCGAAACGACTATAAAAAGTGCCAAAGTTGTTCAATGACTGAATATCGGGATATTTTCAATTTTTTAAATTACATTTCTGTACGTAATTTAATCGTAGGCTATAGTTTTTTTTTTTTTTTTTTTTTTTTTTTCTAGTCCGGCTGTTTAAATATTTCGCCATATCTGCTACAAGTGGCCAGGACGAATGAAATGAATCTCAACCGATGAATTTATCTGTGCTTTGAAATGAGACCCGCAAGATGCGCAATGACGACACCCATAAGTTTCGGTTTCCTATTTCTATTTTGTAGTAGACCGAAAAGATTATACTCCGGCAAAATGAGTGTCACCTAGTCGCTGCTCGGTTGAACTTTTACTGGTACCATTTTCATATCTGCTGCATTGTGTAAGTACTGATTTTTGCATCGTAAGCTTTTAATCTGTGCCCTCCCCCCCGGCTTTTATAACTTTCACCTCTAATGAATAATTTTACACGTTTCCCTTTCGAATACACCGCGCATTTCTTTCATCAGTAAACTTCGGACGACTTTTAAAAACGTCAAATTCATACGGGGTTTGGAGGACTGTAAGTCATTATTATTTTTTCACTCGGGATAAGCTTGCAGACGTGAACGCTTTTAACTTCTATTATAACTGGAAATACCTAATTACTATCAGCGTGCGGAAAAGGTAAAAGCGAACGTTCTAAAAGGCGATAGTTTTGATTTCTCCTGAAAAACACCGGAACAAAAAAAAAAAACAAAACAATCTTATCTCTTTTTATGAGGACATCACGTCGAATTGATAACTCGAGATTCACAAAAAAAGTATGATCGACATATTTTAAACGCCGAGCAGACGTAATTAAATCAAAGTCAGCCGGGTGTATTTCGGTAGTGGCGAAGAAAACATGAAGTCGCAAATTTAAATATACAAAAAAAAAAGAGACCTCTAAAGACTAACTAGAAGCTTTAAATATAATGAAATCGAAAGCAGCTGTTCATTTGTCGGGATCTACACCCAAGTGTGAATTATCAATCAAACATTTTGCGAAATAAAAATATTTGAAAAAGCTATTAGATCCAAAACAATCGAAAAAAATCGATTTTAGATTTTTCTCCTTCGCATTGTCCGTAATATTGCGGATTTAACGGCTCGTTTCCAATTTCTTTTCGCTTGTTAGACGCTTGACTCATTCCGCTGTAGAAAATAATTGACATAACGAAAAATACTGTCAACAAACGAAACTGCACGGAATAATTTCTCCCCTGGTCTAACGTCGCAATAGTCTACGGTTTGTGCATCGTGAAGTAATCGCAATGAATTATTAATGAGGAAAAAAAAGTGTGGACTGGCTTGTTGTAAACGAAAAAATAATATACTAATATTACGCCCAATCGAAACATCTATCGCTATAAAAATACCAACATAGCGCTCTCTGAAAAGGTGTTATATAATTACTTTTTTTTTTTTTTTTTTGTTTTTGTGACTTGATTTCTTATTAGGAAAAGTAGAGAAAAAACTTCTCAATTAGTACAAATCAATCAATCGCTGCATCATACAGACACACTCCATAAACAGTCATTAGAAAAATTCGATTTATTGGTTAATTTTAACGCTTTAGATTTTCGTCGACTAATTATTGTTCGTTTATTTTGTTTTGTTTTTTGGAAAAGCCTTAAAACTGAAAAAAAAAAAAAAAAAAAAAACATTTGGACAGATGCCTTTTTTTTTGGCAGAACTGTCAAATGGGGGAATATACACCGACAGAGAAGGGGTTAACGGAGATTAATTTATCGCGACCAGCACAACGCGTCGAATTCAGCTTTGCTTACTTTTCAGGCGGGCATGACACATTTTAATTAAACAAAAACACGTTTCATTAAGCAAAAAAGAAAAAAACAAAAAAAAAGGAGAGCTAGTCAAACCTGTCGTCTCGATCCGGATTAGTTTTGTCGCAGCACGTTCGATCCGTTCGTTTGGCGTCCGAGCGGCAACCGTGACAGCACTCGCAGTGCATGATGCAAAGGGTACAGGACGACAGGATGCACAGTGTAAACGGCACGGCGAAAAAGTTGACGATGGTGTGAACGTACTCACTGCGATGGTAACGATACATGGTAACGGTTTTATTCTGTCTCGAATAGTAGCACGAAAAGGATGCGCCGACGGTGCCGAACTGCGAAGTGAAGTTGGCGCACTTAACGGTCGGAGGATAGCCGCAACCTTTGATGTTTACTAAGAAGACCGCTTCGACCAGCTCGTCTTTCAACCGGAGCCGCTGGTCGTTGTCGCCGACGATCGCGTCGGTCTCCGTTCCAGAGTCCGGGTACGGCGTATAGGTGACGTATATGTGAGTGCAACGGTACATGTCGCTGGTGCAGCCTTCGCGGCACGAACTCCACGAACAGTTGAACAGGCCGGTGTAATCTTCCCGTCTGACGGTCGTGCAGACAACCGGTTCCGGCGTGAAGTCGGCCATCAAAGTGGAAATGGCCGGATCGACGTAGAGCGGCACGAGAAAGAGCAGCGAAGTACCGGTGGCCACGGTGACCATAGACAAGAACAGCGTACTGTACAGCCAAAGTCGTTCGCGCTTAGACTTGGGCCCTCCGACTTTGCCTGCGGCGTTAGACGATTTTTTGATATTGGCCAGTTCCAAGAGTTTCTTTTTACGTTGCAATTCTTCGTCCTGAACAACGGAAGGAGGATCCAGTAGTAATTCGCAACTGCCGTTGTTCATATCGCGTGCACCTTCGCCCGATCACATCGGGCCTACTGAAAGTCAAACCGTTCTCCCGCTGCCACGGCTCCCTTAAACCGACCGCGATAAATACGGCCCGCGCTCCTGCTCTCGCGGCCCACCGTCGCGCCCGTCCGGCAACGCGTCTAACGCAGGCCCTACAGGGCCAGCCGCCGCGACGGTCCTACGACGATTCTACGCGCATGCGCGTCCGTCCCCGCGCCTGACATTGTTATAAAAGCTCGGCCGAAACTGGAGAGAGTCTGATTGCAATGGTCGACGACGGAATTGCCAACTCGATAAAAACCTCTTATCAGCACGCGGCTGATTATTATTTCCAAAAAAATTCACGCCGCCCCCGCCAAATTTCTTATCTGTACCTTCGCCGCTGCTGCCTCTTCTTCTCTTTTTCTTTCTTTCGCGCTGAACAATCGATTGAATCAGACAATGAAAGCCAATCTACACGCGCCGCTCCGCCCCGCCGAATCCGACTAAAAAAGCCAACTGCCCCCCCTCCCCCTTTCGAAAAGAAAAACACCTTCGCCGTTAATTTATAACCGCCGCCGTTATTTAGGAAATTACTTTCAATAAACTAATCGACTTTGCCTGTTCTTTCTTCTCCCTCGTAAACAGCACGCGTTGTATATTTCATCGCGCTCGTCAACGCCATAGACATTGACCCAAAAACGAGGGCCTCTCGAAACCTGTGTCTGACACCTTTGAACGGAACATCGCTACTTGCACCGTTCTCCGACTCTATTCCAGCTGGCGCAAACTGAACTGTTTATACCCTGAAATGCCCCCCCGCTGGTCCGAATCTCTGTTTGTTCACTATTATTTTGCTTGGCGCACTATTCAGCAGAAGAAAATCGTCCTGTATATTTTTATATTTCAATTTAACCCGATTAACCGATAATATGGAATTCCGAAAAAGTAAAAACTACCATTATATCTCAAATACCTTGTTTGTTTAAAAAAATTCGGGTGCGGCTGTGCTAGGGCACAGGGCCGTTGATTTAACGTGAAACACTTATGATATATATATATATATATATATATAGATATATATAGATATATATATAAATATATACAGATATATATATAGATGATATACATACATAGATATATATAAATATATGCGGTGAAAAATAATAGTCGTTGCTTTGCGCGATTTCGTTTCACTATTTCGTTTTACGAACGATTTTCAAGACGTTTCACGTCAAAAAAAAAAAAAAAAATCCCGAATTAAATAAGATAGTTTTCTTTTTTTTTTATATTCCCCCGCCCCAACTGATTAATATTGTCTGGCTGACCGTCCTAAAACTTTATCTACTCCCCTCAGATTTAAGTATTTAACTAGAAATCGATAGCTAAGCGTTAGCTTTAATTTGCATTCTGTTGCTTGTGTGAGTTAACAAAAATTAAATAAGCAGTATTTTTAAATCAGCCAACATCTGAGGGTAATTAGTAACGCTGTAAACTATAATTGCCAACAGTTCGCCTTCAGCCTGATTGTGATTATTTAACAATTTAATCCTGGGCATCAGTAAAGACGTACAACTGTTTAGGTTCTTAATCTAGCGATTTCTATATGATATTGACATTTTCTTTTCAACTGCATGCTATTATTTTTGCCGTAAAGTACTATTGCCAATTAGAATTACGTCTTCGACAAATGATTATAGTTCGGTATATAAACACGTATTTGTTACGCGTTGCTAGTGTAGTACTGTTTATAATTGTTATTAAGAGAATGGATTTTTATCGTTTGCGAATTCGAAGTAGGCAACCGTAACGGTGGACTGTGTTAATAAGTAAGGGGTAGGAACATGTTTCCGAGTAGCCGCTATATATTAATTAGTATTCACCGCGGACAAAATACTTATCGATTAATGAATTCAATAGAATAGATTTCAAACGAAAGAAAACCATTATTTTTACATTGACATGTGTATCACTTATTGTTTCACTTATTTATGAAAACATTAAATAAAGTTACTGTATATATTTGAAATAATTACAATTATTTAATATTATATAAAGCAACTTTAGCACCTTTAAAACTATTAATCTTGAAAATAGGCTACATATTGTTTCGAATAAATCGAAACTTCTAGAATTACTAGCGTTTGTAAAACCGAGAATATCCTGAATCGAATTATACTTAGTCCACAATCCTTGTAGAGATGTAAACAAATTACTTCTTTCCTAATTCAATTTTATCTTAAACATTTATACGTTAATGCAAATGGTATTAATCACATGTTGCATTACACCGATATATCAAGAAATGTCAACACTCAAACAAGATCGTACAAGTGAAAAAAAAGTATAGCGATTTGATGAGCTCAATATAATTCCGAAAGTTTAATAACGGCCATGCGACATAGCAAATACATGCACACATTGTACATTAAGAACACATTTCTATGATACTCTCTAGTGGATTACGTACTATTAGCTCGTGTATAATGTGAAAACATGTATATACACACTAGTGGCCAAACATGGGTGATTTCAGATGAAAATTCTTCCGCGTTTTACCTAAAAGTGTACGATTTTCATCAAATTTAACATAACGATGAAAACATTATTTTTTTGCCCAGAAAAAGTAACGATGTGATGACTAATTTACCAATCTTCTAAGGTTACACGTGATAGTCCAATATTTTCTCGTACTAATGGTAAGTGTTATTTCCCGACAAGCAAGAATACGTTTTAAATAATACCTGTGCTATCTCTCAAAATCCACTGTTATTGACACTGCTTGGTAGAGTTCACCATCTGTGTTAATACCGACATTCGTTAATTAAAAAGTAAAATAAATAAGTACAATTTAATCTATCTATCATTGATGTTTTCTTGATCCATGTTAAGGTAGCGTGTTGATATTGTAGCTCCGCAGTGGTGTATACAGATTGAAAGGTAATTTAGATGAAAGAATATCAATTGTGAACGATAGAGAGAGAGAAAGAAAGAGATTTGCGTGTTGTATACTTAGAAATGCAGTGAATAAAGAGTAAAAATATTCTACGTTACTTTCGAAGAGTAAAAAGCTTTTGTTATTGCATGTTATTGGAGGGAAAAGGATATAATCGAACAATACTGTAGCAGCAAACTGTTATTGCTTTTTCACCATCTCTGTATCTGAAGTGATTGGTAGCAGTCTTTAAAACAGGTAAGACGGGTTTTGTGAATATAAATATATATGTATATATATATATATATATATATATATATATATATATATATAAATATAAATAGTAGAACAAAACGTATACGAATGTCTGGATACGGTATTGATGTATATGTGAACTGATGCTATTACATCTTGCAGTAATAGTCAACATAATAGAAGAATCCTTAGAAACCAAAAAAGTATGTGATGCTGTATTCCTTGATATTAAATAAGCGTTCGACAAAGTATGGCATGAGGGATTACTGCATAAAATTCACTGCAACCTCCCATATCAACTCTTTGAGTTATTAAAATCCTATTTAAGTGAAAGGTATTTTTCTGTTAAATACGGGGAAGCAGAATCGGAGCTCCACCAGATCCAAGCAGGTGTGCCGCAGGGCAGTATACTAGGACCAGTACTATACTTAATATACACTTCCGATATTCCTGTTCCAGATGAAACAGAAATGGCCACTTTTGCAGATGACACTGCAATTTTATGTACAGGCACCTCAGTAGAAACTATCAATAATAATCTTCAATCAGCTGTCATTGAGTTTGTCAACATGGTTCAAACGATGGCGTATAGTGATCAATGAGGATAAATCTGCGCATATAACATTTACAAATAAGAAGAACTGTAATATATCGGATATTTATATTAACAGTAAGGTTATACCTATTAAAGAAACAGTAAAATACCTCGTAATTCACTTAGATAAAAAATTAACTTGGAAGACACACATAGGAAAGAAAAGGAATGAAATGAACTTGAAATATAGAAACCTACTGTGGCTTTTGCGAAGGAAATCAGAACTGTCCCTGTAAAACAAAGTACTACTATACAAACAAATATTGAAACCAATCTGAACATACGGATGTCAACTCTGGGGATATGCTAAGCCGAGTAACATTGCGCAGATACAACGTTTCCAAAATAAAATCCTGAGAGAAATTACAGATGCCCCGTGGTACATTACCAATCATACATTACATACAGATCTGCATATAAGTACAATCAGTGAAGAAATCAAAAAACTTGCAAAACGGTACGGTCGAAAATTAGGACGCCACACAAATAGCCTGGCCGTTGCATTACTAGATAATTCCAATGAAATTAGACGCTTGAAGCGGATGAAGCCAACAGACTTACTATAGGGTTCAAATATATTAAGCCGGATACCAGATGAAACTCATATCGCTGGATAGGAGTTTCCACAAATTATCATCACTCACACGCCAAGTGCTAGATAGCCTACAAGGCTAGTCGCACACTCGCGAAAGAAAAATAAAAAAAAAACATCTTGCAGTAGTGGTGACATAAAAAATATATATGAACGATAAAAAATTAAAATTAGATAAAAAAATTTTTTAAGATTATGAGTTAATTTTTTAGTACTACGATGCTACACTTTGGCTAATTTTTTTGGAAACATGCCGTAGGATTTTTCAGAAATTTACGAATAGAAGGGAAATGGGTGGGTATTAATTTTAAGTAGTAGAGTAGTACGCTTAAGCAACATCTTGAAAATTGAATTAATTAGACCCAGCCTGAAATAATTGGGTACCAGAGAAATCTAGGAAAGTAAAAGCGACCGAGAAAAAGGAACTGGCACTAGTATTCTCATCAGATCCATTAGGCTTAGTACCATTATGAAAAGCTTAACTTCACAATCCATGATACCTTATCAAGGATATATGGAACTTACTTTACTTACATGAGTATAATAATGGAAGAAATGAAAAATAACAAGAAATAACGTTTCATATGGAAATTTTCCTTCTAAAATTATTTTTGTCTGTTGCTAAAAATAAAAAACAATTTAAAAAATTAAAAAAAAAGTTCCATTTAAATTAGAATATAATAAAATGCGTGTGCAATGTGATGTCGACTGTATAATAGAAAACAATTAATTGATATATTAATAGCGCGTACCTTGATAATTAAAAAAATAAAATTTATTCCCAAGCCTGTTCTACTTCTGGCATGTGCTAACTTTCAGTGACTGTGTTGTGAGTCTATAGTGCAATATATAGTTTCGATGGTAATTAAATGAAAAAAGAAAAAAGAAACATATCAGTCATGTATGACTGACAAGAGATATAGCTGTAAATTATATACATGGTTGGTAAAATTCATTGAATAAAGAAAAAAAATATGTATATTTTATTTTGTTTTGAAAGTATAAAACAACTTTTTGGAGAAAGAATTCGAGCAAAATTAGAGCATTTTAGTGAATGCAATCCATCTCCGCGTCTGGTATGATTGGTAATGATTTTTGAAGTGTGTGAGGTATGATTTCACAAGTATGTACGATAGAATAAAAAGTAGTGGCTAGGTGCAATGTCATATGTGGTAATAATGGTTTAAGCGTTTCGTGGGATCTTTCAATAGTAGCCGACATGTGAAAATTATGTACCATCGGCATAAATACATAGTAGGATAGAAGAATTAATTTTTAGCATCGAGGTTATATATATATATATATATGCAGTAATTCTAAAACGTGCTGTACGATTATACTCGGACTAATTTGAAAGTACAAAATTTATTAGCAATCACGTATGGCATGCGAGGGTGTAAAAATGCATGTTTTATGGTTTTGCATGCAATGACGGATACTGATAAAATTGTACGTGATCGGAAAAATATTGCAAACAAAGAATAAAGGAATAAAGCGGGCGAAAGAGATGGATTTTAATTTTTTCTACCACGATAGTACATTTGGAATGATTTTCATATGAATCATCTGAATTTTGGAAACAAAGAGCAAGATGGAAAAAAGGGTGCAATATTCATTTGTTAAAAAATCATGACACGTTACTAGTGACGACCGAATTATTTTGGAATGCTGAATTACAAGATAAGTTCGGTGAATGAGGATATCGTCTGGGGTAGTAAAAGAATGATAATGATAAATATATATGTGTACGTATACAAACGGTAACAGCGTAGAATGTGATCGCGAGGGTACGAATAGGTGCCAAGGGTAAATATTGATAAAAATAGAATGACGAAATATCGACTATGTACGACGTGAGAAAAAATTCTCATCGATTCTGGGCAGATGTAAGGAGGTGATGGTACGAAAGATAATATTGAATACGTATGCTGATCTGTGTTTGTACGGTCTTGCATCTACAGCGCTTGAAATAAAAAAAAAAAAAAAAAGTGCGCATAGCAGGTAAGTAGAGAAGGAGTGGTATGAGGCTAATTTTTATATCAGGATAGTATACTTGGACTAGTTTCGCAGCCGAAGATAAAATAAAAGACAAGAAATGAAAATCTTAGATGCGAGTTCACAAATAAATTCGTGTTACGTTCCAATTTTTTGTTATATTCGTGATGGACGATTTTTTAAGGAATGCATAATAAATAAAAATATAAATAAATAAATAAAAATAAAAAAAATTTCGAGTATTAAATTTATTTATAATGTGGGGGGGGGATAGAATTATATGCAGTTACCAAAAGCTTTTGATAACATTAAATGGCCAAAACTGTATGGCAAACTATATTAGAAATTGGTACACCAAAACATCTAATTTACCTCATACAACAACTGTACGTAAATAACAAAAGGCATATAAAACTGGAGACCGATAAATCAAGTGAGTTTGCAGCAAAAAAGGGAGTACGCCAAGGCTGTTGTATATCATCGATTCTCTTCAATATTTGCGGAGAATGGATTATAAAACAGGCAATGGACGGCTGGCATGGGGGAATATCATTCGGAGGCGAGAAAATCACAAACATAAGATTTGCAAATGATACGGTAGTACTTGCTAGCACAGAAAAAGAAATGTATGAGTTGTTATTAAGAATAAAAATGGAAAAGAGACTGGTTTAGTACTCAACAAACAAAAGTGTTCGATGTTAATTATTGATAAGGATAACAAAATCCGACAACCGTCAAAAATGCTACAAGATATACAAACCCAAGGAAAATTAATCTATCAGGGTGCCTGCATTTAAGGAACTGCAGGATTGGACGAAGAAATAAAGAGGCGGATAGCACTGGCGAGCACCGCGATGGGAAAACTTAATCGTATATGGAAAGATCATAAGATCTGTAAACTAACAAAACTGCAACTCCTACAAACTTTGGTGTTCTCTATAGCGACTTACAGATCGGAAACATGGACGATTAATGAAATCATGGGAAGGAAGATCGCGACTTTCGAAATGAAAGGGTATCGGAAAATTTAAAGAATCCCACGGACTACCCATAGGATGTACGAATACGTGTTAAAAGAGCTTGAGATCGGAACCTACCAACGGCTATATTAACATTCATCAGAAAACGTAAGTTAGGCTTTTTCGGTCATATAGTAAGAGCAAATGGACTGGAGAAAACGATTTTGATGGGAAAGGTCGAGAGGAAAAGGAAGAAAGGCAGACCAAAGAACCGCTCCATCGACCAGATCAAGAAAATATGCAGATCAAATTTACAACATATTATAGATTTTGCACACGATCGGTATAAATTACGACGTGTTGTATCTTGCGTCAAATAAGGTCACGACATCCGACTCGGATAACGAAATGAAGGAAGACCACGACTGCACGGATGTGCGTAGTGTAAAACAAAATAATTACATTATCCACCTTTCTTTAAATCGCACATTTTTACATTGTACATTTTTAACGAGGGATGTAGATTTAATTTTAGAATTAATCATGATTAAGGATCGCGAATCTGTGTGTATTTGTAAA
The DNA here is from genome assembly GCA_039619475.1 of Icerya purchasi. Lineage (NCBI taxonomy): Eukaryota > Metazoa > Arthropoda > Insecta > Hemiptera > Monophlebidae > Icerya > Icerya purchasi. Next base: position 392,403,019 of record CM077115.1, on the reverse strand, counting down.
TTTTTTAATTCAAACTTGGAGAAGGGGTGGGTGTAATATAAGAAAAATAGGAAAAAAATAAAATAATGTACCATACGAGATTTTTTCTCTTCAGGAAACATAATTTTAAAGTACTTTAGGAGTTTGTTGAAGATGTATGGTAATGCAAAGCATGTATGATAGGTTGTTCTTTGTATAATAGAGAAAAAAAGAAATAACGATAATAATAATAATGTTTAAAAAATGACATTATCATGTATATCGTTTGAGTTCGATATTTGCAAGGGTCAGAATAGGCGTGTGCAAAAATTAATATCATTTGTCCGCAATATTGCGTATATTTCTGTGGATAAGTTGATAGAATATCAGGTGCAATCGAGTAAGATAAATGCGTGTTTATAATCTTGTTCCATAGTACACGCTGAAGAAACAAAAAAAAAAAAGAAGAAATTGTTAACATGATCATATTAATATGAATTTTTAAAACATTACTTTTGAAACTAACAAGATATATATATATTAATTACAACATAGTTCTTAGGCTACCCCCCATTCGAAAAAATGTCCCAATTTTATGTAACATTTGTTATATTTTATAGGATTTTTGTTATTGTTATTTAAAAAATGTCATAATTTTTTGTAACGAAATATGTAACGAAACAATATCTTAATTTTATATAATGAAAGTTAAATGTTAGGATAAGATTTTTGTGATTATGTTATTTTTCTTTTTGTGTTGATGCCAGTAAGAATTACGTTGTAAATTTTGATCATTTTATACAAAGTATAGAAGAGAAAGAGACAGAAATGAAAGCAAGAGGGGTCAAGGGGCACAGCCCTCTGCGAGGCCAAAATGGCCGAGTTATATATATATATTTCGATTTTTTAGGTTTCAATTAAACTTTGTTCGAGACATTTCATAAGGTCGTTGAAAGCATTTGTTCGCATTTCTTATTTTCCAGTTCACTATCTAAATTATTCCAAAATTTTCCGCATCTGTTAATTTTGTTAGCCCGATGTTATCGGAAACGAAATTATTGCACAGTTAAAATTTAAATTTAAATTAAGGATTTTATCGAAATAAGATGGACGTTTTCACGGTTCTTTTTCTACTATCTAACCGTAATAGCCCATGAAATGGAATAACTTATGTTAGAAAACGATTTTGTATCGACGATAAAAATAGACTTACACTAATCAACTTTTCGATAAATTTATAAAAGCTGATTCAGTGTGTTCAATTAAACTAATTGCATTTCTCTATTAATTATGCATAAATTAATTTAATTATCGATTAAATTAGGCTCAGAATGTTTTCCGCGTTTGACTAATGAATTAAAATTAAGGACCCATTCAAATTTTAAGCTCGACAATCAGAGCACCTTTAAATTCGCAGAACAATCAATTTAAAATGATTACACCTACTATAATACACAGTTCAGACTATACCAGTCTTTTCAGGCGCATTGTTGTTCAGAACTTACAGGTAACGTTTTTTAATTATTTAATTTCTAACGGTTGCTAAGCACACAAAAATCCTGCAGCAGCTAGAAATAGACTTTCTTTTTATGTATAACTATATTACATTTATCTACAAAGCGAACCGTGTTATTTCACTTCCGAACATTAAAATTTTTATTTCAAACTTCCATTAGCTAAATTAAAATGATCATCGAATGGAATTTGTTTTTTTTCAAATTAACGCTCGCCACTTTGTTCGTGTACATTAATAACGATCTGAAATAAAAATGATATGAAACAAAAGTAAACGTTTTTTTTCACTCATTTAAATGTTTCCAAAAATTTGGTTGGCGTAAAAAAAAAAATTCCATAAAAGAACATGAATCGGTGCCGAACTGGCCAGAAATGATTCCAGAGGTTCACCTGTAACCATTTATGAAAAACATCATTTACAATGATAAGTAGAAAAAAATGAAACGTAACCCGCTCGTTAAATAAATAGAACAGTTTAAATAAATTAATTTGATCATTTTCTAGAGATCGCATTCTTCACTTTTTGAATTGTGTAATCCAACTAGACAGTTATGAAAAAACTTGCCCTAGAACAGAAATTTGAGTGAAATAGTAAACCGACTGGTCTCTCACGGTACTCAAATTTACGTCAGCGACGGACAATTTGTCGCAAGATATCTCGGAGAATCTAAAGAAAGGAAAATGATAATGACAGAAAACAGGCAGCACGAACGAGAATTGCGTAAGAAATGTGATTTTCTATACAACTGGAACAGCAGTTTGACTGAAACGCATATCAACAATTGAATAATTGTAATACTCCTTGTAAGTGCAGTGGATATTCTCACCTTTTTTTCCAGTATTCAATGAATGTTATGTATACAATTGTTTTCCTTGTTAGTTCCGGTCAAAAAATTCCCATTGTATTTGCCATGCGATTTTTTTTTTCAGGGCAAGACAAAACATAAAATCAAAATAATCCGGGATACTCTGAATGACAATAACGTTTCTATCTTCAACCCCAAAAAACACGCACACTTTAATCCGGCTCATAACTCTTAGTCAACTGTCTTTTGTTTGGAACATCAAGCCTGAACCATCTCATTCGTGCATTCCAGCAGTGCTCTATATGTCAAGACGCAATTACGTCCTTCAACTAATTAAACTTTAAATGTAGGTGAATACATCCTGTTTGTTAAAATGGTATAATAAAATAAACTTTAATAACAAACAATATAGATCAATAAATTAGATAAATACCTATTTAGAAACGTTTTCGGGCATAACCCATCATCAGCTAACACTAACTTAAAGGAAACTTAAAACATTTTAAGTTTCCTTTAAGTTAGTGTTAGCTGATGATGGGTTATGCCCGAAAACGTTTCTAAATAGGTATTTATCTAATTTATTGATCTATATTGTTTGTTATTAAAGTTTATTTTATTATAATTAAACTTTACATAAATTCATCGAACGAGGATCCACCGGATAGACAGAAAACAGGCCAACTGAAATCTTTTCCAAGAGCTTTGCACATAAATACCCGAACTCGGAATCGGTCAAAACATCAACGTCTTGCTATCAGCATTCACCAATCACATTCTTCTTTACACCTCTCAATCCATTGCATAATATAATTCTTCTCGTGTAAAATCCGCTTACCGTGTCGTAATTCGCAACATAGAAGAGTCCTAAAATGTTTAAAAAAACCTCCAGCTCACTTCAACCTATTTAGTTATAGAAAACTAAAAGCTATCGCTCAACACACCATTAAGCAAACAAAAAGAGATTTGTGGAGAAAATACATATCTAATATTAATGTTTCTCGTTCTCAGATCTGGTCAGCAATTCGACAAATAGAATCTTTCTCAACAGCATTTTCGTAAACGGTGTTAACAGCGAACTCAACACTGATCCCATAAACACACAGCAAAATGAATTCGCAGCAGCCCATCTTTTAACATTATCTCGAACATCACCACTCCACAAGAATCTAACAACGACATTATTCGACACAACATCTAAGATTTCAATAAAGATATTATACCGCGCAAACTCGAAGATGCTATCAATTCCTATAAAATTTCACCTCCGAAACCAGATCATGTACATGATCAATTTCTCCGAAATGCTCTCGTCAACATAATTCATCTACTAAATATCTTTAATGCTATTTATAACCCAAATTATTTTCCTATTCTATGAAGCAAGGCATTTGTAATCCCTTTCATTAAGCCAGATAAAACCCATTTTTAAATCGATAGCTACAGACCAACATCCTTAACATCTAATCTCTCTAAAATTCTCAAAAGAATAGTAAACAAATGACTTATATAGTTCGTGGAACACAGAAAAGAAGAAAAAACTCTTCCACTTAGTGTGGCTTTATATGAACAGCAAAATAAACGGAGCATATCACAACAAAAATCGTTCCTACTAGCGATCTTCTTCGACATTAGCAGAACATTCGAAACAATATTAAGATGTAAAATTCTCTCCCTACTCTGAAAGCATGGAATATTAAAAGAAACATGCTAAACTTCATATGCAACTTCCTACTTCAATTCCTTCTCAGATACGCCCGAACTTCTAAATGCAGTGGCTCAGGGCGTAGTTTTCAGTTCTATACTCTTCGTAATAAGTATTGACGGTTTAGCAAAATCAGTTGTTCCTCTACTTGTTTCTCAAAGCATTCTGTATATTTATCAATTGTAAAAATCACAAATTCGGAGGGGAAACTCCTTCAACAAGCGGCCAAAAAAATACAATGGAACACAAATTTCGCAAGCAAAATCAACTGCAATTCACTTCTGCAAGCACCGCATGTTCCCTAAAAATCTATACATTCGACTTCACGATATACCTATGCTAGCTTCGAGCAAAAGTTAAATACCTAGGTTTAATCTTTGACAACGCCGCAGCTCTTAAATCTCAAAACAAAATGCTTCAGAAAAAGTAATCTCTTAAGAAAACTGGCTCACTTCATATGGCTCCGATCGAGAAACTTTATCAATCTCTCATTCATACGATCATTGATTATGACGCACCTCTTTACGGTTTCGCCACCCAAATACATCTCGACACTCTAAATGCGATCCATAATACATGCCTGAAATTAATTACAGGTGCCTTTCGTACCATACCAATCATCAGCCCCTAAGCAAATCCTTAGAATCCCCCCCCCCACCCCCTAAATACATCCTATCGCTGCAAACTTTGTTCTCAACATTCTCGCTACGCCTAATTCCAACTCTTCATTTCATAACTCACCCAAGTTCTCTCTCCCATAGCAGTAAATCAGTTATTCTAAAAAATAATTTTCCTTTCAACATCAATATAGCTAGAATTCACAACAAATTTAGATCTATCTTTCATCAATTTTGGAAAATTTCAATCTAGTCCCATTATTTGTGCTCAAATCTGCAACGGCCTCGTAAGTAAACATTCAAACTTCATTAAAATATTTAAAATTGGTTCCAAAACACCTAACAATGCTGGTTCGAAAATAACGCGATTTCGTTTCCACTACCATCTTAATCCTCAGTCCTCTCAACCGAACTTCACGCTCTCAAACTAGCAGTTAACTATGGCACAGATGTCACATCCAACCACATTCTGACACCGACAGATTCATTATCTGCGCTCCTATCGATCAATAAATTTCAAAAAATGGAGCAGTATCTGACATCTCAAGAAACGGTCTACTTTCTTTATCAAGCAAAAAAATTATCCTCAGTGGATCTCATCTCAATCCAACATTCGTCCAAACAAGCTAACGAGACTGGAAAAATAGTCCTAAATATTTCCCCGATACAGAACGTTCCAATCTCAATAGCCAATCTGAATGAGTAAATCATTCGCACAAAAATCTTTCCAACAAATCTGGGATCTAGTTCCAGATAAAAATAAACTAAATCCCAATCCAAGAATCCAGAAAAGACGAAGTAATACCTTTTCCGCTTAACTATCTAAGACATGACTACATATTAGACAAACAGCCACCACTGGCATGTGACAGCTGCAATGTTCCAATATCAACCACTCATGTAATTATCGATTACCTATAGTTTCACAATCAAAGAAATCTACATATTTCAAAGGAAACTCCGACAGATATAAAAAATCTTAAATCTTTCATTCCCCTAAGCTACCAAACTCTATAGTCGGATTTAACCATTCAGTCTTGCCACTCTGGCCAAAGGTAGTATGTGACGTAACTAATATCAAAATTCATCTAAAATAGTCATAAAAACTGTAATGAAAACGATAAGATAAAGAATACACTTATGTATTAATTGTTTATATTAGTGTGTTTCTTCTTATTGCGTGTTGAATTAAACTAAACAACGTGTGACATTAAAAAATTATATAAACTTACTAAATGTGCGGATTTAGAAGAGAAAAAGTAGCTCGAGCAGCTACACTGTCGTTAAGATTAGTTATATGAAAAAAAAAGTTGAAGTTGAAGAAGAGTTTAGACAGATATAGAGAAAGCATTTGACCACGTTACATGGGAAGTATTATTCTTGGAATCAGAAGAACTAGAATTGGGAAAATAATATGGGAATTATATAAAGAATAAACGGCTAAAATAAGAATTGACGATTCGAAAGAAAAAGCGAAAATACAAAGGAGGAGTAAGACAAAGCTACCCATTATCACCTATCCTTTTTAACTCGATGATACTTTGCATAAAATTCGCAGATGATACAGCTTTAACAGCAGGAAACGGAACAAAAACTACATCAAATATCAACATTACAAAAAACTTTCGGAACAAATCAATATAAACATAAATATATAAGCAGAACACAACTATTCGTAGCTATAACCAGTGAAAAAAATATACGGATAAAATTAGATAATAAAATTTTAGAACAATACCTCGGACATCCTCTTTCTTTCCTCAGCTAATCATTCGCGACACTATGGTCGGACATCTATCCTTCTTTATTTTCTAATCCCGTCTCTCATTATCTTCAAATTCAGCCGGTTCCCTGTTCTCAGCCGTGGTTTCATTCCTCTTCTTATCAACGTTCCGCGATCGTTTCCTTAATCAGACTGCGTTTTAATCACTCCCATCTAGACTCTTGTCGTTTTCGTTTTTCCCTGTCCTCCTCTCCTGATTGTCCCCTTCACAGTTCCATCTCTCCTTCCATATGTGATGCAAACCACATCTTCTTTGAATACCCTGCCCTTGATTTTGAGCGCTCTGTTTAATACTCCAAAATCTTGACACTGGGTCTTCCTGCTCCTTAAAGTTCTTCCTTTGTCCTTTCCTTTCCATCTTCAGCAATAATCCCTGTACTTCAATCTTTCCTAAGCTCTATTTCTAATCGTTTCGCTATTTAACCTTTTCCATGATTTCTGTAGTTGCTGGGTTAAAGTCGCTGGCGCGCCCAAAAGATAAAAAAAAAAACAAAAAAAAAAAAAACAATTCAAATCTCAAAAGTATAATAGCACATAAAAGAAAAACTCTGATATCGAGGTGGTAAAAACAGGAATATGGCGATAGCTAAATGAAAACCGGGTCCACGAGGGGGGGGGAGTTAAATCCCTCCTCATTAGAACTGAAATAGTTATTATAAATACACAAAAATTCGAAAAAAATCAAAAATATAAAATAAATATTAATGATTTTTTAGGGTGTTCTTACCTTTAAAAAAAAAAAGAAAAAAAATATGCTCTATATTTTTAGGTACTTCATTAATATTTTATGCAAAATTTTTTATTACGGGTATAATCAGTAAGATATGTAATTTTTATTAGTGTTTTTATACGGGGTAATTAATTTATGTAAATTATTAATATATAAATCAAAATGATAGAAATTATTAATAGTATGAATATTAGCGTGAAAAATGTATTGTTATTTACATAAAATAAATATATGAAGAAAATTTTCAAAATCCCCCCTTTTCAAAATTCTAGACACGGACCCCTGAGCTAAATAGCTTTAATGAAGAAAAAAAAAAAGAGAACTATCGAACAAAAATATTAAATTTAATGAATATGCACGGCTCGGAAAATGGGCGATAACAAAAAAGCTAAAGGATCGATTAGAGAGCTTCAGAATGTAGAAATAACGCCATGTGTTACGAACATCTCACGGACACAGAGAATACGAAGTTCGAAAATATTGGAAATGGTGAATGAAGAGGGAAAACTGATAAAAGTTAACACGAAAAAGAGACTGACTTTTGAAGCACATAACTACATCGTAACATCTTCACGACTACAGTAATTGAGAATAAATTAGAAAGGAAAGAGAAAGCAAAAAAGACCATCGATTACACGGAGGATCAAATAAAATTTAAAACGCAAGTGACATACAAAAAAGGTCAAGATACAAGATAGAAAACAATGTAAAGACATACTTGACCAACAAATACAGATGATGACGATATAATATATATTGAAATAAATCCATCATTTTCGTAATTTTTAACGCAATAAAATCACGTAGTCCCGTTATACTTATGTTCTGCGTAAAAAATTAAGAAACGCTAACATTTACAAATTCCATACGCGTAGGAAGCTGTTCAAAGTACAGCTAAATGTCGTGCTATATGCAGCCGCAAGTAATGGTTCACTATCAATTTCTAAAACAATTCAACGAAAGTCTGAAAACTGAGAAAAAAAAAACATTCGACTTATAATAAAAACAAACTTTAATAACAAACAATATAATAAGGCGGTAAAAATAATTTATAACAATAAATTAGATAAATACCCCTTATTTAGAAACGTTTTCGGGCATAACCCATCATCAGCTAAATCACTAACTTAGTGGAAACTTAAAACGCACTGGATGGAATATAAGGAATACATGTGTATATACTATAGTAGATACATAGGAGGAACAAAACATAGAAGGTATAAAAATCAATAGAGTGAAATTATTAATACTTAATACAAAATGTAAAATGAAGTAGGAGGAGCCTAAAGTTAAATTTTTATATTATAAAGTGGATTGTTACTACTATTAGGTAATTGATCATTTAAAATATCATCTTTATATTTATTTATGTAATAATTTTCAACAATGTTCATAATATTTCCTTTGCAAATAAGTACTGTAACTGTCTTGGCCACTTATGGCAAAGGAAATATTATGAACATTGTTGAAAATTATTACATAAATAAATATAAAGATAATATTTTAAATGACCAATTACCAAATAATAATAATCCACTTTATAATATAAAAATTTAACTTTAGGCTCCTCCTACTTCATTTTACATTTTGTATTAAGTATTAATAATTTCACTATATTGATTTTTATACCTTCTATGTTTTGTTCCTCCTATGTATCTACTATAGTATATACACATGTATTCCATATATTCACTCCAGTGTGTTTTAAGTTTCCACTAAGTTAGTTTTGGCCGATGATGGGTTATGCCCGAAAACGTTTCTAAATAAGGGATATTTATCTAATTTATTGTTATAAATTATTTTTACCCTCATATATTGTTTGTTATTAAAGTTTGTTTTTATTATACAGTTTTAATAAACAAGTATGTATTCACCAACATTCGACTTAGCTAGCGTATTTTTGGAATCTCTTTCGATGTGTAGAAATTGTTTCATGCCCTTTCATATCACCCATGGCGCGTTAGGAGTAAAGTATACGGAAACAAAACGTGTAAAATTCCGTTAAACACGCGGATGTCCCCACTGATGTAATAGCTAGCGGCGGAATAGAATTAAATTAAAAACAAATATAATTTCAATAAATTATTGCTAATAGTACAAAAAAAAAAAAGAAAAGAAAAGAAAAGAAAAGGTAAGACGATCCAGCCTCTCAAGACGCGATATATATCGGTTTACGCGAAACTATTTAATTATTACGTCGATGACTGCGCCTCGACTTAGTATGTACTATCAATAATTTTAATATTTCACCTTAAAATTGGTGTTAAAAACTCACGTCAGTGGTACTCACCCTACGTCTGTATATTACGAAAGTTGTATTTTAATTGTTCACTACACTCGGTGACATTATTGCTCGCCTATAAAATTAACCAACTAGGAAAAATATCGAATTGCATTAAATTCGGTACACGTTGAAATCGACACGATGCTTTTGGCAGATCTATTTTATAATATTCACTAAAACTGTCAATCTGCCTTTCTGAACATTTCCAAGAATACCCTAAATATTACGTTACTTTTCTCGTAGTAGGAATAATAAGTTCGTTTTTAATACGGGCACCAAACTGAAAACAATCTAACCGCGAAAATACGAAAAACAACCATCGGGACACTAAACTTCTCCAATCTTCCATAATTATCAGAAAAAATAAAATAAATAATAACGGAAAAACCAACGCTATAGCTCTCTATTCTCCTGTACATGCACGCGTTATGATCAGATCCAAAGCAGGGGGAGAATTCTTGATTATTAGGAGAACACTGTTTATTACCGAAACCGCACACTGAGGAATTATAATGGCGTGCAGGTATTTAACGTATGGAGCAACAACTGGTTTAAGGGAGGGGGGGGGGCAGTAGGATATCGGTTGTTTCGTTTTAAGGTGTCATTTGCTATTTGGCCGTTTCGGTTATTTGTGTGTTTGAACGAGGCATACAGCAATGCTACACAAAACGAGCCGGTGTCAGTAAAATTGCCTACTTGCCAGCAACGCATGTAGTGCGCGCCTCTTAGATAAATTTTGTTTACATGCCGCCAGCATTTATCGGATTCGAAACAGATATTAAACGAACAATCGACCTAGTGGAAAGATGAAAAAGAAAATTGCAGAGGACAAGGAGAAGAAAACAGGAAAAGGATTGCGGCAGAAATAAGAAAAACAGTGGAAAACGAAAAGACAGGTTCCTGCAGCCAGGAATAATTAAGTTCCGCTGATAATTAAATTTTAAATACCATTTAAGAGAACTATTAAAGTGCGGGCAGGCCCACCTTTTACATGATTAGGACCACGGCGAGGTCTAAGATTTTAAAGAGGGTTCTCCTAAAAAAAAAATATATGTAGGCGTTAAAAAGATGTTATCGAATTGCAAAAATAAATGTAAAAATCGTGAAATTATGCTCTTTATTAATAGTTCTTTTTTCATTTTTCTATTCTTTTTCGTTTTCAACTGTTACAGCTATTACGACACACAGGCAGCTTTACTGAACGAGTAGAAAAGGTATTTATCAATTTCTTTTCATCGTAAGGGTCACTTGACACAGCTATTTCGTCACATTTCCCCTCTCGCTCATCCTATTTTTTCTTATCTTCTCCGTATTCGCTCTCTCATTCGCACTCTTCTCTCACTTCATTCTGTTCACATCAATTTGCTCTGGATCCCTAGTCATATAGGGAAAGCGGGTAATGAAATGGGGCAGATTCCTTGGCGTCTTCACGCTTCTATTTTAACTGAAATTTCTGCTTCGAATTTTCTTCCCGCATGTAAAAAGTTCCATACTAGATTCTATAGATTCTAGTCAGATATTTACGTCTCTTCCTTTTCCAACCAACTTTCCTTTTACCTATCATCATAAATACCCGTCCCCTTGGTTTTACGCTTCGCCGTTCCGCTATCGTCTCTGTTATTCGTTTACGTCTTAATCATACTCTCCTTCCTTCCTCACGATTTCGTTTTCTCTTTTCACACTTTCCCTTAATTGTCCTTTCCAATTAAGCTGTCTGCGATCCTGACTATATCTTCTTCGAATGTACACATCCTTCTTGAATGAACATGCCCCGCTTTATATTCTGATTTGTTGTCACCTAAGCTCCCCAATTCTTACTGTACCTCTCTTGTATCGTATCGTTTCCGTCGATCTCCATTCTTCCGATCCTTAGTTCTTTTATTTTATCAATAACTGATATCACATCCATCGTTGATTCTTCTCCCACATATCGTTTCTGTGCTAAGATCCGTTAAAGACGTGCCCGAGAAAAGAGAAAAAAAAAATCATATCGAGCGAAACATAGCCCACGCATACATTGCAGGCATACCTTTAATAATTACTATGTATAAATGCATAAAAAGTACCAATAAACCCTCAGTTTATAGATGAAAAAAGTATACAGTTAAATTATAATTTTAAATCTGTCCCGATGGTAATTAATCTATTAAGCTGCAAGAAAAAAAAAAAAGCGTACAGCCCGTTCTATCTAGAGAGTTGAATTTTTTTTTTTTAATCGACGTATTTTCTTCGTGAGATCATAAAAAATTATAAAACCCTCAAAATTTTAAAGCTAAATGATCCAAATTTTGAAAAATATAAAAATCAAGTTTTAAAAAGAAATTTTTAAAAAATCCCACAGCCGATTCTATATGAGTTACGGTATTGCTTTTTTTTTAATCAACACAATAAAATTTGCAGGAAAAAATATAAACTTCAAAAAATTTTCATATTTAGAGACCAAAATTTGAGAAAATACAAGCTTAAAGCTGTAAAAAAAAAGTCTACAGCCATGTTCATAGCAGCCGGAGGGTGGGTCCCTCTATTTTTTTCAAATGATGTATTTCAATCGTTGGAATATATGAATAAGGCGAAAGCCTAAAAAAAGTGTTTAAATGAAAGGGCCCAAATTTGGAAAAATGTGAAAATCAAGTTTTAAGTAGAAAATTTTTAATAACTTCTACAGACTATGTAAGTTACGGTATTGATTTTCTTTAATCTGCATCCGAACGTCTCTAAAAAAAATTAATGTAATATATTCCTCTCACGTATATTACCCCGCGCTGGCCGTTTTAGTTTTTCTAATATTTTAATCTAAATTTCACTTTTTTAATTGACCTATTATTGATGTACTTTTTAAAAAAAAAAAACAAAAAAACAAGGATATGTGAACGCTGTCTTTATAAAAATTTACAAAGGAATACAATTTAAAGTCCGAAGGAACGGGCCAGCGAGACTAATCCCCTAGTATATATAAATATATAAATATATAAATAAATATATATATATAATATGTATGTTAAGTATATTTAGCATCTAGAAAGCGAGTATAGTTCATTCTTTTGCGTCTATATTGTTTACTTCATAACTGTAGTGTGAAATGTATGTGTTGACCAAATGATATTAACTTACTATTTGTTAGAGAAATTAGTGTTAAATACACATCAAAGTTTTAGAATAATATAGGGAAACATTTAATTTGTAGGCATATCTGATTCGTATGATATTCGATGCGTTTATACGCTACATCTGGCAAACATAAAATACAATTGGTATGTTGTAGGCTGCATATGTAAATAATTCGTTTGCGATAGTAGGCTCCGAGCGTTTGTTAATCATATCGGAAATAACATATAAGAACAGTGCGAGAGTAAACGTTGTTAGTAATAAACGCAGATATTAAACGTTATTCTCGTTTGTTTTAAATCTTTAATATTTCACACCCAGTCTAACTGATTATTACCTGTTGGAATATATCATCGTCCAGTGTAAATTATTCCATAGCTTCGATCCTTCTAGTGTGCAAAATATAATTTTCCATTTTGCATATAATATTCGTACATTTCTTACAGTAACAGCTCATAAATCTGTTTTTTTCCCCTTTTTTTTAAACATGTGGAATGTTAAAAAAAGGGCCCAAAGATACTGCCTTGCAGAAAACCGGCAAACAGTGTTTTGTAGGTGACACTTCATCCTGACCGTTAAATATCCAATAATGAATAAAACGTAATAAGTATAATAAGTAGGATTTGAATTTCGCGTATAATTCATATTTTTTTCTGCTTGTAGCTGCCGCCTTGGTATTTCGGATCTGATTATTCACGAGAGTTTTAAATTCTAAATATATCAATGCATATTATAAATGTATGTGTCTAATGTTTTGGGCATTTTTTGAATATGTTAAGGATTTTTATGTATTTTGAATAATTTTACATTAAGAAAATACACATATTCTTGAGCGCAATTATATGTTTGAAATTGGCGAAAGGTCAGAGTTACATCAAATTTATAACTTCTTATAGGAAATAGGGCATCTAAGAAAAATTACCGTTTTTTCCTTTGCGCACGTCTGTTGTTGAAAGTCTTTTGCAGTGTATTCTCGTTAAAGAACAAAAAAGTCTATTCGATTTTTTTCGAATATACACAATTTTTATATTGATCCGGAAAAATAAGGCGTGAATTTTTCTTTCGAAAAAGCGCAAAATTGTCGCAAAACGTGATTTTTATTTTTTCTATTACCCCGTGTTTTACTATTCCAAAAAAGGTCTACACGAATTTTCCGAGGAAAAATACGCGCTACATATTTTTCCCGTGGCAACAACATTGAAATGACGTTTTGAAATTTTCGAATGCCGTCGAAATTTAAACTTGGCCCGGAAAATTCATTAGTATAAACAAGAGCAACACATAAGCAAGCACGCAGCAAAATTTGAGAAACACTTCTTTCATCATTCGCTACGAGGAGATATGATTGTTGCAAGTATTGGCAGGGGGGGGCACTTTCCTAGCCAAGTTAGAGAACCGGGGTATGCTATCTTTAATATCTACCAGATTATTTTCCACTCTCCGCATGGCCTCGTTTAATCGATGCTGCTATTTAGAAAAAACTCTTACTGTTACGTATAATCAGTCATAATTTAATATATGTTTAATATAGATTTGTTTATAATAGCCGAAAACTAAGCATGTTAATATAAATTCTATTTTATTTTATTATTTTTTTATACACTGTCTATTGTAAAATTTGTAGTGCATATTTTTAGCGTATATTTAAAAGTTCTTTAGTGAATGTACTTTTTAAATCTGCTCTGTAGCTAGAAAAGCCATAGTGTAGCATTTTATGCGCTACACGATTATGCCACACGTTACATGAAAAGCCTTTTCAAATTTAGCAAAATATTAGGCCAGTAGATTTATTTAAACTGAAGCAGTCAGTGATGTCGCTGGTAAAACACGATAACTGCACACGATGATTGCCAATTGGGATGTCAGTCAAGATTTCGTTTAAAATATGGTAAATATTTTTGTAGTTTTTGTAGAATTTTCAGCTATTTTACGTGCATTACTAATTTAACTAATGGAAAACGTATATTACTAGAGGTATATAGAGGTGTGTAATGATTAAAATAAAAAATAAAAAAAACTTTATAACTGGTGTCCTACTTAAAAGCAGATTTTCGCCTCTTTGCTGATTTCCTTAAATTCATTTTGCCCTTCTTTTATTGTCCCTGTTATTCGCCTACATTTTGGTCCTTCCCACATTTCCTTTTTTTGTCACATTTTCGTCACTCTTCGGTCTCCCTTTTCCTCAATTCCACTTATATGGTAATCCTTTACTTTTTAAATGCCCCCCCTTTTTTCCTATTTATTGAAACTTGATCCCCCATTCGTTACTGTGCTTTTTACATATTTCCCTTGTCTATTCCTTTACACAGTGCCAACATCAGACAAATTAAAATCTACTTAACTACTCTGATCCCTTTACGAACCCAATGGGGAAAAAAAATCAACTATTAATGACGGAGATAGCGTACAGGACAACATTCTTTTTTTTTTTTGTTAGCAGTTTTTGTTTTGATTAAAAAAAAGTAGTTCTGTTAATATTTTTTTATCAAAATAAAATGTATAATTTTGACCGAGACGCCACATAGGAACGCTTTAAATTGAAGAGAAAATGGGAAAAAAGATGAACACAATAATTTTTTTTCTATCTTTAGAGAGCGTCTAATATTCGATTTCTCTCAGTATTATCGTTCCACCTTTTTCTGCACAGGATTTTTACTTTTATTTCCTACATCTTAAAACTATGATACATATTCCGGAAGCAGCTGCGCTATTTTATTGCTTTAATCTTACCAATAATCAGTTAAGATCGAATTCCCTCTGACATAACACTACATTTAGTAACACTCATCGTAGTAATTTATGAAAAAGTACCCCCTTTTTTTTTGGTTTCATTTAAAAATTGATCATAAATTGATAAATTAATTAAATTAATATCTCTTCGTTTTTAATGCAATGGTAAAGTACAATTTACGGCCAACGCACATTCGCTCCCAGCCGCCGAAGAAAATTCTGCAAGCACCTGTAAGAATATGTATAGTAAAACTAAATCCAAAGTATTCGAAATTTTAAATACAAAAATAGATGAAGGTTGAAATATACAACTTCTCTTACTCGACCACAATTCGGTCTCTTATTTATATCAGTTAAAAAGAAGTTTACTCTACATTACTACGATCATCGTGAAATTCGAACCTTAGACGTCTACAGTGGATTGCATGAAATTATTAAAACCATAATTTTTTAACTTTCGCAAGATAGAATTTACTGCAATCATCCCCAAAAAAGTTAAATTAGACATTTTCAAAAAAAAAAAGGAAAAAAAAACAGATTTAAAAAAAAAGTTTATCTGTCTGCTTGTTTCGGTGTGCGTATACAACCCGTCGGCAGAAAGTGACACATTTGCGATTAAAAATATTACGGTTACTTATTTTCGGTTTACGTCATTCGACATATATTAATGCGGGGAATCGAGACCTATAGATTTTTTAAAAATTTAGTTTACGAATTTCAAGTAATTTAAGAAAATATAAATTAATATATTTATACTAATCATGATGTGTACGATGACAATGAATATGTTTTGATAAAGATTCTAATAAAAAAGTGGGGCAAAGGATCTTTACCTATAAAAAAAAAAAAATTGACAAAAAAAGAGAAACAAATGTTCATTGAAAAATGTTTACAAAGCCCTGGCAATGCGAAATAGGCGTTTATAATTAAATTCACGATATCCATGCGGACCCATATGTAAAGAGGTTATTGCATGTGTAAGAACATAGAAATACGGAAAATTAACTCTGGCATAACTAAAAAGCAATTATCACGATTTAAGAAAGGTTAAACTACGGTATTTAAGAAATATCGAATATTTATTATATCTAGTAACAAAGGATGATATATAAATATTTATATTACACATTATAAAATAGTAATTTTAATAACGTAAGAAAAAATGAATTTCATCAAAAGCTATTCGGATTATCAGTTGAGAATAAATGCGCAAAATATTTATTTGGTTGCGATGATTACTTATCTGTGCATAAATTATTCGTCTAACGTAAGAAGTTGAAAAAGAATAATCACTGCTCAGCAACACCGGCAAAGCCGCGAGTAACATCCAGTTTTAATGTAACAGAAGGTTTTAAAAAAGTAAATCGAAAGAAACACATTTAGTAAAATAATACCGTTAAATCCTTTAGTTTGTTATTCATTATTTTATTTATTTTCTATAACCCTTCAGTACACATAACTGTTGCAACATTTGTCTATTATTGGAGTACCTTTGTATTTTAAGAAACGATTTCTCTTCCAGTAATACATACATCTCATACCATCTTGCAGCAACGGTTTCATTGAACCAGAACTGCAATGTAATACAATTATAATGAATATAGATGTAACTCTTAATTTATTTCTTGTTCGCGTATAATTGACAGGTACAAACACGCAAATATTTTCTGTCGCTTTTTTTGTATTTTTTATGATAGTTTTTGAACATTTTTAAACAATGTGCACAATCACTAAATCTTCTGAGCATACAGAAACCCGAATAAAACAGTTCAAAATTATCTTTAAATACTGAATTGAACTTTAGAAGATATATTTAAAACGGTTAAGGTAATAAGTAATTGAATAAAAGCGCATTCATGTGTACACTTTAATTTATAACTTCCGCATATTCAACGTCGAAATAGTTCACATTAATTTTACTTATTTCCGAAAATAAGCGTAAATTTTAATGTAGTTCGTGAAATCGGCAGGTTCAAAAATTTGACAAAACGTACTTTTACATATTCGGACGATATTTAAACGAAAGTGGAAAAAAAACAACCACAGATCATGGGCGTCGCCAGCGGGGGGCAGGGGGGGCAGCTGCCCCCCCTGGAGCCTTGAAACTTTTTAATCAACTGGCCATAATGAGTGTTCATAGGCGCGTAATCATGAATAATTTGTCAGAAACCCACGAAAATTATGTTTTAATTAAGATTTTATTCTTGTTTAATAAAATATTAAGCCTTTACAACTTATAAATTTCATTTTTTCTATAACTCATATCCTTTTTCTATCATCTTGCCCCCCCCCCCTGCGGCTGGCGACGCCCTTGCCACAGATTAAACATGCGATTTTCATTTAAAGCCGAAGAACTTAAATAGCAGTGAAACTTAATTGGAAAGATGTAAAAATTTTATTAAGACTTTGCAAGTCCTGAAAATTTTTCTAAATTAAAGCTGCTTTCGTGGTTTCTGTAGTATATTTGTTTTTAATTTAAATATTGCTTCCAACGGTTTAAGAAATATTTTTAATTAACGACGCTGTGACAATGCATTTTTCGTTCATTATATTTCGCATCTACGTACATATACATCCCAAAATGATAACATATGAAATGGAAGTACAAATTCGTAAGAAGTTTCCCCCCAGTAGACTAGAATTACCACGAAGATGAAAAAGAATAACAAAGACAACTCCAGTTTAATCTAAAATTCGAGAGAAAACTTCAGCATAAAATGCTTTGTAAAACAAATGTACATATTAATAGCGGGGGGGGGATTCCCGATGGTTAAAAAAATGGGATTTTCACCCCCCCCCCATCAAAAATGGAATTTAACGTCAAAAAAAAAATTAACACCGAGAACGCAACAGTATGCAAGCGAATAAAGCATCCGCGGATCGCCCGAAGATAGCACCACCAGTAGCGAAAATAATAATTACACATTAAACAGACATCTTTATTAACTATCACTGATATACAAAACGCATGTTCAAACGTACTCCGGGTTAACCATAAATTGACTTTTCCATTACTTTCACTCGTAATATGTGACCGTTAAAATATACAAATTTTGCAATGACCGCAAAAAAATTAGAAATATCATTAAAAAAAAAACGCTACGTACCGTTAAAAGTTGCAGAGAAATCACCAAAGGCAAGTAACTTTTGCACTTTCTGCAGTATCAAGTAAGAAAATCCACCCGGAAATTGTGAGAAATGTGCTACACTCTGTGAAAATTCGCGATAAGTCTCTGAAGTTGTAAACGTTTAAAGTTTTTAAATTCTCACGAGTCTCATGAGAGTTTAGCACTTTCTGACCAAGGCAAATGCAGCACTGGTGCAATTAGCACCGAGTTGAATGGTCAGAAAATAAGTGAACTAAGCAGACGAAAAGACTACCGTCTCGGTCAATTAAAGTCGGAAATTGTCCTTATTCCGGACGGCTGGTAGAGGCGAGAGTGAGTGAAATTAACTGTTTCTCTGTAGAATAATAATAATAAAAGTTTGGCTATTAAAAATAAATTTAATTGCAAAAATAAAAGTATCATAAAATTAAGAACATTAAAGAAAGATGAAAACTTAACCGAACTAGAAGAAAACTGAACATTTTAACGATAGGCTGTTAGAAGTGTAATTTTCTAGGCTGCTAAAAGTGCGAAGATTCGCGAAAAAATTACAACTGCCCATAGAAGCGATTAATTTTACTATACGGCAGCAACGATACAGATCAAAAATGAATTAGCTTCCTTATAAAATCATATTCTAAAAACAGAATTACAGAGATTAGAGTGATTCCCGATAGCTCCACGATGTTAAAATTTAACGAATCAAACTAATTAATATAAAGTAAAAATTTTCTAAAAGAATTTAGAAAAACTTATTGGAGAAGTACACGGATCAAAATAAAAATTCAAACGGGAGACTGGAATATCAAAGGCGGACAGCAAGCGAAAGAGATGAAAAGAATAGGTAATAGATAAGTCTGCTTATGATAAAAGAAATAAGAGCCGCCACAGTCGAAGGAACAACCATCGAGGATTTTTTCAATATAATAATTTATTACAATAATTTTTGCTTATTGTAAATGCTAATAATAATTAAATAAATAAATAAATAAACGTCCAAAAGTCGCAGTTAACAGTTAGTAATTGCAACTTTTTCAATAGTTAATCACCGTCATACAATAAAATGCAACGAAATAATGCCAATTAAATTTTATCCGGTCACCATTAATTATAACAAACTACCGATTATTATTATTTTTTTTTATGGTTATTTAAAACTTAAAATTAATACTTTAATACACTAGGGAATCAATCTCTTGGGGATTTTGCGGCCGTAATTTGTGAAATATATACAGGATTATAAAAGTGAATGATAATAGATGAAGTAGGACAAGAAAGAGAAATCAGGCAAAGTGATGTTCCCATTTCATTTAATTGCGCGCTTCGAGAAACATTTATGGAATTAGACTGGAAAAAAAAGAAGTTACTACAAACGGTAGTTTCATTTTAAATTTAAGACACGCGCATGATATAATGATGCCGTTTCACTTGACGAGCTCAAATATGTGTGGTCAAAACCAGATAAGAAAAGTACCAATCTGAAACTGAGCAAACAATGGAATAAAGTTAGTAATGAAAAACTCACTTCTTGTACCTTAGGCGCCAATCAATATGAATCAGGCGCAAAGTTAACCTAAATCAATTTTTAAATTGTAAAAACTTTGGAAAGAGCAATCAAGCTGAATTGTAATGATTAAAGCTCATTATGGACCGAAAAAGTTTCTCATATTTAAAAATACGTACATTTCTTACAAATCTCACGTAATTATTTAAATCGAAATATTATTTCTGTACCCCTTAAATGTATTTCAGTTTTAGTTACATCTGCTCGATGAAGATTTTGATTATCAAAAAAAAAAAAAAAAAAATGAAGCGTTTCGATGAAATAAACAATATTTTAACCCGATACCATAACAATCTGTATAAATTTTTCTCATTTCATTGTATCATTTTCTGCATACAGAGTCATTCAGGAGATGCTTTATTGCTAAAAAATTTAATATATATTCATGTTTTAAATTAAAGAAATTATTTTTCAGTAATTGTGGTTAGACATTTTTTTGAAACAGATGTTATATTTGTAAAAAGACTATAAAATTCACAATACACGGAAAAATTCCGCAGTAATTATATAAAAAAACAAACATTTCCGAAACACGCAGACGAATTTTATATAATTAAGTGTAAAGTTTCCGGTATTGCGAATTTTATTTTAGACTTTTAGAAATATAAAAAATTATAGTTAATATTACTCGTAAATGTTGAAGTACCAAAAAGTTAAAATAATAAAAGATTTAAAAGCGGAAATGCGTACAATTACGCACTTGGCATGCGTAATAGTACTAGTGGGAATCTAATGTGCACGGATAGGTAATATTCGTATTTACCTTTATAGTTCGATTTTGAACAAGTAGCTCATGCGTAAAATATTATTTCCTATTCTGTATGTAAACTCGCTTTAAGACAATATCTACTAATATTAAGGAGTGTAAAATGAGTTATGTAAGTTAAACCAGTACTGGATTCCGCTTATCTTTTTGTGTGAAGTTTGTTGTTCTATATATCCAATAATTGCGATAATGTTTTAATTATTTACTTTATTTTCATTTAAATTAATTAAGTATTGAAATTTTTTTTTAGAGATTAACTTAAAAATAGTGCAGTACAAAAAATTTTAAATTCAAAAAGGAACAATTTATTAATGTTCAAAGATTGTCTTAATTTTAAAAATGTTAATCGCCCTAACAAATTTCAAAGGATAAGAAAAAAAAAAACGTTGAAATGCATCATTCCACTAAATAGATTTGTAGTTGCGTGAAAGAAGTAATGCATTTTACTGTTATACAGAAATTTCACGAGTTAAAGTAGATATTAATAACTTAAAAAATATTTAAAATACAAAAAAACATTCATTATCCTGTTTCTCATTTGAATAGTTCAGAGTAATTTAGTATCACAGATATTACAAAAAAAAAACAACTAATCAGTGTTTCTATAGAAAAAAATTTAAAAACTTATAATGAATATGTTTCTAAAAGTACCTAAATTTTGTAGCGCTTTCGAGTTGAATAGAACTTACAAATTACTTTAACATAATGCGAGTTAAATTTTAAAAGAAATAAAATTGGTCTTCTCGTTGTTCGCGGTACCCAGCAATCCTTACTAGCATACACGATGGTACTTTGCACCCTCTTTATTAAAAATCTAATCTAGTTTCATTTAATTATTTTTTTATTTTCCTCGGTAACTGGAAAATGGGTTCTTTTTTTATTTTTGTTAATGGGCACACTGATAAAATATAAACCAAAATCATATGAACGAAAAAGATTACTCTATTCCGTGTGATAAATTTACTGTTACCATGAACTTTTAAAGTAACTTAGTTTCGTGTTTATTTCTAAGATTGTCTTTTCAAGTTTATCAACCGTCACTGATACCTAAAAAAGCAAAATTATACTATATTATGTAAATACAGATAGTGTACTTCTTCTTATTCAACATCGTAAAAAATCGGTTTTTGCGTAAAACTGATTTTATAGTATATTCTAAGTCTATACCGTCCGTTATTCTTACGCTGGTGATAATAAAAATCTGTTACGTTTTTGCTATTTTCATGAGATTTTTTTTTTCTTTTGTGTTTTGTTGCTTCTGAACATTTACTTGATCGACGTGGAAAAAAATAAACATTATCATTTTGTAAAGAATAACAATTAATTAAAACTGACTCTCCCACAAGAATTATGGAAGATTATCATCTGAAAATCCGGATATCACCATGGCAAGGTCTGAAGGAACGAGTTTATATAAGTAACAATGAACTATCAACGCACAAAATTATCCACCTACCAATATGTACTATACACTCTATCATTTATCCATGGCACCCCATTTGTACAGTGAACATTTACAACAAGGAGTGATAATACTCAAAGTGACAAGAA
The DNA here is from genome assembly GCA_039619475.1 of Icerya purchasi. Classification (NCBI taxonomy): domain Eukaryota; kingdom Metazoa; phylum Arthropoda; class Insecta; order Hemiptera; family Monophlebidae; genus Icerya; species Icerya purchasi. The sequence continues at coordinate 392,380,801 of CM077115.1, read as the reverse complement.
TTTTTCATAAACTGGTGTAGATCACGAACAACAACGTGATGATTTCTCACTCTTTATTGTGTGTTTAACATTTTGTTTTTTCCTTCTCTATCCATCATTTTTTCTATTCATGTAGATTCCTTATACTGGAACAATGACTGAATTAAAATTTGACTCTCTTTCATTCTCGTTTTCGATCGGAGATTATTAATTGATAAATCTTACAAAAAATAGAAAGGGTTGGGGCCTTCTTCATCATTTCCATGACGCAATTTTATATCCCTCTAACTTTCGATCAATGCTACAATTTTGTCATTGATCTGGTCAATTTACGGATCGGACTCCTTTAGGTCAGTTTTGTACTCTTCGGCATGGAAATAAATGGTTTTAATTTTGTTCTTGTCCGCATTCGCACAAGCTACTATACGAGAGGCCCTATTGGATTAAGCTGCTACTAGTATTACTGCATCCAGTCTATACCACAGCTATGGAATGAAGTCAATGTAATCCTAATACACAAAAAGGGTGATACGATTAAGCTAGAAAATTACAGGCCAATTAGCTTCCTCTATGGCATATTTACAAGCTCTATGTAAGCATTATTGCGAATCGACTGACGAAGCAAATAGATTACTACCAATCGTGCGAGCAGGCGGGTTTTAGATCCGGTTTCAGTACGCACGATCACATCCATACAATGAGAATCTTGACCTCTAAGTGCAGGGAATGTAATATGAAACTACACATGGCGTTCATCGATTATCAAAAAGCGTTTAATACTGTAGAAACATGGTCAGTGCTAACTTAAAGAAAATGGTATAGGTGATGAATACATCAACATAATAAAAAACATTTACAATTCGCCATCGATGCAAGTGCAACTAGTAGAGAAAATGAGCAAAATACCAATAAAGAGAGCTGTCAGACAAGGAGATACAATATCTGCCAAGTTATTTATAGTATCCTTGGAACGTATGTTCGAAAACTTACTTTGGGAGTCTAAAAATATTGCTGGAAAGAAAATCGATCACTTGCGTTTTGCCGACAACATTGTATTAATTAGCAACAACGATGATACCTTGCAAGACATGATAACTGACCTTCATAACTGCTCCAAAAAAACAGGATTGACGATAAATATAAATAAAACGAAGGTCATGACCAATGCACCTCTGAAATTACAAGTAAAAATAGATGGGAAGATACTGGAACAGGTCAGCGAATATATATAATAACAGAAAATCGAAATAAAACTGCAACGGAAGAAGCATAGCCAATGGGATCTAGAGTATGTATTTCGATTTTCTGTTATTATTTCTTTAAAAAATTTAGTAGAAAAAAAGTGGCGCATTTTAAAAAATGAAGTTATGCTGCCGCACCCTGTATTATGTTACTTTATCTAATGTGTATCCCTTTAGTTAATTATAATCTATAGGCAGAGTATATATTCGCACAAATCTCATTTAAATAGACACATGCCGATACAAAGATGGATGATTTATTTATATCAAACACTTCATCTGCATTTTGAAGGTATTTGGTAAAAATGTTTTTAAGGGCCAATTTTGAGGTTATGAAATTTGAAAAATATTATAGTTATTTCTTACATGGAAACCCACCATTGTGAATTTTTTCAGAATTTTCAGATCGAAAGCGCTTCAGAAATTTTTTTTTTAAAAAAATGTTTTTTGACTTTACTACGCATGCACAGGGGATAGAGAGCTGAAAATTTGTCTGTAGAAGTTTTTTTCAGCCCCTATCAAATGGTGTAAATTTTACTATAGTAATCCGGGCTATAGCCTTTGTATGAAAAAAATAAATCCCAGAGAAAATTTAACAGAGAGAAATAAGTAATTGAAATTATGTGATCTGAACGATTGAAATAAAAAAACAAAATTAAAATAGAATTAAAAAAATAAAATTGTGATATAAAATAAATAAGCCTAATTGAAATTATCAGAGAATGTGTGAAATGAAAACGATATATAATCAAATGACTTCTCATTAAATCAATTCTAACCTTTTTTCATCTCCTTTTTCTCTTTATTACAGTTTTTTTTTTCTTCTTTTTATCACAAATTAAAAGATTAATACCACACTTTGATTTTTACCAAGTGTCTTGAAAATGCCGATGTAGTGTTCGATATAAATACATCATTCACCTTTGAATTTGCATGTATCTATTTAAATGATATTTATGCGGATGTATAACCTGCCTATAGATCATAATTAACTGAAGGTATACACATTAGATAAAGTAACATAATAAATAGCCGAAAATATAAACGTGTAATTTTTTTTTTATATTTCAATGCGATTTCTTGAGTGTTTTTAAAATAAGCAAAAATCAAAAAAGAGATCATAATAAAATTAATTTTAGGATTCAGTTTCATAAATTGTATATGTAAACATACATATATGTATAAAGAAATAGTATACAACCAGTTTTCGTTTATTTAAATGTACATAGTAAAATAAATATGTAGCATCAATAATTAAATGAATAAAAAAACCATACCTGAAAAATCAGTTTAATAAATTTATATGAAAAAAATAAATCACGGAGATAATGTAACGGAGAGAACAAAGTGATTGAAAAATATATGATCAGAACGATTGAAATGATCAAATAAAATTAAAATGGAGATGAAAAAAAAAATTGTGATGTAAAATACATAAACTTATTTCAATTATCGGCGAATGTATGAAATGAAAACATCATGAAGTGAATGAAATTTAAAAATTCAATAAAAATATCGAAATCTAAAATGAAATACTTTAGAAAATAAATGTTTCGGAGGGAAAAAGAAATAAATAGTTGATTAGAAATTTGATGCGAAAAAAAAAAATGTATTAAATTGATTTCCATTGGACTTAAAATACATATTTGTTTTACACATAAGTAAATAAAATAATTTCATGTACTTACTGAACTGTAAAAAATATCTGGAAAATGTAAAATTGGTGTATGGGCCTTTCTTGTACATAACTGAGCTGCTGCCGGTGCGATAACTATAGATATTGTAAAGTAAAATAAAAAATAGAAGAAATAAATATGTATACATATCGCTTAAATAATAATGTTGTAGAAAGTATAATTTGTTACTCCGCACATAGCGTGAAAAAATGTTTTCTTTCTTTCTTTCTTTTTCTAAATATCTAGTAGTATCTATTATTGTCTTCATAAAACTATATTAAAACCGTTTTTAAAAATAAAAATGTACGTATTGTACAAAAGTACATAAATGTGAAGGAACAAAATTTCGTCGACATCTGTTAAAAAGATAAAATGTAAAGAACTTTTTATTAAATCTTTCCTTCGCTAATAGAAAACCAAAATATATATTTTAGACGTATATGTTGTGAGAAAATGTAGTGAAAAACTATTATTTCATTTCTGTATATTATTGATTGCCATCGTATACATAAAAAATTAGTAACGTATTAAAATTGTTACTGTACATATTTTGTAAAATTCGGTAATGTTTACTTGAGCATATATTTCAAGCGGATAATTAGATTTGGACTGAAAAGTTTATTACCGAATACAAATAATATTGCATAAAACGTAAAATGTAATAAATAAAATAAACAATGCATGATAGTACTTACCGCAATGAATGTAAACGATGGATGATGCAATAATCAGACCGCGTGAGTGAAATTTTAAATGGCAACGCAAAAATGACAACTGCTTCGGGAAAAAACAATATGCACAGCGCAGATCACAATTTCAAATGCCATGCGGTTCAACATTCTCCAGCACTCTACCCATCGAAATCACGAACAGTGTCATAAAAAACGTTTTTGTTTTTCTAGCAGCTCGACGATGATGATCGGTTCCTTTCCAGGAAACTGTTGTTACACACTTTCTCTCTCTCTCATCGATATATATTCTCTGTCACTCGTATCATCACTGATTGTAGACTGTCGCCGCGTATTTAATTTACACACACTTATACAATTACAGAGCTTCCCGCATATATAGCTACAATACGGTTTTCTGAAATTCCTCGCTATAACGCCGAAAGCAAATCATAGTTCGCGCCCCTTACGAAAGCTTGAAATTTCCTGTCCGCGGGGAAACTTAGTGATAAAAAAATTATACAACCCATCTTGTATAGAAATGCAACATTGTGTAAAAATTTCAAGTCAATCCGTCCACTACTTTTTGAGTTCTGCGCTCACAAACATACACCGTTTGATTATTATATATATATAGATTATTACCATCGAGTATTACGCATACATGTTCTCTTAAGAAATAATAGTCCACTGACGCGTGATATCCTCTTCTCTTTGTTGATCTGCGTTGAATTTTCTTAGAATCACTTATCTTTCGAATACTCGGTAACACACAAAAGATATGCTACTTCACTACTCGTGGGCGTAGTATAATAATGACCGAAGCACGCTTGACAGTCCTATTATCGGTTAGATACAAAAGCGAACATTTCCTTACTGATGATGGATACTAGTTATAGTGTCATTATGATGTCCCGGCACCATCTTCTTTTTAATCTCGAAATATATTACGATTATCACACTAAGACTGAGTTTATCGAAGAATCTTTGATACTGTTTTGCATGTACATCTTTGACTAATGGAATATTAAAATCCTTGCGAAGAGTATGATTTGAGACATATTTAGAAGCCGAAGTGATCATGCGAATTATCTTTGATTACTGCCTTTGTACTATTAATAAGTTACACTTGCTTTAGTATTTCCGTACAGTTCTATGCCATATTTCCAGATTGGCGCTATAACCATGTGAAGTATATCCGTCTTTTTAGATCCAGACTTAGACCTTGTTCTTACAATTGGATAAAGCAATTTGGCTCGTATCCAGACTCTTCTATTAGTTTGTTCCACATGAAAACGCCAGTTTAGTCTGCAACCCATATACATTCCCAGATATTTCACGGAATTAACCTGCGGAATCTCAGAATTATTAATAATTAACTTCGAAAATGTAGTAAATTGAATTTCAGAAAACCAAATAGGGAAATGTTCCAGCAGTTATGTCAGACCGAGGTCGACACATTGATGACAGTAACACGAATAAAATGGTTCGCTCGTTTACTAGCGCAATCCTAAAATGTTCCGAAAAATAAATTCCAACAAACAGGCCGTTATCCACAAGTACAGCGGTGGTCAGAAAAGTGCTCGCCAGCAATAAGGGATAGAAGAAAGAGATTAAAACTTCTGAAAAGATTCCCTTCACTGGAAAACTATACAGCTTTTCAACACGCTCGAACAACAACAACATGAATACTAAAATAAGAAAAAAGTAAATCTTGGAACAGATACACACACCGATTCATCAGTCATGGAACAAAATACGATCGTTAAATAAACACGTTGACCCACCAGTCGCTACAGCGATTTCAACAAATAATCAGTTACGTACGGACGTCCAAGACACAAATTGCAAAAGAATTCCCATCGTTTTTTGAAAATATGTCAAGTAATAAACAGCCGATAGCCACATCACTAGTAAACAAACAACGTTTAGCAAACAAACTTGATTTCTGTTCATCAAATTCAGAAACATATGACGCACCCGTATTACATGAAATCCAAAATTCCATCCAGAAGACTAAAATATCTGCTTGTGGCGCCGATAGAGTTCACATTTCATTCTTAAAACACGCCTCAAAATCAATAATTAACAAACTCACGCTAATATACAATCTCACGTGGTCTAATCAATCTTTACCTCAATAACAGAGAGAAGCTATTATAGTACCCATACGTAAAACAAATAAAAACCCATTGAAACTATCGACTGATTTCACTGGCATCCGTACTATGTAAAGTATTCGAGAAAATAGTAAATCGGCGATTACTATAGGAAATAGAAAACAGAAATCGTATATATCAACAACGCAGCGTGGTTTCGGTCCATCGCGTTCAATCCGAGATCAGTTATTCTACCGACAGTCGGAAATCTTAAAAAATGTCGGCAAACGAATGCGTACACTTGCAGTATTTTTTGATATAACAAAGGCATTCGACAGGATATGAAAAGAAAAATCTCGTTTCACACTATACAAATGAGGATTCCGAGGAAATATAATGTATTTCATCATTCTTATTGTCTCGTGTCTTTCGCGTTCGCATCAGCTCCATGATTTCATCGGAAAAAAACGACGCTGGACAATGGCGTTCCACAGGGCTCCGCCCTTAGTCCCACATTATTCATCATTACGATAAACGATCTAGTATCCACCATCCATCCACTTATATCTTCAGCGTCGTTTGCCGATGATTTCTCTATATTCATTGGTTGTAAAAATGTAGAAAAGGTCAGTAAACCAAGTCCAAAAATGGGCTCCACAAAATAGACTGAAGTTTTTAGCTGCGAAAACAACTTTCATCCATGTCTGCAGATTACGAACACGCCAAAAATCGCTATCACTATCATTACAAAGCACAAAAATACCAAAATCTCCAACCGTTAAATATCTTAGCTTGTTATTTGACCAAACGTTATCATGGAAATAACATGTAAATCAATTAAAACAGCCCTGCTTAAAAAACTTAAACCTGTTGAAGAAACTATCCCATACAACATTCCGTTCAGACAGACGCACACTATTCAAAATATATTGTGCTGTTATTAGACCTCGTTTAGACTGCACAGCGCCCATTTACGGCTCTGGAAAATCGATATTGTGCTCGCTGGACTCAGTACACCACACCACCATCAGGCTGACGATTGGCGCGTTTCGTACTAGTCCAATAAGCAGCATATTATACGTAGCCATCGAATGGCTTTTAAACGTTCGTCGAGATTTTTGATTTACCTTAGAAGTACACGTAATATCCCCGATGCTCTACGGACGCCTGAAGTCTCACACCGTTCTAGTCATTTATCAGTACTTCTAAACAAACGCGCATATGTTGACACCAGAAATATTAATGTACCGAATAATATTCTTCGTAAAAGAACTTTCGCTCTTCCACCAACATATAATTCGAAAATACCGTGTAACATAGACCAACAGTACAAAATCTGATATGCTCTGTCATAATATAGGAACGCATTGAATGAATACAGTGCGCATGAAAAATATTACACGGCTGCTACAAAAAAAGGTCGATGGTACCGTGGATGCTCCTTTGTACATCGACAGAAAATCACCAACCACGCGCTTCCAATGGAACTTTCGGTAATGTCGGCCGAATTAATTGCGATCAAATTAGCCATCGAATCCGCCATAGATCAGAATTGCAATTGTACTATTGCATTCACAGACTCATTACAGACAGTCAGTGCGATTAATGGATGGCATACCATCCTGAAAAACCCGATTGACCAACCGATACACTATTTGGTAATCAGCTCGACTGTGGACATAGCAATATGTTGGCTACCAGGACATTTAGAGATAATTTAAAACACTACAGCCGATTTAGCTGCGAACTAGCAGTAGAGAAATCCGCATTATTATCAGTTGCAGTTTCACGGAAGAATCTTTACAAAGCAACAAAAATCTAGTTCCAGCTATATTGGAGCTGTTCCTGCGAAGAATTGTCGCTTGCAAATAAGTTGCAAAGAGTCAAGCCTACTACTAATGCGCCCTGGAACATTATCATGACATCAGGACGTGACGACGATGTTTTAACAAGACTACGCATCGACCGTACAGCACTAACGCACAAACACCTCTTGGATCGTGCTGACGCTCCACTCTGCCGACAGGTCAAGGTCCCCTAACAATAGAGCATATCTTTTGCGACTGCACCCAATGTTCAATCTATCCTCCTACTACTGTCCAAACTACCTTATCCAATGATCCTCATGAAATCAGAACTAAATAATATTTATAACTTAATTTAGTCATATCCTAATATCTGGTGCTTTTGGCCACAGTGGCAGTGCACGGTACCATTAAAAAAAAATTAAGCCAAACAGACTTTTTTGTAGAACAAAAGCACTTATTTTTCTTTCTTCAAAAACTACCTCATTAATTTTGATTAAGAATGTTCTATTTGTTAGGTACGATACCAACAATGGATAAAGATCCGATGGAATTATCTATTTTAATTTTAATTTTAATCCTGTATACCAGACACGATCAAACGCTTGTTCCATATTCAAGAAGACCGCTTAACATACTTGTTTTTTTTTCCAACAACCATTGCCACTACATCTACACAAGTATGTGACATTGTCAAAACGTAGATTGTTGAAGTCGAAAGTCAAACTGATTATTAGGAATAACCTTTTGATTTTCTGCTATAAAACAAATCCTTTTTAATAATAATTTCTCAAAGACCTTGGATAACATGCTATAAGTAAGCTTATTGGTCGATAAGAACATAAAAAGAGATTTGAAGTTTTCCAGGTTATAAGACCATTAGTATTATTGATTTTCAATAGTATCTATTTCGCAACATAGAGTAACATAGCAGCTCTCTGAGGTAATCTAACCACTATTTCGCCAGTTCATTTATCCGCTCCTAGAGCTTTATTGCGAGGACTTGATTTTAGACAGCTGGCTACTTCTTCGAGCGAGAACGACTTTGTAGGAAACTGCATTTGCAACGGACTTTCTAGGAAACTATTCACATATTTAGTGCGTGCAATATGTTTGAACGTCATGTGGAGTGAATATCTTTTCCATATGATCAGCAAAGCTCCGGCCTTTTGTTCATCAGTTTTTGTCCATTTATTATTATCTAGTTTGATATTGTACTGTTCTTTGCTTTGATTAAGTGATTTTGTTCGTAGCAAACCATAATGAATTGTCTTTTATATTTAACGAGTTTAAATTATTATTCAAATGATTGATTTTTATTGCTTCTTTTAGCTTTGCATAAAGTCTATTATATATATATATATATGATTTTCAACGATGAGTAGCGGTTTATCTGCCATCGTCTTCTAGTAGCTCTAGTCTGTTTTATCAATTTTATTATTTCTATCGAAACACATTTTTTAGTGTTTTAGTGATTTTGTTTATATATTGTAGAATTACTACAAGCAAATTGAATAAGTTTTATGAAATCCGTAAGAGCAGTATCTATGTCATCGGTATTTTTTAATTTTATATTCAATTTGATATCGCGATTTATAACATGTGAAAACTTAAGCCAATTGGTAGTTTTATTAAGTAAATAATTGTGCTGATAGCTTTGTATGAGATTTGTATCCAGTATAGCCATGACCGGTACATAATCCGGGGATAGATCTATTTTCGTTTCACAGATTTTATTATAATTGTGAAGACCACGTGTGACATGCCTGATCGAATGTTCTGGCCAATAGGCTGGAGTCATTGGCGATAATATTGTCAACGAATTACAATTGCACCTGTAAGTTTTTTTACCAAGATTGTTTGTTATTGTTAAACCTCGTAATAGGAGCTAAAATTGCCCTCACAGATGAATCTATTACCTAAGTTAGAAAAAAGTATTATCGTATTCTATGGAAGTTATTATAAATCCCGGATGACAGTAAATTGCAGCAACAGTTAAATAGCCCACATTGATTAACTTTTAAATTTTATACCATTGCCAATATTTCTTTTGTTTTTTTACTCTTAAGTTCGTCAACCAAGGACTTTCACCCAGAAACAAATAGTAAGGAAAGAAGTCGGTTATATTTCAATTCGATCAGAAATCTTTGATAAAAACGAACAAATAGCAGGAATAAGTAATTTGGCAAGGAAAGGACAGGATATAGGAAGCCTAATAAGGAGTAGGAAACCCAAGCCTCAACAAATAGGAATACAAAGCAGAACGCTCCACAAAAAGAGATGAACACTGGATGATCGGCGTCGCAAATAACTGCATCATCAGGATGGAGAGGGCAGCGTGGGGAGGAAACCAGGGAAAACCGAAAGAGGAATGCGAAGGAAGAGTAGGCTGAACAGATAGATGAAATGAATAATTATTAGAAAAGGAGGAATCGTAGGTGTCCAACACCAAGATCTGATATGAAAACTTTTACATATCGATAGGAGGTTAGCGGATGGAATTTTTTTTAAAAAAAGGCGAGAATAAGCAAGAGCCCGAGCCAAAGAATCATCCGCTTCATTACACTAAATACGTCCGAGTGGCTAGGTACCCATAGCAAATCAATGTTAATGGAATGGAGAGAGGAAAGTTTATAAATGGGTGAACGTATACGGAGGACAACAAAGTGACTAACGAATGATCAGGAAGGGGGGAGGATGTAGCCTGAAGAGCGCTCAAGGAGTCGGAGATAATTTAAAAATTAGAGAAACGGTGATTGGAGGAAATGAAAATAATAGAACGTGGGCTAGTCAATAATTCTTTTATGAATATGGAACAGAAATAAGGAAGACGAAAAGATCAAGAAGGATGAAGGAGGCACCAACACCGCCAGGCCCCCTCGAACCGTCCATGTAAATGAGAACATGAGAACATGAGAGGGAAATAGGGAATTGATAGTGCTGTAGAATACCTGTTTAATTACGGCTTAGGGGAGATTTTTTAGAAAATGAGGGAAGAATAAATACCTTAGGAGGATGACAGAGATTAATATAGTTGAAGGAAAAACAGGGGAGATTATTGGAGGAGATAACGTACGACCAAAATGAACTAAGACGATGTGAAATAAGTGCCAGAATAGGGGTTTTGCTAGGAGTAAAGCGCCAGCTATTATAAAACAAAAAGAAGGACTGAGCAAGAGTAGAGGACGCGAGTGGAAGACGTTTAGCAAGGAAACGACAGTCTAAATAGGATTTACGAATGGACCGGGGTGACGAATTAGATTCAGCAAGAATAACAGGGGTTGGAAATGATTTATGTACGCCAAGACAAAGACGAATGCAAGAGTTTTGTTAGAGAGACGGGTCTTGGAGGCACAGCCATAAATAAAAGAACAATAATCAAAGGAACGGATAATAGATTTGTAAAGAGAAATAAGAATATAGGGATCGCCACCCCATTTAGTTGGCGACAGAGCTTTCAGGAAGTTTAACCTTTTAATAGTATAAGCAAAAAGATATCTGTTCAGAGAAGGACAAACGACTATCAAGAAAGATACCAAGATAACAGAAGCAATTAACACGAGAAAGAGATATATTGTTTAAAGATAGATTAACCAAAACAGGGTTATGGGGTCGAAGGGTAAAAATAGTATAAGAAGACCTAGAGGGAGAAATCGAAAGATTAACCGAGGAAAGATAATGTTGTAGCACAATGAGCGATGAATTGAACGTTTCATTGGCTGCTAAAACATCTTTAGACGAAGAAAAAAGGGAGGATGTTGTCCGCAAAGAATAAAGAAACGGAATTTAAACGAAGGGAAGCTATATTGATAGTATAGATTTTAAAAAGAGTAGGACTGAGGTAGAAACTCTGAAGAAGACCTCAGAAAACCTTTCTCGGAGCGTCGAGAGATGGAGAAGTGAAATGGATAGAACGATTCGACATGAGATTGACAATAAGGAAAGAGAATCTGATTGGGATGTTAATTGCCGTCATTTTATTTCTTAAAATGGGAAGATGAACATTATCAAAAGCAGAGGAGCTTCTCATCCTAATAATGCAATAAGAAGTATTTAAATTGTCTTATTAATTTTATTTTTCCAGTTAAGTAATCAGATACAGTTGGCACTGTGTTTATCTGACCATTCTCTACCATGAATATTGATAAACTGAGGTATTTTTTGAACTTACTGATGTCTTTCAGTTGTTCGAATAAATATCTTAAATTTATCGTTGTTTTTACATGTTAGCGAGTTCGTTAGCTGTTTACCTTTATTTTGTAATTACGTTGCTTAATATATTAAGTTGAATTTTGTTTTATATTTTGGCAAAGAGTCCAATATCACTGTATCTCAAAGTACTTTCAACGGGAACTTTATTAGATGACTGTTATTTCCTGACACAGCGTTAAATTTTTAATGAAATAAATCTGACACACACACAGCCTTTTTTAATATAAGATCAGCATGTTTATCTGCACCAAAATTTGTCATCTATCAACATGTTCCAAAATATTTATATTCACTCGCATCTTTTATCACTAATATTTTCATTTTCGTCAATAGACAATTGCACCTGTGTATCTTTAATTCATTTAAATAATTTTTGTTTGCTACGCGTATGTTGATTATCGATGTTTTCCATCACTTATTATTAAATCATTTTCAACCATTCGCCCACTTTATTTATATTTGTCTAGATCATCTTTTTGTCTTTATTTTCTATTAGTAGTATCATCCGCATGAGCTATTAGCATATATGTCTAACTTCAAATTATCATTAATACATAAAATAAATGGGCACACGATAAAAGTCTAAGAATAAATGTAAAAAAGACTAAAGCAATGGTACTGCGGAAAAAAAGAGACAGCTCTGATTTGTATTGTCCAAATATAATAATGCACTCAAATGAATGTGTACATTCAATGGGGGAAAGACGCGAATGCGAAATCAAAAAACTGTCAAAAGTTAGACATAGTAACGCAGTATAAATATTTTTGGACAGCAACGATGGACCAACACTTAAGATGGGACATACACATATGGGGAATACATTGCAAAGAAAATAAGAGCAGTTTTACCACCAGCTTTATATACATTAAAGAAATATGCAACAAATGAAACATTAAAAGTAGTTTATTATGCGCTAGTAGAGTCGAGGATAAGATATGGAATTCAGGCGTGGGGAATGGCGAGAAAAGCATACTTGGGGAAAATAAATAAACTGCAAATTAAATGCTTGAAATTAATAGGAAATCCTTAAGGGGAGAAACCGATAGTGAAATAATTAAAAAAGAAAACGTAATGAGCATAAGAGGAATGTACTTATTACTGAAGATATGGGAGTACATATCAGCAGAAAAGAAAATTGAATTGGAGGAAAGAATAAACACGGAATACGAGTTGAGGGAAAAACTTTCGTACCAACTGCCGTTAGCAAGAACATAGATTAGCAAACGGATAAATATATTATAACTCAGATGTTGAATAAAATAGCCAAAGAAATAATAGAGAAGGAAAAAATAGGGGAAAGAAAAAGGAAAATAAAGGAATGGCTTCAGGAAGAAGAAAATATAAAAAAAATAATAAACATAAAATAAGAAAACAAATAAAATAAGAAAACAAAGCGCAACAAAAAAAGCTAGGAAAAAAAAAACAAAAAAAAAAACTGAATATAGAAAATAGAAATAGATTAGCAATTATTGATAAGTAAAATAGATAGATTAAGTAAATATTACACGATCATGTACATAGTCTAGCCATAAATACTGATACTACTTTAAACGAACGTACCGCGAAAAGGAAGCACGATGCAAATTCAGAAAAAATTTATTTCAAAAGTACAAACAATGCTCGTTAAAATCATGTCTTAGTTATTCAAAATGACCACCTTTATTAGCGACACGCGACGACAAATGCTCCGGCCATTTCGCAATACATGTACGGATCATCTCGAGAAGAATTCTTTGCTGCTGCCTCAACAATGCTTCGCTTGAGCGACTCCAAATTTCGGTGTGGTCTTCGACAGGCCATTTCCTCTAACCTATCCCACAGTTCGTAGTCCAGCGGATTTAAATCCAGGCTGCCGGACGGCCAATCACTAGCTGCTATGAAGCCCCGGGCACATTCTCTGCGAGCCACTTCTGTGCCGTTTGAGCTTTGTGTACCGGTGCTGAATCTTGTTGAAATACTCAATCGATTCCGGCAAACAAAGTATCGTTCAGAGGCTTAATCACTGATTCCAGAACTGTGTTTTGGTACACTCTGGCACCTGTCTTGACCCCTGTTTCGCAAAAATGGATGGGAGTTACCCCATACCACGATACGCCCCACCACACCATCACAGAAGTGGGGTGGTGACCTCGTTGAACGCGTGAAAATTTGGTTTTACCCTCAGCAGATGAACGGGCATAAATTCTATCATTTTGCTTGTTATATTTTTCCTCTACAGTAAAAATTTTCTCATCTGTGAAAAGGATCTTTTTGTACCCATTTTTGCCGTACAAGCCTTTCAACTTTTTCGCTCTTTCGTATCTTATCGCCTTTAATTTTTCGGTTAAAAGATGACCTGTACTTCTCTTATAGGCTCGCATATGTAAATCATCGGTGAGGATGCGCGAGACCGTTCTCGACGCGATTTTCATCTCCTGAGCGATGATTTTTTATTTCCGAAAAGGGCACCTGTTAATTCGCGACCGAACTGCTTCAACTACCTTTTTTGTTCTCGCAACACGCGGCCGACCGGCTCGCGGGCGATCTACAACGTCTCCTGTGTCCATAGAACGTTGCAAAGTACGATAAACAAAACATTTCGTAACTTTGAGTGGTTTGAGCAGAGCGAGAATTTGAGACGCGCTATGTCCCGTCTTCATCAGTCCAATTATTGTAACGCGTACGTGATCATCTGTCCAATCCATCTTCGTAGCGTGTACTGAACAGACTACAGCGAAGTTATTTGCTCTTCTACTGTGTTATGACGATGCGCTGACAGTGTTATCACTTTGTTCTGCCCAAAATTCCCCTCATGCAGCGGCAGTATCAGTATTTATGGCTAGACTATGTATATGTATAAGTTAATTTAAGATGGTAAAATGTCAAATAGGATAATTCGTCGACAAGCGTTTTAGCTTGACGAAAATTTTTGTATGTAAAAAATTATAAATACATATTTTTCAAAAAAAAAAAATAATATCAACAATATGCCTTCCTTCGGTACACCATTTACCACTTTACGCGGTCTACTCTTTGTCGCAGCCCATTACTTCCTTCTTCTCCAACAAATAAAACTCGAACCGCTCGTAACATGGACACCTTATACACCTTATTGATTACTTTTTGTGACAATTTTTTTGTTGATGAAATGGTTTTGATTGATTAATGAAAACATCAATTATACAATTATCCTCGTTTAAGCTTTATCATCGCATCTGATGTAATTTTTTCTTGCTACAATCCATACAAGTTTTTACCTATAGTGACACCGTCACGACATATTTGACCTAGTGAACTTTATAAGAATATGCACAACGTTAAGCGATGAATTTACACGTTAATTTTAAATTTTCATTGAATACCTGAACATAACGACTATTATAATATACTGGAGAGAACTCTGCAAACTGCACCGTTTGAAGTTTCGACGTGATAAATCGATTTAAAAAGTACGTGACGATCAAAGTTTAAAAAATCCAAAATATTTTCACTTTAAACAAGCACCCGAAAATCCGTAAAAGCTCTACCTTTTTTCTTTTTTCAGTAAGAAACGACATATTTTAGTTAAATAAATAACAAGAACGAATGAGCGTAGTTGACTGGGCTGCGTGGTATTTAATTTAAAGATAACTCGGCTCAAACCATGACCGAATATTTAAAAAAACATATATATATATATATATATATATGTATATATACATACGAGTATATATTTTGAATATAACGAAATTATCAGCGCGGTAGTTAATTTCTACAAATCGCTGACATACTTTTCATTAAAATAAAAATAATACTATTAAAAAAATTATAACGAACCGAAATGTCGTAAAACAATAGAAAAAAACGTTTTCAGACAAAATTTAACACAAAGAATAAAATTCATTTTATTAAATGCAAACAATAGTTACTAAAATAGGTATCGCATTTTTTAAAGTTTTACCTCCGTTAACCTGCGCCTAATTTTTTCCTAACCCGATTATCTCCCGATAAGTGTAAAATTCACAGGTAATGCGAATATAACGGGGAAAACAAACTTTAGCTGGCTCCCTGCGATATTTATATAACGAAAATTATTATATGGATTTACCTATCAACTTCGTTCTTTGTAATCGTCTGAACTTTTCGGGCTACCAAAGAAAGTCAACACAGCAGCTTAATGAAGATGTTTACAAGCTGCTTTCTCAGCAACTTCATCCGGCCAGAACCTTAAACCCAATTAACTACTTTCTCCGTTTTTGTCTTGAGGCTCTGAAATATTTTCCTATTCCCGCTATTTTATCCGAAGTCAATATTCATCCTTTCTAGATCCACAAATCCTACTTTGGCTATTGTTTTCTAACTAAGCGCCTTCCTAACTCCCAGTCGAATCTCCTGCTATTTTTTCATTAAAAATCTATCGGCTCTCTATCTCTTACAAAATTCCGATTTTATACAGCTGCTCGGCTTTCTTAATTCTCACTCCATACTCTTTTTTTTTTCTTATTTTTCCCAGTATTTTACTACTTTCACCTTCCTATTAATTTATTTGCCTTCCGTGTCATGCCAAATGTTTCCCATACAATGCTATCCGAAATAAATTCTATCATTCATCTTTTATCATTCTTTATCATTCTAAATCTTTAGACTTCCCTCTTTTTGCTTCATATTCACAGCTAAGTCGACGACTATTTTATGTGTTGTCGTTTTTACTTTCTCTACAAATGGAATGTAAAAATTTCCGATAGTTTGTCATTCTAGAAGCATCCCTCAAGCAAGTTCATCGTTCCCCTTGTATTCCGCTACAACAGTATCATAATTTTAGTTGGTTCCACGATTTCCAAACTCTTTCTATCATTACTGACCTATTGTAGACTCCCAATCACTCAAATATTGAGCATAATAGCGTTAACTTTCGGATAAATTCCTCACCTTTAGCCTAACATTCCAGACGGCGATTTGATACTTACCCTTATTTTGTAATTCTTCCTTGCATTATCTTCTAATCCAATCTCTTCTTAATACGCATTTTGATCACCCCATGCTGAACTCAGAATCGATTTCTTTTTCAAAAAAAAGCATTTACTACTTATAGAGATGAAGTGTAAAATTGCGCCAAAGCCGCTTAAGGATTTGGACATAATAAGTATATTGTCATTTCGGACGAAAAAGTGAATTGTAAGGCTTTAGTACTTTGCAAAAGTTTCCGCTGTAAAAAGTTAAGCATGGTAAACGGTAATTTGAATGTTTCAGTGGCATCATTGCCGGAAATTATTGTATGTAACTTTTGATAGTAACTTTAAAATCACCAGTATACATGCGATTCGGGTGTCATCTATCATTAATGATGGAGACATGAAGCGACATTGACCTAAGGCCGATACCTATATGGCACTTTAGGTTTACAGACAGAATGGACAAAGAACAAATTAAATTGAATTTAGAGAAGAATATAAGAAAATTAATAATAAAGAGGGATACAAAACAATTCACCCAAAAGAGCGAGCAACAGTCAAAACTTTGTGATCTCAAGTCACGCAGAATATTTAGATATTTCTTCGATAGTGAATCAGGATTTATGTAAATTTCCTAACCAGGTGATGAGCCAGCTGCTGTTCTGTTGTCTTAATCGGTAGAACAAATGCTGTATCACGTGCTCCGATTTTCAGCGGGATGTTTTATCAACTATTCGAAGATAACGTTCAGATTTTAATTTTGTATATAAAAAAACTTTGATCATTTACTTCCAAACTAAGGTTCAGAATGTCACGAAAAATGTTTTTCAAGACGAATCTCTTATTATTTTCTTGAACTAAGATTTCTAGGTCAGCTCTGATTTTGGTTAGTGCAGACGTTTGAAACTATACATTATTAGATTCAGTTTTGCGTGTACATTGTCGAAAATTTCAATGTCGAATTTGAATTATATTATCGGGCAACAGTTTCGATGAGGATATGTATTCTTTGTTTTTATCTGCAATTGGTGCTTATTCTGCGTTATTCGGACGTACATCTTCATTCTTTAAATAAGTAAACGGCTCGATCAGATGAAACAACTGAAATGATATCGTGGTAATGAAATGACACAATATATTCATATGAGTTAATTTAATAAAAGTAATCGCGTTGAAATCGAGTAGAAATAACCAGTAAGAAAATTAACAAAAACGAGCAAACAAAACGGAAGAAAACGGAATATTTTGTCAACTTAATCCTCAACAGCCCCATCGCTGGGTCAAAATGTCCCAATAGAAAATAAACATTTACATAACTTCCTAGAACGGCTTAAAGTAACCAAAATCTGTCTGTGCTCCTAAAATCAATTTGTTCCGAGCGATTGATGTTGAAGGTGTTGCTGATGATGTTTGCAACATAATATTGAAATAGCCCTGTTAAGTGGGGAATATGACGTAATGCGTTTGTTTGTTTTTTTTTGTATATTTGGTGTATATTTTCTACTTTTGAGATACATGTCAAGTTTTAGTTTCGGATTGCACGTTGTTCGCCGATCAAAGTGTTCCCTTTTTTTCTTATGGATCGGCAGTTCAGTAAGAAAGTGATAACACAACAGATATGATTGTCGTCTACGTACTTTCTCAATTATTGTTGTGAACGTTATCGAAAATTAGTGATGGAAAAATTAACGCAGAAACACACAACCAGTTTACCTTAAACGAAACAGGTCGTTCCTGCGACTATCAGTTTATTATTATTATTATTATTATTATACGATTGAACGGACGCAGGCTGCACTAATGGGCCATATGCACCCAACGGCTGGCTAGAGTCTAGATGAGATTTAATAGCTGAAGCGACTGCAAGAACCGGAAAACACTATGGATATGTGAAGAAGATTGAGATAGGAGCTGAGGTAGCGTGGCGGGGAGGCTGTGTTGGGTTCTGAGTGCTGTAAGTGCCTGGCAAGATGTTAGAATATGGGGGATAAGGAGTTGAGTTGTTAGGCAAAAGGGACAGAGAGGAGGGTCCATGCGTTGTAGAAGGTAAGAGTGGGTAAGATTCGTGTGGAATATGCGGAGTCTGGTAAGAATAATATTATTCTTTCTCGATCGGAACGGAGAGGATTAGGTTTCAAGGGGAGGAGTTGATTTTGATGGTTGGACTTCCATGCACGGACCCAGGATTTGGTTATGCGTGATCTTAGGAATTGCTTGGTTCGTTAGAAGAAACAAACCGGGAGGTGAGGTGAGGGAGTATGGAGGCCTCTTTAGCAGCTCGGTCAATGGCCTCATTGCCAGGCAAGCCAACACGGCTGGCGATCCACATAAAAATTATCGAGACATGGGATTTGCTAAGGAGGTCATGGAGAAGTAATATGCGTTGTAACAGCGCGTTGTCGGTGTGACAGTTACAAAGTGCCTTTAGGACAGAGAGTGAGTCGGAGAGGATAAGGTATTTGCAGTGAGGTGGAGCAGCTGTTAGGAATTCCAAGCACTTGAAAATGGCAAAGGATTCGGCTGAGAATATGAAACACACCTTGGAAAGAGGGAAGCGATGGGTGGCGGGGGGAACTGAGAAGGCAGACCCCACACGGCCTCCAGATTTTGAGCCATCCGTAAAACAGCACACCGCGCCACCATATTTGGAAATTTCCAGTTTGATATACTGGACCAGTACATGGAAGGGATTGAATTTACAAAATTGAGGGACTGCAGATTCAAAGCGGTTTTTGAAGTTAGTAGAGTAGCTGGGACTGCTTGACGAAATTTGGCTATGGCTTGGAGAATCATACGGAAGTTCCTTAAATGGGAAGTTTGGGGTTAGGAAATTGGCCGCCAGGATTTGCATTCGGAAGCACAAAGGAAGTAGGCTGGACTCGCTGTTGAGACTGGCTGTGGGACTGGTGTAGAACGCAATTCGGATGGCTGAGTGTTGGATGACATCCAGAGACGCCAGTAGACCCTGGGCCGCGGAGCCAAACGCCAGGCAGCCGTAATCTAATTTAGAGCGAATAAGCGCTTTGTATAGCAATAATAGCATCGTTCGATCGCCTCCACTGTGTCTATTGTTAACTTTCTTTAGCACGTCCAGGGCCTTTATGGTAGACTTCTTAAGGCTCTTGATGTGTGCATTCCACACCAGTTTGCTATCGAACGTTAATCCAAGGTAGCGCACTGTGTCCTGGAATTGAAGGTCAGAGTTGTAGAGGGAAATTTCAGGGCGCTGGCTGCAATTGGTGGTTCGGTGGAAGTCCATACAAATCGTTTTTTCCGCAGAAAATTTAAATCCTCGCGTTGATGCCCATTCAGCTATTTCGTTGATGCACCGTTGCCAGATTACGCTTTCTCTGATTGGCGACGACGATTGAAGGGTTATTGTCAGATCATCTGCAAACAGGCTGAAATGTATCGGCGGTCGGATGGCTCGTCTGATATCGTTGATGGCCAACAAGAAAAGTGTTACACTAAGGATGCATCCTTGGGGTACGTCATTCTCCACCTGGAACAACCGCGAAAAAATGCTGCCTAATCGGACTTTAATTTGTCTGTTGGTTAGGAAGTTCTGGATCAATCTGGCTATGCGGCCTCGGATTCCTGCTTTATATAAGCTGAAAAGTGCCTGATACCTCCATACCGTGTCGTACGCCTTTTGTAGGTCAAAGAAAACCGCATACAAATGTGTGCGGTTGCTGAGTGCTTTTTGGGCCTTCAGTTGTAGATCTAGGATGGCCTGCATTGCCGAGCGATGTTTGCAGAAACCATATTGATTTAGTTTCATCACTTTTCTGATATTTCTTTTCTCCAGTAAGAAATTATTTTTATATTTCTTGCAATATTAAATTTTGCGTTATTAATTTTCTAAAATATTCTTCATTGATAAGAAAATATTTCCAAATTTTTCAGCAATTATACGAAATAAAAATGGCTAATGAAAATACGATTACGGTTGACGGTCACCACTATGCACTCATCCGTTAGTAGCTGTATTGAGTACAGTTCTTATGAAGAGAAAAATAACCCTGTTTTAGATGGCAATGACTCTCAATGACGCTAGTGAGCATAGTAATCACGATACGGAATCTGAAATTTTCGATACTGGCTTCGGAATCCATAAATTAGAGAGAAGGTCGATGCAACTCTATCAGTACCCATAGAAAAAATCGTTGCCAGAGGTTTTCGAACTGTTACTTCAGGAGCTACAACATCTTAAAAAGCAACCAACAAAAGGAGACTTTAAAGTTTGTATCATTCTAATTATGATAATAAATATTGCCAAGTATGTTCGATACGCTCCGAAACCATTTTTGAAGTACATCCAAAGCAGAATATATAATGCCATAACTATGAGCAATTGTAAATATTACTTTATGCCGTTCATTTTAGTTTATAACAAAAAATATAATTTTTAACGCTTACAATTGTATATTGTCGTTTTAGATATATTTGAAAATATTATTACTTATTATATTTCTTTTTCGTCATTGTAATAATTTCTAATTATTCATTTAAAACTACTTATAGTTTATGAGAAATATTAATATATCGATTTCTGAACTTATTTTCGTGCTTTTATATTTTAAGTAGCAAAAATATACATCTACAGATATTTCACTCAATATGAAATTTATTTTATCATTTTGAGTGTAAAAATAAATGTCTTTAACGTATCAAATGTGTATGCGCTTATTTTTTAGATTCTACGAATTACAGGCGTATTTAAAAAGCTTAAATTTTTCGAGCCAAAAATAACCCAACGATAGTATATAACTCTAAAATAGCGGTAGTAAGTGCGGGTTAATATTTTCAGTCAACTCTATATACCTTTAAGTGATTAAAATCAAATCGTAAGGTCGAAATGAAATTGATTATATAGGCAGTAGCGAATCCACCAGGGGAGGGGGGATAGGGGACATTTACCCCCCAAAGAACCCAAGCATGTATGAAAAAATTTGTTATAACAGAGAAACTTAATTTATGCTATAAAAGATTTGTATGAATTTTACCAACGGATTTTAATAATTAATATTTAATACTATTTTCTAGTAAAACTATTAATGTTCCTTTTTTATTCTATTTTAAACACAACTGTCGTCGATCTTTTGCCATTTTTATGTATTTTTAATTTCTATTTTGTAATTTTAATCAAAAATAGATCAACGAGAAATATATATATATATTTTTTTTTTTACTTGCTCACGGACAAAGAATTCAGATCGGATTACTGACAAAAATAAAAAAGAATTAAAGTCTAATACAGTTGTCTCTGCCTGGCCATTTCTATTCCTTCCAAGAGTGAATTTATTCCAGCTACTATTCCATGTATGCAATCCATCCATCTCCTTCCTCCTCGTGGTATTTTTCCCTGAATTTTCCCTTGTATGGTAGTCGTGAAAAGGTCTTCTTCTCTTATTTTATGTCCAAAGTATTTCTTCTTTTTTGCTTCTTCTTCGATGATATTTATTAGCCGTTTGGCTTACCAATTTTACATTTATTCCTATACTAATACATTAGTTACTTTTTCCTGCCATGATATTCTGTGCATTCTTCTGTAGCACTATAATTCGAAAGCATTGATTTTCTTTTTGTTGGCCTCCGATATCGTCCAGGTTTCCGAAGCGTATCGCATTGTTGACCATACGAAGCAGTAAAGGATTCTCATTTTTAATTGTATTTTCAGTTTTCTATATTTAAGCATTCATTCTAAATTATTAAATGCAGTTCTGCCACAGCCTATTCTTCTTCTTATTTCATCATCGTCTTTCCCATTTTCTGTAATTAGACTCCCCAGGTATATGTACTTGGTTACTTGTTCAATTTTTTCCCCATCTATATATATTTCTACAGGAGGTCTATTTAATGTTTTGGCTATTCTCCTTCTACTGATATTATGTTCATTATTTTTTGTAAATTTCTTCTGGACTCTGCCACATATACTTGGTCATCAGCGTAGCTTATATGCGCTAATCTTGTTCCGTTTATATTAAATCCGAGTCTATTAATATTTCCCATTCTGACTATTTCTTCCGCGTATGCGTTGAACAGTCTCGGTGACAACGGACATCCTTGTCGTACGCCCCTTGCTATATGGAAATATTCTTTTGATTGTTCCTGCCCTATTCGTACAGTTGCCTTCTGGTTCCAATATATATGTTTAATTATATTTATGTCTCTTTTATCTAATCCGTATTTAATAAGTATATCCATTAGTTGCTTATGTTGTACCCTATCGAAGGCTTTTTCAAAGTCCACAAAGCACAGATATACGTCCCTATTCACATCTATTGCCCTTTGACTGAGGAATCGTAGTAGCGAAATCGCATCTCTTGTTCCTCGTTTTACCATGAAGCCATATTGTGTTTTACTCAGATGATTGTCTATTTTGTTTTCTATCCTCCCGTTTATTATTAATAGTAGAAGTTTTAGTATATGACTCATTAAGCTTATTGTTCTGTAATCAGTGCATTTTGCTGCGTTCCCTTCCAGCAGTGCTATTCTGTTATTTTTGTCCAATGCTTTTATCATTTCCGTGGTGATTCTATCTTCACCCGGCGCTTTATTCCCTCTGCCTACTTTGATTGCCTGTTCCAATTCTCGTAATAATATATCTGGACCATCTCTCGCCGTATTTAATGATTTATAATGCGGTCTTGTGTTGTCCCCATATAGTTCCTGGATATATTTTATCCATGCTTTTTTTATTTCGTTTTCTTCTGTATGTATCATTGTTATTATTTCTTCCTTCATCCAGTGCTTATTCTTTTTGACTTGATTTTCTTATTTCAGCATGTCCTCTGCAGTTTGTGTCAGTGCTTCCTTGAAATTGTTCCACATTGTCTTTGCGCCTGCTTCTACGCCGTTCTCCTTTCCATCTTTTGGTCTTCTGGCAATTCGATTATTATAGTCCGTTGCTATCCTTTCGTTCTTTAATCCATTCGTATCCCATCTGCCACTTCTTTCCTTATTTATGTGCCTCTTCTTTTTTCTCATGTTTATTCTATTTCAACTTGCTAGAAGGATGTGGTCGCTGTTGCAGTGAGCCGATGGGTATGTATGACAACTTTTAACCCGACCTCTGTGCTGTGCACTAACCAAAATGTAATTGATTTGGTTCCTGACTTTACCATCATAACCTTTCCAAGTATATATTCTTCGTTCGTGATTCTTGAACCATGTATTGCATATCGCCATCTCGTACTTTCTTGCAAATTCCGCTAGTCTTTCTCCTCTTTCATTTCTGTCTCCTATTCCAAAAGGGCCGATAATTGTTCCTTCGCTTCCTTTTCCGATTTTTGCATTAAAATCTCCTAAAATATATACAATATCGCCGTCTTTAGCTTGTTTCATTCCTTCTTCCAGTTCTTCGTAAAATTCTTCGATTTCTTCTTCTTTACACTGACTGATGGGTGCGTATACTCGACATATTATAACAGATTCTGCTTCCCTAACTATTCTAATTAATAACATTCTGTCCGATATTGGTACGATGCTCTTTATTGATTTTGCAAGATTCGTCTTTATCAATATGCCTACTCCTTTTTCATGTTTTTCTTTTCCGCTATATATAAACTCATAATTTCCCTTACTGAATCTATCTGTACCCGTCCATCTTGTTTCTGCCACTCCTAGTATATCAATGCTTAGTCTATCTGCTTCCATTATTACATTTTCGAGTTTCCCCGGTTGGTATAGGGTTTTTACGTTCCACGTCACTATTTTGATATCTTCTAGTTTCTTTTTATTTTTCCGATGTGTCTTCCGATTTCCCATTGTAGTAAAAATTCCTTTGGTACCGCATTGTTGAAGAGTATTTCTCAGTTTTGTTGCACGTTTGTTCCCACCTGTAGAGTTCCGCACCAGCGAGGGTGCGGGGGAACTCGAGTCAACCTGTATTGCTAGCGGTGACCGCCCATTGCCTGATACACTAGCGATGTATCCCATGGGTACAGCATTCCTATGATTTCTTTGACGTGCCATCATTACCGAGAAGAATGTACAGTGGTGGTTTCCCGTTGCCTTCCACTGGATTTTCTGTCAGGGTTTACTCCCTTAGCCGAACGGACCCGGTTTTAAGGCGCCGGATACTCGCCTACTCGCTCTAGATTGATACATCAATCCGACTGGGGCACATTGTCACGAGCGAGTTGCTGATATTCTGCCAGTTGTGTACACAGAAAAACGCTTCACGGTATTTATTGGTAGGAACACCTTCGGCAAGTGTACCTTCATTCGTTTTCCTATCAGCAGTGTGTTGTGAGTTCTGATTTAGCTTTTCAAATTAGCGCTGAGCCCGCCGAATAGAAAATTCCCACCCTGCACGACGTGGACGTACAGAACCCACGCGGTTGTTGTTTCGTTTCTCCGTCAGTGGGACTAGCACTATATGACAGTCGAGTGACTACTTACTAGAGAAGGTGGCTCTAGTTACAACAACCTGTGCCCCGCAGGGGACAACTGTAGTAAAGCGAGAGACCACACCAACCTCCTGAATAGGAGATGGAAATGATGATGAAAGTCTAATAAATACTATCTTTATTTTTTTTATTTTTTTCAAGGGGGCTCGTCAATCGGGGACCTTTACCCAGAAACAATTAAAATAGGAAGGAGTCAATTATATCTTGATACAGTCATATATTGTTAGGAGAAAGGAACAAATAATAAGAAGAATCTGTGGAGAGGGAAAAGATAGGACATAAGAGACGCAATATGGAGTAGGAAGACCGAGTATCAATAAAATGGAATAGAAAGCAGAACACTCAGCAGAAAGAGTTGAACACTTAATAATCATTATGTGTTATTTCTTCCTGTAATCGTTTGTTTCAATGATATGATAAGTTATATATTTTAAAACCTTTATTTACGTTACAAAAGTTATAGTTTTATATATTACACGGACACAAAGTACCTTTTAATTCGTTAAAATATATAACATTTATTTATATTAACTTATTACTTAAAATAAAAGTTTACAAACATTATTATTCACAAAATATATATAAAAAATTCGTCCTACCAAACCGGGAGAACGAATTTTTTATATATATTTTGTGAATAATAATGTTTGTAAACTTTTATTTTAAGTAATAAGTTAATATAAATAAATGTTATATGTTTTAACGAATTAAAAGGTACTTTGTGTCCGTGTAATATATAAAACTATAACTTTTGTAACGTAAATAAAGGTTTTAAAATATATAACTTATCATATCACTTAATAATCACATGATCAGCACCGTAAACACGCTCTTCGTTTGAGTGGAGAGGACAATACGGAGAATTAACCAGCTAAAACGAGAACAAGAGGGAGATAATAAAGTATGGCTTAAGAGCGCAGACGAATAACGGAGATAACAACAGAGCGACGAAATGAAGGAAAAAAAGAGAATCACAGATTGGTAGGAAGACTATAGGTTGAACAGACAGATAAGAAGAACAATTTTTAGAGAAAAAGGAAACGTACATATCCGACCAAAACCTAAGATGAAAACCTTTGCACAGCAGAAGGAGATTGGCCGATGGGACTTTTTTAAAGAAGTGAGAAGAGGCAGCCCCGAGCCAAGGAGTCCGTCGCTTTATTACCGAAAATGCCCGAATAACTAGGAATTCACAACAAATTAATTTAAATTGAATGAAGGGAAGAAAGAACGTAGATAAATGAGCGTACGCGGAGTATGATAAAATCACAGGAATAATCAGGTAAGAATGAATTAAAAGGCGGTCATGGAGTTAGATAAAATCAAGAATTTAGAGGAAAGGTGATTGGAAGAAATGAAAATAATGGAAGAACGTAGGATGGTCATTAATACGTTTATGAATGCGGAACAGAAAGGAGGCAAATGCCCGAATAACTAGGAACCCACAGCAAATTAATTTGAATGGAATGAAGGGAAGAAAAAACGTGGATAAATGAGCGTATGCGGAGTATGATAAAATCACAGGAATTATCAGAAAAGGGAGAACAAATGGCCTGAAGGGCGGTCATGGAGTCAGATATAAACAAGAAAATTAAAGGAAAGGTAATTGAGGGAAATGAAAATAATGGAACGTAGAATAGCCATCGAAAGGGGGTAAGCTAAAAGACTCTGAAAAGCCAAAATCTGGGAGGATAAAAGAGACACCGACACCATCCGACCTCTTCGAACCATCTATAAACACAGTTGCATACGAAGGAAACTGAGAATTGATAAAGTTATGGAATTCCTGTCTGATTAGAGCCTGCGGAAGAAACTTAGAGAGCATAGGAACAGTAAACATATTTTGAGGATGGCAGAGATCGGCGAAATTAAAAGCGAAATAAGGGAGATTGACGAAGGACATTATACTATTTCTAAACTACCATTTTAGCTAGAATTTTATAATTTCGTTTTATTTTTCACCTAAAAATAAAACTAAATTTAACTGTAATAATTACGTATTTTTAAAACATTTTAAATTTCTATAGAGGCCGCTATTTGATTTTCTTTATGAAACAAGGGGTATTTCTCAAATCTACGGCCTACTGTAGAAGATTTTACATAATTATATAATTCCCACCCTCAATATCCTTCTTATAACCCCCCCCCCCCCCCCCCAATGTCCTTTTAGATCCGCCTCTGGTATATGTAAATAATTATATTACGCAGTTGAACCTAAAAACACTTCCTACGCAGAACTCTCGACGGCAGAATACATCGTAATTTTAAAAAAAAAAACTATGTTCAAATTTTCAGCCGTTCTAACTTTGTGTTTTCATTTCGTTCAGTCGCTTTCACCAAAAAAACTTTAATTTCCAGATTAAAATTAATTGTGGTTCACGCGCGACAACAAATCTCACAATTTGCATTTAAACTACTTTGCACATGCAACGTTTAATCTCACAAATTGAACTAGCAGATTAACCAGTCTAAACGGATGAAATAAGATACACAAGTCAGAGGAGAATATAAACTGCGCATTACAATGTAAGCATAGTGCTGCTCAGTTGGCTGGTAGATAATGTTTTTTCAGCAGTAGATTAGAACAGCGATATTGTTTATCGGTGGTTCATTTAGCGCACTTGTCAACATTCAGTTCAGAATGTATAAAAAGAAGAAATCTTTCAAAACAATCGACCTAGGTTACGACGATGTGAGAACAAGTTTTCTTCAGTAACTTAGGACTTCTATACTGGGTGATTGGAATCTATCTAATGTGTGCAGCTTACTGGTGTTGCCTATACTCCATTTCGGTTTCGTTGTTCAAACAAGAGAACCGATCGGTCTTATTTACGGACCATTAACTTATCCCCCCTACGCAAATAAAAACGAAGAAAAAACTTTTAAAGCTTACGCGAGTTCAATTTTGTAACGATTCGATAATTTATTTTTTTTCATTGTTTACATTTTTAACTTTTAACTTTATATTACATAATACTGCTCCCATGAATACGGAGCGTTGTTTCTCCGAAACACGTCGGGATATTTTTTGAACTTTTTGATTTTTAATAAAGACTTTTGTGTTTTATAACAATGTCCATTATCGGAATAATAGGACATCACGAACTACTGAATTATTTGTAATTATGATGAACCGAACGGATTTATTCAGAAATGAGCATCCCGGAAAAAAAAGATTAACAAGATTTTACTCGATATAAGATCTCAGTTGGTGTTTTATAATTCTTCGACATTATTATTTGCAGAATTACCAGAAGATGTGCTAATTGTTATAATTATGTTATAACTGAGTTTTAACACGCCCAGTAGTTCCTAATCTACATTGAATAGGTCTACTTAAAATTAAACTATTAGAATAGCTCCGTACGAGAATAATAACTGTTTTTCCCATCTTCATATAATAAATCCGTCTTAATCTTATCATTTCAACAATCCGTTTAATAAAATAATGAAGTTTTTTTTTTTTGTTTTTTTTATTGGGCTTTTCAGCTACGGACGATTACCCATAAAGAAGGAAGAACGTAAGACAAAAGGAAACTGAGGACACTAAGAAAGTTATTCGGGGAAGGTGGAGATGGCCAGAACTACTATGGAGAGATAGTAAGGGAGTCAAAAGAGATCGGTACTAGAACTCGTGCAATTAGCAGTCCGAAGGGAAATAAATGTGTAGACGAAAAAATATACAGGATACCTTAAAGGAAAGGAAAGCTCTCATGTCATGGTTAGCCGTTATACCTGATTATAATATATTACATCTATTTAAACTAAATGCGCGATGTGACCAAAATAAAAAGAAAAGTATTTTTATCCATGTCTGCGATTGTTGGGCAGCGCCCACAAAAAGATCCTCATCAACAATATGGCCGCAACTGCAATGCAGTGCTCACAGTGCCCGATGAGGCAAGAGACAAGACATCGCTATTCGCCTACGGTTGCGACTGCAAAGCAGTGCTCGCAATTCCCGCCCAGAAGAGCAAAATGATTGATTATCCATTATTCAAACGGCATCTGCGAACGACGAGCTTACGATATATTAAGTGTGTTATCTATACATAATGGACAGAGGGGAAGGGAAGTAATAGAAAACCAATAAAGAGAAGCAGGGAGACAGCTGTGACCAAAGCGAAGGCGACAAAACGAGGATATAGTAGAACGACGAAGGTGTGGGAAGTCTAGGAACCAAGGGTGTGAGGGTGGAAACGATTGAATAGACAAATATAAGAACCGCGGACTTATAAAGGATTTCCAATTTTCAAATTGAATTCTTTTTGCTATAGTTAGCAATTCGGAAGAGGGAAATCGTCGGACAAGACGCCCGGAAACCAACGCCGAACGAGCAAGGTAGTCAGCCTTCTCATTACCATAAATCCCAGCACGGCTGGGGACCCACAGGAATCTTATATGCAATGAATGTGAGCGAGAGAGGACAGAAATTAAGGATCAAATATGTAAGATGACTGGGTCCAAAGAAGGATTTTATTTTTCTTGTTTTGGTTTTTCCCTGGGCTTGTCAGCAACAGACGATTACCCATCAACACGTGTACATAGCAGCAATTAGAAGTAACAAGGAATGGAATCTAACAAAGAATGCTATACCAAGGATGGAGAAGCAATAACAATCAACGTCGAAAAATGCCAAACGTATGCATCCTGAAAAGAAAAGGAATGACATTGTCAAAGATAAAAAGGAGTTTTTGCTGTCCCATACTATGGCCACATCTGCAATTACAGAACCCACAGTACCGACGGACAAACGGATCAGACTACAAATAATTAAGGAAGAAGAAACACGGGATGTTTAAAAAGTAGTTAGAGCCACCAAGCACCACAGCTATATAAAACACAACGCTTAGCGTCCGTACCCCTTCAGGGGACCTCACCTCGTCGTGGTGAAGGGGCTTGTGTGTTCCAAAGAAGCTATCAGCTATGCCGGCGGTAGTGTATTCTACCAGAAGGGCCACCCAAGCCGGACAGGTGAAGTGGAGGAACCAGACTAAGCGGGTCCCAGGGCAGATAGAGCTCAAAGCAGTAGCGAAGGCATTCTATCTAAGAGAAGGAACTCTGAAATCAAACCACATGCCCGTCGGCAGCAGGGCGGCCATCATCCAATACAGGCGCGATGTACATACTACAGAAGCGGCTGTAAAGGAAAATACTCGAGCATTGGAATAGTTTTCCAAAATGGTCGAGTATCTGCGATGCAGAAAGTAGGGGGAAGCTACTGCATTACTTATCCCAAACCACCTCCATGAATAACAACGGCCCCGAGTCCCCGGCGTTCCTTAGATGGAACAGGGGTGCTAAGAATCCCCGGGTGGAAAAGAACAAACAAAAATATGGATAAGACAGAAACATTAAATATTGGAACGTGGAACGTAAGATCTCTAATGAGAATAGGAAAACTAGAGAACATCAAGGCGGAAATGAGAAGAATGAGAATCGATATACTAGGACTCAGCGAGACACGGGCAAGAGACGTAACTCAATACAAATCAGATGAATTTACCATTATATCAACTGGTGGCGATAACGCAAAAGGAGTTGCAATAATTTTAAATGAAAAATGGGCAAAAAGAATAGTAGGAACTGTACCTATACACGGAAGAATAATAATGGTGAAACTAGAATCCGGAATGAAGAAAATAACAATTATTCAAGTTTATATGCCGACTAGTAACGCTGAGGAGAAAGAAATAGAAGAAACGTATACTAAACTGGAAGAATTAATAGAGACGATTAGTACAGAAGAAATAATGATCTTGATGGGCGATTGGAATGCAGTGGTTGGAGAACAAGAAGAAGGAATAGAAGTAGGGAAATATGGTCTGGGAATCAAGAACGATAGAGGTGAAAGATTAATTGAATTCTGCAAAGAACACAAGTTAACGCTGACCAATACACTGTTTCAACACCATAAACGCAGACGATACACATGGATGAGACCTGGTGATACAGGAAGATACCAAATAGATTACATAATAGTCAAACATGACTACAGGAATCAAATAATCAACAGCAGAGCATATCTAGGTGCAGACTGTGATAGCGACCATAACCTAGTACTTATGAAATGCAAAGTGGAATTAAAGAAAAGCAAGAAGATCAAAAGAACAACGTATAAAAAATACGATACTGAAAAATTTAAGGAAGAAGGAAGACGAAAGGAGTTCATGATAAAAGTAACAAACGAACTAGAAAAATGCAATACTTGCAAAGAAAGAGATAATACGGAAACAAAGTGGGAAACAATTAAGACAACCTTAAAAAAAATAGCAAACGAAGAACTAAGACCAGGGAA
This sequence comes from Icerya purchasi, assembly GCA_039619475.1. Lineage (NCBI taxonomy): Eukaryota > Metazoa > Arthropoda > Insecta > Hemiptera > Monophlebidae > Icerya > Icerya purchasi. The sequence continues at coordinate 392,349,498 of CM077115.1, read as the reverse complement.
ACAAGAAACACAAAGAAAAGCATGGGTGACAGAAAATATTTTAAAAGATATAGAAGAAAGGAGAAAATACAAAAATAAAAAAGAATACATAAAAAAATATAATGAACTGAGGAACCAAATACATCGGAAATGCAAGAAAGCAAAAGAAGAATGGATGAATAAAAAATGCAAAGAGATTGAATCTATGATAGAAGATCAGAGACTCGATCAGGCTTATAAAAAGATAAGATTATTCTTTGGAAGGAAAGAAATGCGCAGTATACTATATATAAAGAATAAGACTGGAAAAATAGAAACAAATGAAACAGGAATCAAAAATAGATGGAAAGAATATCTAGAAGAATTATACCAAGATGACGAAGGAATAGAAGAAGACAGATCTAACTGGCAAGGAGAGGATGTACTAGAAGTGCTAGCATCAGAATTCAATAATGCTGTTGAAAGCATAAAAACAAGGAAAGCAACAGGCATAGACGAAATACCAATCGAAATAATAATTAATGGTGGCGAAAAACTAAAGGAAGAACTGAAAGAGCTGTTTAATCACATAATAAAGAGCAGGGAAGCACCGACAGATTTCAAAAAAGGCAGACTGGTGATGATTCCAAAGAAAAAAGGAGCAGATAAATGTGAAAACTACAGGACAATAAATTTACTGTCGCATTTCTCAAAAATACTGACACGTATAATCCTAAAAAGAATACAAGAGAAAATCAACAAAAATCTTGATTCAGATCAATATGGATTTCAAAAACAAAAAGGGACAAGAGAAGCAATACTAGCGCTACGACTTATAATATGAAACGGTACTATTCAACTAGTCACCGCTTTTAATTTAAATCCAGGGATGCCAACCACGAGGTTTTACGCTCGTGGATTTTATTTATTTAGATTTTATTGAGTTAAGAATAATTTAAGTTTTTTGAAATTTTGAAGCATAAACAATATATTAAAATAAACTGGGTCACACCTATCTTTCGTTACCGGTCGACCGCTGAAAAACAATGATTAATTCGGATAATACGGATAAAATTTAATATAAACCGATATATACAAATATAATACAAAATTCTACGTATCACTGTTGTCGGTGGATATCCGGGGTGATCCGTAGGTTGACGATGCGGCGGTCGGTTGTCACGGAACAATTGGATTCGTCGTTGATTCTTTTAACGGACGTTCGATCGTTTCCAACTATTCTTTAATAAGGTCGCGAATTTCGGAGTTTTACTTTTCGAACAAATAACTGTCTTTTTCAACTTGACCGAACGCGAAACTTCTGCCAAAACTAACTACTTCTCTTAGCAGGTCGCACAGGACTCCTCCGCAGATTGCTGGTAAACCCAAAACTAACGAACGTTGGCAAACGACTCGATTCAAAAGTGCGAAAACTAGAGACTAACTTCATCCAGCCAAAAGACCACTCACTTCCGTCTAAAAAATCTTCTTTTTTGTCGTCATTTCTATTCCGACCGCCTTCCGGTCCGTGTTGGCCGAATCAGGTAGATCTTATTGTTTTTTTCTGAACGGCGATTGGCCACCCCTCACCGACAACAGTTTCATGCGCGCTCACATCCGCACCCGCACCACACATTCCACATTATTTTTATTATTATTATTTTTTTTTTTATTATTATTTTATTTATTATTATTTTTTAATACCCATGTAATGGACACATTACAAATAGAAAAACAGCTAGAATCGGAAGATAGACTATTGCTGGCCTTTTTGGATTTAGAAAAGCCTTTGACCGAGTGAAGTGGAACAAGATGTTCGAAATTCTGCGAGAAATTGATATACCGGAAGCAGAAATACAAACAATCAAAACAATTTACAAAAACCAAACAGCATAATTTATGGTAGGAAGAAACAGAGAGGAAATAAAAATAGGTAAAGGGGTAAGGCAAGGCTGAGTCATGTCACCAGCGTTATTCAATATATATATATAGAAAAACCAATAAACTTAATAAAAAACAGCCTGCGGAATAAGCAAATTGGAATACAAGTACAAGGTGAACGCTTACAAATGATAAGATTCGCAGATAACATTGTCATTATTGCTAAGTCTGAAGAAGAACTTCAAGAAGCACTGACAGAAGCACAGGTACATCTAGAGGAATACAATATGAAAATAAACGAAACAAAGACTAAAATAGTAATATGCGAAAGGACACCAATGCCACAAAAGAAAAATATATTATTAAATAATAAAATAATTGAACAAGCCAAAGATGCGGTATATTTGGGTAGCATGGTATCAGAAGATGGTAAAAATGAAAAAGAAATTAGACGCAGAATAAGTCTAGCCAAGTACGCATTAATGCAAAAATACGCATTACTCACCAATAAAAATGTGGACATAGAACTAAGGAAGCGGCTAATAAAGGTTTATGTATGGAGCACACTACTGTATGGATGCGAATCTTGGATAATAAATGAAGCCGATAAAAAGAGGCTGATGGCAGCAGAGATGTGGCTGTGGAGAAAGATATTAAAGATAAAATGGATAGATAAGAAGAGCAATGAAGAAGTCATGAACATGATTAGTGAAAAACGGGAATTAATAAACATAATAAAAAGACGCAGATCGAAGATGATGGGACACATATTGAGACACGATGAGAAACTAAAATTGATTATAGAAGGAAAAACCGGGAAGAAGAGAAGAAGAGGAAGACCAAGGAATAATTACATAAAACAGATCATTAAAGATATGGGATGCCAAACATACTCGGACCTAAAACGGATGGCCGGAAACAGAATGGAATGGAGGAAACGAACCTTTGGGTTCAATGATTAATGATCATAGCGTCCGTAAACAATTATCCGAAAGTTCAATGACTTTCTCCATCACTAATAAAGCAAAGTTTATAGTTCTTAATTATGAAAATTGAATAATATTTATGACGACGACTGCGAAAACAGCACCTACCATTCTGTTAAAAGGAAATGAGCAGAATTTACACCCAACACTATGGCCACACTGTAACAACAGCGCCCGCAATTCCGGCTGACAAGGAGTTCACCTATCTACCGTTAGAGCCGAAAATGCGACAGCGAGCCCGTAAAATTAACTGCGAGCTGTGCCTGTTTGTAACTGTAACAGCAACATCAGTGCGTGTTCTTCGTTTAGAGAGGTGTTCATTAGAAATAACTGGACACGATAAGTTAGGAATACCAAAGTGAAAGAGAACTACTGAAAGGATTAGATCTTAATATAATGAAGTACAGAGGATAGAAATTTTGCTACAATTGGTATGATCAACGTTTACTGTAGAGAGAGAATAAAGGACACACAATATAGAGTTAGAACATCATGTGAGAGAAAAGAAAGATGAATATAAGGAGAGGAAATACAATCAAGAACGCTTCTGGAGTCAGATATCAAAAGTAAATTTGTTTGGACAGTAAGCCAATTAGTAAATTCAATGGCAGGTAGAATTGCAAACGACTCTGCGTAGTAAATAGAGCAGAATGATGGTAATTTAAAAACATTTGAGTGGTTAAGCGCAGGAATGAAAATCGATGCACTCACCCCGTGAGCCATTTTAGATCCATCAGTATAGACGAGTATATGGTCGGGGAACGCCGATGTTACTAACTGGTTAAATTCGTTAATAGATGATGAGGGGGGAAGAGACTTTAAACCAGGAGGCAAGGAGAACAGAGTCGGAGGATGAATAAGGTCCAGAAAATTGAAGTGAAAATATGGGAGTTTATCAAAAGAAATAACAAAGGGAGCAAACTTAAATAGACGAGCGGAAACTTGGGAGAGAATAGGGATTTTACTAGAGGCAAAACGCCAATCCTGTAATAGGGAATAGTATGAATAAATAAGATTATTTGAGGAGATAGGAAGGCGCTTAATGAGGAACCGGTAGGCAAGATAGTATCTGCGAAGGGAGAGGGGAGGAACACCAGACTCAGCCAGGATCGCCGGAATAGGGCTGGAATTTAAAACACCAAGACATAAGCGGACGGCTGCATTCTGGACTGTATTCAGTTTGGAGAGAAGAGACTGGGATGCGTTGCCGTAAAGAAAATTACCGTAATCAAACATAGAGCAGATAATAGATTTATAGAGTATGAGAAGTATTACAGGATCTCCGCCCCAATTGGAAGACGACAAAGCCCTCAAGATATTTAACCGTTTTAGTGTAGATAAATGAAGATAATTTATATATTCTGAGAAGGATAGGCAACTATTGAGATAGAACCCTAAATATCGGAAGGAGGTAACAAAGGGTAGACGCAGGTTATTGATCGATACGTTGATTAATGCTGGATTGTAGGGACGGTAAGTAAAAATAGTACATGAGGATTTTAAAGGAACAATCATAAGATGGATTTTTGAAAAGGAACTTTCCAGAATACGTAAGGACTCCTGCAGCTTGTGACGAGCTTCTGGGATATTAGAAGCAGCTGTATAAAGAAGTATGTCATCAGCAAAGAACAGAGAGGAAGAAGGTATAGGAAGTGAAGCGATGTTAAGGGTATATATATTAAAGAGAGTGGGGCTAAGACAAGACCCCTGTGGGAGACCGTGGAAAATTCTTCGTATAATTGACTTATCGGATAAACTTAAATGAATGGTTCTGTTTTGAAAGAGATCCATAATTCGAAAGGTGAAATGAGGACGTAAATTAATGGAGAACATTTTATTTTGGAGAGTTGGAAGATGAACGCTGTCAAAGGTACTTGAGACATCAATAAAAGCGGCCAGAGTGAAGCTCTTTTGGACGAATGATTTGTATATATGGTATAGGAAATAGGCAACACAATCAGAAGGAGCAAGGCCAGGACGAAATCCATACATATTATTAGGGAGTACCTCAATGAAGTTATAAACATAATAACAAACACCATGGGCGTTGCCAGCGGGGGTAAAGGAGGAGTAGCCCCCCCCCCGAGCCTTGAAACCTTTTAATCAACTGGCATTGATGAGTATTCGTAGGCGCGTAATCATGGACAATTTGGAAAACTTATGTTTTAATTAAGATTTTATTCTTGTTTAATAAAATATTAAGCCTATATAACTTATAAATTTTATTTTTCCTATAACTCATATCCTCTTTCTATCATCTTGCCCCGACCCCCTGACGACTGGCAACTCATCTTGCCCCTCCCTGGCTCATCGGCTGGCCACGCCCTTGACTAACACTTTATGACTCTGAATATTAAATCATATGCTAGGAACGTCTTTTCAGCCAAACATTCCAATCTCTATAATACTAGAAAACTGTTGAAGAAAGTATATTAAAAATAAATTTAGTTTTAAATTAATTCAAAATCTGTAAGATATCTAAATAACTTGTTTTCGTTTAGAAAGGGGAACCGAAAAGTTTGATTTTTAATTGCCCAAAAATTATATTGGGAGTGTAAGATGAAATTATCAACACATACACGCTTCATCGCTAATATCAGATAACTCCATCATATTACTCATATATATATATATATATATATATATATATATATAAACTCGGCCCTTCACGACTAGGTAGGGAGCAAGCCCCCTCCTTCACCCCCAAGTCTAGTTCTTCTATAATTCTTATAAAACAGTAAACTTTTTCATTCGCTATGCCGTTCGTTTTTTCGTTACCGTTTTTCGTTACATACTTTGTTACATAAAATTGTGACATTTTTTTGGGACAAATTTCGTGACAGAAAACTTTTCCTGATGAACTCTGGCGTAAAAATGGCACAGCCATTAACACATGTGTATATATGTATACACACACACTCATATATATATACGTGAACTCTGTCCTTCGTGACTCGCAAGGGGCTCCACCCCTTGACCCCGCCTGGTAACACCCACGGACCCTCAGCTCTATCACTTCTACACTTCGTATAGAATGAGAAAAATGGACAGTCATTCTTTCCGACTGCGCCACAAAAAAAAATAAACAAATCCTTAGTCATTTCCAGAATAAATTATTGGTCCCAGGCGTACTCTTCAGCCAGCCCTTCTCTACCTAAATCTCTTGATTCAGTGCACCACACGGCCCTTCGCACGATACTTGGCGCACATAGAACCTCCCCGTCGGTTAGTTTGTGCGCCCCCCTCCACTAGAGTATTTCAGAATCTTTTATTATCACCATGAGATCCTCGCTCTTTTCTCTCATTGTTGTAATCGCGTATATTCATTATTGTTCGTGTTCATTACTATTTCTTATCAGCTTGTAAGAAAGATAACCGTTTCAACAAGTAAGACGACTTCTAATATTATTTCATTAACTCGCATGTCAAACTGCGTGTTCGAATAGTATTTTATTATTTCCGAATCAAGTTTCTCATCAGAGGATGCCGGCTAAAAGGAGTAATAAACAACACATTAAGAGGCAACTAAGCGATAAGAGTGACGAGGCTATTAAAAAAAGCAAAGGAGAAATACTGTCGCATCAGGAGGACTCTGAAGACGAGATGGAAAATACCTCGATTGCGTCGTCAGTCAACGTGATAAAGCGCGAAGTTTGTGATGTAAAAAAGTGCATTGAATTTGTGTCAGACAAGTATGATGTCATGCAACAGTCAAATCAAGACCTGCTAACGAAAATTAAAGCTCTACGACAGCAAGTTGAAAAATTAACAAGTGAACTTCAAAATAAAGACCATCAGATTGCAGAACTCACAACCACAGTTCATCAGCTTGAGCAGTACGGCCGCCGCGAAAATGTTGAGTTGCATGGAATTTCGGAAGAGAAGGATGAGAACTTGCAACAAATTATTATTCAAGTTTGCCAGAAAATTGGGGTCGAGATTAAGGAAGATGATATTGTGGCGACGCACAGGCTACCTTCAAGGAATGTAAGACTGCCGAAGCCGATAATATTGAAGACAACTAGGAGATTAGCGGATAAAATTTTAGACAAAAAAAGGGAACGCCGAATCTTGGACAAAGAAATTAGTAATAATTTAAGTAGTGAACGACAGGTTTACATAAACGAAAATCTGTCGAGGTATTACAAAGATTTGCTATGGAAGGTGAAGCAAAAAGCGAAAATACTGAATTTTCGATTCGTCTGGTCGAAAAGAGGGAAAATTTAAGTTAGGAAGGACCAGGAAGATCGCGTACTTCACATCCGATCCGAAGCGGATTTAAATAAATTATTATAAATGTCATTAGTTTTCGTGTGTGCAGGAATGAATGTGGTGAGCGTGTGTTGCGTCGTTCTACGGCGCCGGCTGGGCAAAGGCGGTTAAGGGAGTGTATATGCGTGAAGATGATAAGAGGAAATCCGAGATCTCTGTAAAAGTGCAGTGTGTGATGGTATGTGTGCGATGGGAAGTGTGCGTAATGTGTATTGATGTTTATAAGTTTGCTTGCGTGTTCAGGTGGTGTAGAACAGTTCAGTAGTACTCTAGAATGGATGAGGTATGTCTGTCAGTTGGTCGATGCGAGATAGTGTGTTTGTGTTCTTTGTTGTATGATACAGATACGGAAAGAAAGTTCAGACGTTTAAAATGGAATGTTGTCGACGTGAGAGAGAACTGTGAGCGTGTAGTGGCAGAAAGTGCAACTGTCGCTTGGCCGGGGTCGTACCTTTATTGTAAGCGGCTTCGTGCGGTGGTGGTTAATTTGTTGTTATTCACTATTTCCTTCTTCTGTTTTATTTTAGATGCACTCCATTGTGATAAAATTAAATCGATTTTTTCTATGTATATAGTGTACAGAGCGTTCAACTGTAATTTGTCTGTGAGTGCGCGGAAGTGTGATTGTGTCTATATAATGTGGGTGTGTTTATGAGTGTATACTAGATATTCTGTTTTATATACGAGTAAATATCGTTATATTAATATACTAGTCCAATTACTGATAATTTTGGCGATTAGTAGTGTAACATCGATAACCGTTTTCCGAATACAATCTGCGATAGCTCAATATTTGCCGAAATATGATCAATTCTTTTTCTCTATACCGTCCTTTAACGTTACACTATTATCGTCTATAATTCAATTTTGCAAAAAAGAAAGAGAGAAAGAAAAAAAATAGAAAGAAAAAGAAATATTCAATATGGAATTTGTTCATGGAGTATATTTCAGTGACGAATTTATAGCAAACTTTTACAGGACATCCGGTAGTGTGTTTTAGTGATTAAAGCGGGAGGAAACGAATTAAATATGCTCAATATTTAACTTTCATTAACTACAACAAAATAGGACAATCATGTGTAATAGAAGAACCATCATTTCCAGTAATAATAGTTTTTGATTCTCCTCTCAAATATGACTTCTCTAATTCAATATCGCAGTAAACAAAATTGCAACAATTATAGTAATATCAAAAAATGGACTGACAATGTAAACAGCATACTAAATATAAATAATTCACTACAAATTAATACGGAGCTTTTTCATGTGTTGCACTTAAACATAAGAACCCTGAGACGTAACTGGGATGAATTTATAACCTACATTCACAGGTCATCTTTAAGTGTCATCATACTAACTGAAATTAATATAAGTAAGGATGAATTAAATCTATATAATATAACTAGTTTCACGAATATTGGACTACAAAGACCTATAGGGTTTAATGGAGGAATACTTGTGTTCATCAATAATAAGTTTAAATATCACATTCGGGAGGTTAATAATAGACCAAGTATGGACCTGGTGATGATAGATATAGAGATTTGCAAAAACAACCTTTTACGCTTAATTGCTATGTACAGATTACCGAGTAAAAATGAAGGCGAATTTATAAACGAAACCGTTTCACTCCTAAAAAAATTAAGCAATAAAGATAATTTCCTGATTTGTGGTGATTTTAATATTAATTTATCTCTTCGTAGTGTACAGGCTGAAAATTATTTAAACGTAATTTATGGGTCAGGAGGAATACAGTTAATAAACGGAATTACGAGAGAAGAAGAACGGATTGATAGAAGTACTCAGTCATGTATAGACAACATATTTATTAAGTATAATACAAACGATATTACTTCGGGAATTATTCACTCGAAAATATCGGATCATTACGTCATTTGTTGTGCATTTAGTATCTCAAATCGGAGTTTTCAATCTATTAGTAACCCTTTGAAATATGTTTTCGATGAAAAGAGATTGCATAATAAGATAATTAATCATAACTGGAATGAGGTATAAGTATCTCTACAACGTCAGGAAATATATATGATAATATACATTCAGTTTTTAAAGGCCTTTACAAAGAATGCAAAATAGAAGTACGGCAGAGTAAATCGGTGACTAAATACTGTCCTAAAAATGAATGGATGAGTCAAAGAATAATCAATTTTTTATGAAAATCAAAGATCAGTACTTTAAACTTAGTAAAGGGAACAGAACCAATATTCGATATAAAAACTTATTTAGAAAATATCGAAATATGGTTGCAACTGAAATAAGGAATGTGAAAAAGGAATTATTATCGGAGTCAAATAGATAAAGCAAACAATGACTGTAAAAAAGTATGGAATGCAATTAACAATATCGTTAATAAAAACAATAAAACATCAATCGATGATTTCATCATAAAACATTTTGGAAATACTGCATTAGTTGCTGAACAATTTAGTGATTATTTTATATGTTCAGTGGAACATCATAGACACGAATGTCACATTCAGTTATTGAATTAGAATTTTGATAATCGTATTTATTCTTCCTTTTTTATTCCGCCAGCAAATAAATACCAAATAGAAGCAATAATTAATGATCTAAAAGTTTATAAGGCACCTGGATGGGATGAAATTAGGGTTAAAGATATAAAACAAAACTTAAATATTTTTGTTCCTATTTTGACTAACATGGTTAACTATTCTATAAAGGAAGCTATTACTCCGGATGGGCTTAAAAGAGGTATTGTTAGACCAATATATAAAAAAGGAATAAAAAATCAGTTTGAAAACTACCGTCCAATAACAATAACATCTGTAATAACTAAAATTTTAGAACACTACATTGATAAACACTTAAGAAATTATTTGGAGAAAAACAATCTAGAAAAAAGATTCACGATAACATTATTGAGAACAATTGTAAATAGGATAAATACAGGACTGTCGATGGGGAACCAATTTTTAATTTCATTTATTGACCTATCCAAAGGGTTTGATTTAGTTGATCATGAATTATTGATCAAGGACTTAGAAAATCTAGGCATTAAAAACAATCAACTCAAGTGGTTTAAGAATTATATAACAAATAGAAAAAGCATGGTCAAAATTGCGGAGAATATAAGTAATGAAAAAAATATTCAATATGGAGTAGGTCAGGGTACCATATTGGCCCCTATTCTTTTTCTTATTTATACTAACTCGTTACACAAGCATATTAAAAATGCAAAGGTATATGTTTTTGCTGATGATATCGCTTTGTTAATCGAGCACAACAATTTTGAGATGGCGGAAAAATTACTACAAGATGATGTAGATAATTTTATTAAATGGGCACATGATAGGAAGTTATGTATAAACATAAATAAATCAAAAGTATTACACATTCGGAATAGTTCTAAATATAAAATACGCGATCCGCGAATTATCCTCCGCAGTAACAATTGCATTCATGAGCTTCATGCAAATATCAACATCCATTTATGTCCTTGTCCACCGTTAGAAAACGTAAATGACTTTAAATATTTAGGTGTATATATAGATAAATTCCTTAATTTGGAAAAAACACATTCTAAGTTTAAACTCAAAAATAAGACAGACAATTCCAGCTTTATATAAAATAAAGTAGGTACTATCATATCGAACACTACGTATATACTATAATTCAATAATAATGTCTAGAATTTTATATTGAATTCAAATATATTATGTGAGGCTAAGAAAACGGAAATAAACAAAATAAGCCAGTCCCTGGATCAACATGGTGGAAGGAAAACAACGAAATGTCCCCCAAGATATACTATTACTATTACAGACTACTAGAATTTAACGTCAATAATATAAAATTGCCATCTAGGCGAAGAACTCGGATTGACAAGAAACCAAAGTAATATATACTACATCTATCCTCGTGGGGTAAATCTGCGAATTGATAATACGGATGATTCGGTTTTAATTAAATTAATAAGTACAATCCCAAATCATATAATAAAGGGATAAAAAAATTGGAGTGTGGAAAAAGGAGGTGGAAAATTGGTTAAAGGAATGGTGCAAAGATTGAACAACAAGCTACGTTCTGAATCTCTCTACCTTCTAATGCTCCTTTCTTTATACGTTTTGTTTTTGACTTCCTAGTGTCTTTCCCGGACATTAAGTCGCAAAGAAGATTATGTTTTCCCATTTTAAATATTGAACTGTCGGCATGTGATAATGTACAGATACGTATTACGGGGCGTGTTACGTAGTTGCATGTGTATGTATATTTATACTTAATCTTAACGCTAGAGTGCTGATATTATGACTATAGAATAAGTTAAGATAATTTATAATTTTTGTATTTTATATATTTTTTGAATAAACGTTAATAGGAGTGTCGGGCACTCACACAACGGGCATATTTGCCCTGTGAGACCCACAACTTATTTAAATATAAAAAAAAAAAAAAAGAAATCGTTCCTTTCCTTTCCACATAAATGCTTTCCCCATTACCCCAGAGTTCCCTGATGACCCTCTCTCGGAAGTCCTGTACTCCTATCGCAGCACAATGTGAGTGTAATTTCCTACCCCGATCTGCCGCCTAACATCGCAATCTCACCGTGGGTCCCTTTGAATATTGATGTTGATTTTTCCTTGATGAAGTATAATAAACCCCTGCATCCAAATAAGCGACAATCCAAAAATACCCCGACCACCTCATTTTCTTCACGGATACTGCCAAGGCCGCCCCAGAGGCTACTTCATCCCTAACCGCCTGCTCTTTTGAAGCCTGCGGTGTGATTCGAAGCAATGGCAGTTGTTCGATACTGGATGCTGAAATATATGAAGTATTTTTCTGTTTCGAACATTTTTTTTCTGTAGAGCCTACATCACTGAAAGCGCTGTTAGTATCTGATTCAACCGCGGCGCTATCGACAATCTCTAATCCTGCCACTAAACATCCTTTAGCAATTCGAACCCAGCAGGTATTATATGAACTTATTAAGAGAGAGTGCTCCATTTCCTTTTTATGGCCGTCCAGCCATGCGGGATTCCTGGAAATGAACGCGTCGATACGTCCGCCCGAGCAGCATTATATTGTCCCTTGCCTAATAACAACCCTCGCCCACCTTATCTAGCAAACATAATCTTTAATAACATCACTTCCTCGAGGAAAGCCCATTGAACCTCATGCCATACTTTCTTAAGGCTAATCAAACCTTCAGCTGAACCATGGTGGCCAGAAAAAAGCATTTCCCGCAGAGATTTCTGTGCCCTTAGCCGCTTACGCACAGGCCACACAACCTTATCGCATAACTTTATTTTGCAAAGAACCCGCCCCCTATGAATTGTCCTTTCTGTTATCAAGGTGTTGCTCCTTCAACTCCTCACATACTGTGTGACTGTCCACCACTCTCACCTCATCGACCCTCTTTTATAAATAACAACACAGTCACTAACGTACTTGAGAATTCTCCCAATGCAATTTCATCTGTGACACAGTTTATCAGAATTAATATAATAAGCAGTTATCTATAAGAACAAACCACGCATCCTCGTACTGTAATAGCCACAGCAGTTAAACACGGCACAGGGTGTTACGTCTACAAAAAAGAAAGAAATTATTTATTGCCACATTTTAGGACAAATTTTTGTGACAGAAAAAGTAGTGAAATTCAAGCTAAGAATGACGTTGTCATTAATAGGTATATGTTTCTATTTTATTTAAATTAATCAGTCATTTAGATTAATTTATAATAAATATTTTCCGATTTTCCTTCCTAAATGAAAACCAGATTCGAAATATTTCATACCAAATTTATCTTTGTTATCATCAATTTTCTAATAGGGGAAACTGGCGAAAACGTGTTTCTTAGCCCCCGCCTATCACCGCGGTTTTTCAAATTCTAAGCGTAAATACTAAAAATAAACCCGCGAATATTTCATTTTTGCGCTTCAAAAACTTTTCCGATCTTTCATAACTTTTTTTCCCGAATTCGCCGTAGCCGCAGCCACTGCGAGCCCACACCGTTCGTTTCCATCACACACATACACGCGTTACTACGCCGCTGACGTCGATCATGCATCACGGTTATTATATCAATACTGGGTAACTTACAAGTGTGTAAACAAATATCTTTTAAATTTTTGAATCGCTATCTACATTTTGTTATTATATTTTTTTTTTATTTTAAAAATTATTCAATCGACTACTTAATTAATTAATTAAACATCGGAGCGATAATAAAAAAATTCGATTTGTCACGTGTGCGATAGGGTATAATTCTCGGCGACTGCTGAATATGAAAGAGTTTTATAATACTTAGAATCCAAATTTTGAATAAAATTTTTGTACCGTGTTTCGTTCTTACATTTTTGTTACTTTTTTTTCCCCTGCCAATCGTACATATTATTTTTTTTCATTCAATTTATTTTTCTCCGCTCGCTGAGTGTTCTAACCTGTGAAAAGTGTATCCGATTCCAATCCTTATGATTGTATTACAAAGTACATTTTTTTTAAAATTATTTATCATCAAACAATATATTTTTATTTTAATTTTCTTATTATTCCATGCATGTCAAAGTCATCGGAACCACTACATCCACAAAAGCGCACACCGCACGCCTCTAATAACCTATCACGAATTTTCAGAGTTAGGTATACTACCCAGCTACCAAAATTAGTACTCCGAACCCCTTTCTCTCCCACCAAAATCCAACATTAAATATCCAAAATTAATCCGAGTATACTATCCTGATAACGAAAAATTAATTCAACTTCCCTTTTCACTTTTTCTATCTATCGCACGTAATATTTCTCCAACTTTATTACACCCGCAGGATCATGCAAATGAATATTCTCTGTTTCTGCACAAGTAATACATGTCAGGTAATAAATTTTCAATTTTCAAAATTAGTCACAGAATACCATTCCGCTACCAAGAGTCACATAGCGCGTCCTTTTTTTTCTTTTTTCTTTTCATTGTACACCCCATTTCTGAAAAGAATTCCCCAAAATATTTCGAAATTAATCTAAGTATACCATTCCAGTACCGAAACTTAATTATTCCTTCATAAAATTTTTACCGATTGCACATAATTTTTTCTGCATCACTGCTATCGTAAAATCCTACAAAAACACTTCGTCTGTTTTTGCTCACATCGAAACCTTCATACCATCCCCCTTTTGCTGTACATCATCAATGTTACAATACTAAATTAGCCTAAGTATACCACTGTCGTGCTAGCAAAATTAATATCGCAATCCTTTTTTCCATTTCATCGTATGTTTTCGAAAGAATCCTACAGTATATTATCGAAATTAACTGAAATGTACTATCTTGCTTGCCTATCCTTTCTGTCCCTTCTATCATGATGCATGCATACTTTCCATTCCAGCTTGTATCTTCCGTAAGACTACGTCTCGCATGCACATGTACACACTACCATAAACACACATATACATATAGTTACATCCAATCTTTTTGACAACTCTGTTCGTATGCAGATGATGGAACAGCACTTTTCTGATGTAGCATATCATCAGTCACATTCTATTCAAAAGTCACACATCTTCAGTGGATAGATTTTTATACCGATTATAACTTCACTCAATTTTTAACCGGACATGGAAATAATGGTGTCTATACGAAACGATTTAAAATTGCTGAAACAGACATCTGTAAATAGAGTGTAAAGAGGAAACAGACGATTGCTTTCATTCGATTTTCGAATGCAATAAGTTTAAAAACGAAAGAGAAAAACGGAAAATAATAAAAAAACCAATAACCGAAATACATAAAAAAAACTTTTTTAATTTGATCAGCTTTGTCAAACATGTAATGAATAACAAAACAAAACACATCAACAACAAATAATAACAGTAACAATCAGAAACTCTGGCTGAAAAACCGCAAGGTATAGCGGAGTAAATAAATAAATAAAAAAAAAAAAAAACATGATGAGACTGAATCTTTAATTCGGACATAGAATTGGCGGGAGCTGAGAAAATTTAGAATGAAAAAAGCCAAGTGGCCTTGAATATTCCAGTGCTGAAGTGTTAACAGGATCTTGTTTATCTGAACTTGATCGAACGCTTTTACAGAGTCGAAAAAAATAGTTAAATGATGGTGTTTGTCCGAAAAAGATTTTTGAATGGAATTTCTCAAGTGCATTAATTGATCTATAGAAGATCGACCGGTTCTGAAGCCACATTGTTTCTTTGTAAGTAAGTTTCTTGAGTCGAGGAGCCATAGTAGCCGTTTATTAACAATACTATTACCGCTAGCGAATATATTCAGAATCTTTTTGGGAATACCAAT
The DNA here is from genome assembly GCA_039619475.1 of Icerya purchasi. Classification (NCBI taxonomy): domain Eukaryota; kingdom Metazoa; phylum Arthropoda; class Insecta; order Hemiptera; family Monophlebidae; genus Icerya; species Icerya purchasi. Next base: position 392,334,117 of record CM077115.1, on the reverse strand, counting down.
GATGACGCTATGCTGAGTAATTTTCCAGATGTACCATAGCCACCTCCGCTTGCCCCACCCGAATCAAATGATACATATTCATTACCAACGTCAACTACTTTCATCGCGTTTATTTTATTGTTGAATGAACATTAACGAAGCGAACGACTTAATGGTACAAAGGCGAGCGACGAGCAAAGGCAAACAACGAATACGAGAGGACAACGAATACAGAGAATATTGAGCAATAAAAAATATGATCGGCAAGACAGACAAACGCGTGATTCCAGATATCTGGAAAAGGCAATAAACGAATAGGCAAAAAAGTTATCGATCTTGCCCGTCCTAGCCGATTAGCGGTCAGTCACAAAAAAATGGCGGTTCGAAAATCGGGCGCTACACATGCATTAAAAATATATAACAAAATAAAACATAAACTAATCGAAATATCGTAACAAACTCCCCCCCCCCCCCCCGAACCAAATGAGGTTCATGAAAGAACAACGAGGAGAGTGAAAATGTTTTACAGAGGGGACCAAGTTGTAAACAGATATTAATATAAACAAAAAACTGAAAATTATAATCAGATATGCGACCAGCGCCAACACAAATTAAATTATTATAAACTAAAAATATGAGTACATTAAGGGTAAATAATTTACTGCATTTATTTAACAAGACAATATTACAGGGTTCGATTTTTAAGTTATGCGACACACGAACTAATAAAAGTTGCGATTAAATAAGTATCGACTGCAATTCTAAACGAGGAATAGTTAACGCTTTCATTGGTGCTACTCGAGTCTTAGCGCAGACGAATGAAATTGTTACATTAATCTGGTCATTAACAACGCGCATAAAATTTGGTTTTATGACTTCGTGCGTAGCAGTTCTATGTTTTCAAAGTGATTTTTTAAAAATAGTATAAATACGCTCCCCGTTACTAACTTTTTGTTCAGTAAAAATAGTTTTTTTCGTTTTTTGTTTTGTTAATAGTGAATTTTTATAATGGTCGTTTCAAACGCTGAATTTCCCAATGCGCATATTATTTCATGTCGAAAATATTGACAGAAAATTTCATAAAAGACTTGCCACGCATAGGATTGTAAATGTGATATTAGTAAATTTTTAAAATATGTGCAACCCCAACCGTTTCCGAATTAATAACTAAAAATATAGGAACAGGGTTAAAATGTAGCATGGTGTTGCATTCTACATTCCGGCGTGCGACTGCTATTACTAAAAGTGAACATGTCGCACAAATGTATTTTTGGTTCGAATGTAAACATTTAGTTACGGGGGCCGATTTAAATGAATTTTATGATACATTAGTCCACTAAATAAAAGAAAAACTCGAGAAATTCGAGCATGTAAGGGGCTCGGGTTGGACGATTGACCAAATAATATATCTTAAAGTTAAATTAAATTATGCTAATTTATTATCTGTGCGTTTTCGTTTATTCTGTTACCAAAAATAATTCAATCGCAAAAAGCAGTAATTAATGTTCAGAATCATGATGAGTTTCGTTTTAAATATTCGATGCTTGCGAAATTTGTAAATAAGCATGCGGAACAAAAAAAATAATGTGAATTCGTTGATTAACAAATTTTGTGTACCCTGTACGAATAAGTAAAGAAGAACGTGTTGACCACACTGACTTGTTGCTGATAACTCAAGGTGAGAAAAAACATTTCTACTACATTAAAGATTTGGAGCGGTTGGTTAGACATCAGATAACAGGTGATAAGACACGCATTCATATATGCAGACGATGTCTTTGGCATGTAGATAGTGCGGCAAAATTTCAGGAATACAAGAAGATTTGTAATGAACATTCAGCTGTAGCTGTGGAAATGCTGAAAACTGGGAAAAATATTTTACAGTTTGACAAGTTCCGTCAACAACAGTATGTTCCATTTTCTGTCTACACAGACTTTGAGTGATTCATACAGCCCATTGCCGATGAAAATTGCGAAAACAAAGAGGAGGAGGAAGATGAAGAAGAAGAACCGAGCATAAGATGTACACAAAATGAGTTACTGCATTTGAATACTGTTAAAGTTCATAGACACTTGCCTATGAGCTATTCCTATATAATCATATCGCGGGTAGGGGAATACAACATGCCCTCATGTTTGCCCGGACAAAGACTATATTGTGGTCCCGAGGCCGCAAAAAAATTTGTTGAAAGTCTTGTTGAAGATGCGAAAATAATATACAATATTTATAAACAAAATAAATCAATCGTTATGTCCCCGAATGACATTGTAGCGCTCCATAATGCTACAATATGTAATATTTGCTCGAAAGCAATCCTAACTTGCAACAATAAAAAACAGGTTTTTTTTGCAAATGCATGTTTCACAGATGTCACAAAAGACCTTTTTTTTTTTTTTTTTGTAACGATGGATTTAGATCATGTCAGGGCTCAAAAAGATACTTTCTAATTCATTATTTACATTTCTTTCAAGGTTATAGTCATCTGGTTTTAAAAGACTGAATAAGACGTTATTTAAGAATGTTATTTTAACTTGAAATTGAATAGCTCAATTTGGTGTATAATCGTTAAAAATAGACCCCTTTTTTTTTATGTATTTTTTTTTTTTAGTTTCATTGTTTAAAAACAACCTTTTTAAAAAAATAAGCACGAATACGATCTTTTAAAGGAATGCTATTTTAACTTGAAATTAAATATATCAATTTAGTGTATAAACGTTAAAAATAGACCTTTTTTATTCCATTGTTGTAAAACGACTTTTAGAAAAATAAGCATGAGCCCTAAATGCTCGTATAATTTTTTTCTGTTCTTTTTTATTTATACGATCGTATATACCAGAATATAAATTGGTTTAGAAAACATATTTGTGATAAAATCATCATATATGATAGAATAATGAATATAATAATAATATGAAATAATAAATCTTAATAAAAACAAAAAAATATATTTATATTTCAAAAATACTATTTTTTTCAGATATTATCAGATCTAAATTTTCTAGAATACTTAATTTTTTTTTTTTTTTTTTTTATATGAAATGTATTTACATTCGCCAACAATTAAATTATAATTGTTGACGCTTTTTTTAAAATTATTCATATTAAAATGAATTATATACATTAAATTAACACGATAATTATACACGATGACTCGTAATCCACTATTTTAGAGAAAATGTTGAAAAAAACTTTGTCGTCGATCGAGTTGCAATCTTTTGAATTATAATAAAGGCCGCTATATACGTCTTTGTAATCAAAATCGTTAATACTAAAATTGAAATTATTTACAACACTACATATTAAATTGTTAATAAAATCTATATCCTCCTCCGCTCAGTCGACGTTACAAATATTGTTTCTCTTAATACTAAAATTGAATGTATTAGATGATAAATCTAATTTTGTTTTCTGTATGCATGTAAAGATCTCATAATTATAAAAATTAATCGATTTTTCTTTACCATGCAAAAACAATTTATGGTCGATAAAATTCTTACAATATGATCGAAATGAATCTGTATATGATAGAATATTAATTCGAAAATAATATTCCGACATTGTTCATGACTGTGTGCAAATCCTGTTGAATCATATTGCAAGAATCGTTTTTTTTTTATCGCTGTTAAATAAATGTAATTTTGTTTCATATTTTGTTAAATCTAAATTTAATATTTGATATCTCTTAAATAAAATAGTAATTAAATCTTTGTATGGTATATTTCGATATAATGATGTATTCTGTTTTAAATTATTTTTATAAAAGCCGTGCTGTGAGGACGGACATATGTTAAAGACTATTTCGTAATAATCTCTAAGTTCTACTTCTAGTATCGTTAATAATATTTCGATTTCATTAAAATATAGATGAGCAATATTATACGCATTTATTAATGAGAATAAACCCATTAATAAATGATCATAATTGTACTTGCGAATTTTTATATCGTCTAATGGGTGATAATTCTTACACAATAATGCCTTATAATTAATTCTATTTATACATTTACACTTTTCTGGTACGATAAAATTATTATAATATATGTTATTCACAATATGTTTACAAATACACTTTTATTTTTTATTTTTTTTAAGATTGAAACAAGATAAAATTAGTGCAAATAAAAACTGATTCATGTTGCTGCTGCTGGGATGTGTCGCGTAACCTCTGTTGACTCCAAAAACAAAAGTACATGGCAAAAGTAATTTATTTCATAAAAGTGCGGACGAAGCGACATCGAATCCAATAGACCGTCATTAAAACGTGCGATACCGAACTATAATATCTAGAATAATCTTGGCCCGGACGAGTCGACATAGGATCACGGCTCATCCGAGACCTGTTTGGGGAGAGGAGAGGATTTTGATCTGTGTGACCAGGAAGGAGTTTGTGGTTCCCACATGGCTCTCCCTCTTGGAGACTGAGCCACAGTGGGGTTAAGTTGCGGAATAAAACAAAGGAAAGCAAAAATAAAAGTTTTACACGGATATTAATTATATGTAGTATGAACAGAAGATAAAGTAGTAAAAATTAACACATAATAAGGTCGTTTATGCGGAATAATAAAAATGGTGTAGGTAAATTAAACTAAATTATCATGTGTAAAGAAGGTAAAATGGGATACAGCATGCAAGATAATTAGTATGCGATAATTACATAAATAAGTACGCGGTTGTATCAAACAGATACAAAGAACTGAATGGTGTACACCGGATTCAAAATACCATAACAATGGAAGAAATATTGCAATAAGCGCTATCATGCTAAAATGGCAGAATGGCACCTAACCGTTAGTATGAGAAGGTCGGAAGAGGAACTAGGAGCGAAATGAGTTTGAGGGATGGACGAAATTGGAATTGCAGGAGTAACGAGTGTACATAATTGACAAAATTGGGGGATGGAACTCGGTTGGAGAGTTGCTTCGTTAGCGGAATTGGAATGCTCGAAAGTGAATATAGAGACTAATTATATCGATCGGAAGTAGCGTAAAAGTTTCAGGCGAGATGAGAGCAAAATGAAAGCGGGGGAGGACATAGGCACCAATCTAAAGAAGGACGGATATTTATTTTATCTAATGAGATCAGAATAAGAAAGAATAATAAAGCGGTGTTGAACAAGGATCCAGAAAACAAATTAAACTAAACTAATTACAGTAAAAAAAAAAAAAGTTTACGATCTTAGAACTTTGGAAAAAGTAAATATTACTTTCGCACACGGCATGGATTCAAAAAAATGATTATAGTGGTACTAGAGGTGAATAGAGCCGAGTGTAATTCGACATGCGTTATTCGAGTAACACAAATAAAATTAACGAAAATAAATTTGCATAAAATAGTAAAAACCTGTGGGCGTTATACCAAATCCGGAATCGGATTCATCTGGGAAACTAATGAATGAAGGTCACGGTCTCATTAAAGCGAACTGGTCGCCTGATGGGGCGTCCATACCGTGATTTCGATATCGTCGGAAATAATTCCTTATCAGAATCAGCATCCTTATCTAGGAATTCGGGGTCGTCAGAAGGTGAGGCGTCATCTTCGGGAAAGTCGTAAAAATCGGGATCGGAAACTGAATCGTCCATATCTTTGCTTGAGGGTATCGTGTCGAGGGACCAATCGAAATCAGTTAATAGAAGGTCTGGATCATAGAAGGTCTGGATCATTGCAGGGTGATGTATCAATCCATTCGTCATTTTCAGAGTTGTCTTCTAAAATGAATTCTGGCTTCAGTCTATCCAGACTAACTCTGTCAATCTTTGCGCCAAATTTCAATTCGCGGCATTGCGGGTAACGGTTTATAACTTTAAACGGACCGTCGTAGACAGGTTGTAAAGCTGTCCGATGTCGATCTCGACGGACGTAAACATGAGTGCAGCTATCGATGCCCTTTTGCAAAAATCCTGAGCGTTTATTAATGCGTGCTGGCTTTAGGAAAACATTGTTGATAGCATCGGATAATTTATTAATTAAATTTGATTCGTTTTCGACCGGCGGTAAAGCGTCGATCATCTCGCACGGTAGCGATAGCGGAGTGACGTACGTAAGTTCGGCCGGCGAATGACCAGTGTGGTGTATCAAAGATCTTATGCAGAATAATACAATGGGAAGGGCTTCGTGCCAATGTTCAGTTTCCTGGCAACGGATAGCGGCTTTCATAGTACGATGGATTCTTTCCACTTTTCCATTTGATTTTGGGTTGTAAGCTGTTGTATTTATGTGGGTTATACCAAATCGTTGTACGAGTTGTTTGAATAACTGTGACGTAAATTTGCTTCCACGATCTGTTGTGATAATCGAAGGGCAACCGAATCAGCAAATCCATGTTTCGATGAAGATGTTTACAATTATATCTGTTGATATATCTTTGACTGGAACGGCCTCCAGCCAGCCGGTGTATCAGTCAATAATCGTGAGAATGTATGGATATTCACCTGAACGAGGTAAAAGTCCAACTAAATCGCAGTGTACATGTTGAAAACGAGAACTTGGGGGAAATTCGCCATACGGTGGTTTCATATGTCAGTAAACTTTGTTGCGCTGACACAAATTACAAGTACGCGCCCAATGTCTAATCTGTGGACATATGCGGCCAAACAAATCGTTGCTTAATTTTGTACAGCGTACGTTTGGGAGACGGGTGGTCCATGTTGTGAATTGCCTGATAAATCTTTCGGCGTAACAATATCGGCACAATTGATCTTTCCTTCTGATCTACGTAAATCATAATATCGTCGATCGCTTTCTCAGATACTTCAATCTTTGACGACCTATTTTTGCGTATTGCTGTTATGTCCTCGCCTCCTTCCTGTAAGGTCCGAAATTGTTTTTTGTATCGAAACTGTACTTGTCTAACATGAACGCATCGATTCGTGATAAATAATCGGCGACTACGTTATCTGCACCTTTTATGTAACAAATGTCTTCGACATACTCAGCAATAAAGCTCAAATGACGCGATTGACGGCTGGACAGCTTCTCCGCGGGCTGATGTAATGCGTGGGTAAGCGGTCGATGGTCAGTAAGTACAGTGACTCTGCGGCCCTCAATAAGGTCCTTAAATCTCCGAATTGCGTCGTACACTGATAATAACTTGAGGTCGTAAGTGCTATATTTACGTTCTGCCGTTGAAAGCTTACGTGAGTGGAACGAAATGGGCTGCAATAAATCGTTAACTCTCTGGTTGATGACTGATCCGATCGCGGTAGACGAAGCGTCAGTCATGATGACGATATCGGCGTCAGGTGACGGATGAGCCAGTTTTGCGGCCTCAGCTATAAGTTTCTTCGATAATCGAAAGTATTTATCGAGTTCCTCAGTCCATGCAATCTGCGTCAAATCTATCCTCTTGCTCACCAAAAGGAGGGAATTCAATGGGGCTAATACTTCGGCTCCTTGCTTATAGAAGCGATGATAAAAATTGATAACGCCAAGGTAACTTCTCAAATCCTTTTTGGTGACTGGGCGTGGCAGCGTTCTATCGTTGCAACACGTTTCGGGTCGGGACGTATGCCTTCATGGGATATTTCATATCCAACAAGTGTAATTTTGGATACAGCGAAAATACATTTATTTTCACTCAGCTTCAAGTTATGAAGCGATAACTGTTTGAGCACGGCGTACAAATCTGACGACATATGTTGTTTTAGATCCGTGCAAAAAATTAAAACATCATCCAGGTAGGCGCGCGCGAATGGTAAATCTTTCAACACTTGGTCGATGGCCCTTTGGAAGGTGGCACCCGCGTTTTTTAGACCAAACGGCATTTTACTTGAAACTCAAATAACTCAAGCGGCGTCGTGACAACAGTTTTTTCGATGTCCGGAGGATACATGGGAATCTGGCAATAGGCTCGTTCGAGATCAAGCTTTGAAAACACGGTTGTTCCATGCAGATCTGAGTTCATGCCTATTTCCTCTTGCTCTTTCATTCCTTCTTATTCCTTCATATTGCGTTCCTGGCGCTTTTCTGCTAACAAGACTCCTATTCTATCTCTTATCGCTGGCCGTCTTATCCAGTTTTCTCCATATATCTACACTTACGATAATCTCCCTTATTTCTCCTTCAATTTTTCCTCTCTGCTTCATCCTATAAACAGCTTTTATTCACCTGTTTCTCCCAAACCTCTTCTTCGTCACGTTGTTAGATCAGAATTCCAACAGAATCTTAGCTCCTTTTTCCCCAATCATTTTTTGTTCTTCACTGATGGCTCCAAAGGACCCAATGGTGTTGGTGCAGCTTTCTTCTGTCCTTCTCTCAATTACTTCGAGTCCTTTAAACTTCCCTCCTGTTGTTCAATCTTTTATGCTGAGTCTTCTGATATTCTGCGTACCCTTCTTTTTATCAAAACTTCACCGGCTTCTCGCAATCTCCTTATCCTGTCGGGTGCTCAAAGCGTGCTGCAGACTATCACATCTCCTCTCCCTTCTCACTCAACCGACTGCATCATTTTCCTTATTCGTTCCCTAATTCACGATCTTTTCCTTTCCCACTTTATCCAAACGGATTTCCTTTGGATTCCTGGCCATTTCGCAATCGAGGGAAATGAGTTGGTTGACTCATTCGCTCGATTATCTTCCTCTTCTGGTAGGTTCCTTCCTGCCTTCTCAGCTTCTAATATTACCCTTCGGTCTGCAGCCGCTCATTCCAAACTGTGGTCTGACTCCTACGTCTCTTCATTCTTCAACCCGAACTCCTTTTTCTTGTCTATTCAGCCTTCCCTTAGACGCTTTTCATGGTTTATTAACTTTCCTTCTATGCGCCGTTCCAATTTCTCTGCGATTTTCCGCCTGCGTTTTGAGCATAGTTTGCTCCCTTCCTCATTGTTTCGTTATTCGCTTTTACCTTCTTCTTATTGTTCATTGCACCCTCTCAGCGATCAATGTATTTCTGATCCCGATCATATAATGTTCAGTTGTTCGTCGCTCTCAACTGAACAAGCTTCTTCTTATTCCTTTCTCTTACAAACCGGTATTCCCACTCCATACTGTGCTTCATTCATTCTCTCCCTTCCTTCTACTTCGGTTATTCTAGCTCTTGATTCCTTTCTGTCGGCTATCTCTGATCGTGTAAGAATCTGAGTCTCTCTTTCCTCTCTGTTCCACTGTTCTTGGGCCAATGCCCATGTTGACGAACCCATTTAAAAAAAAATACATTAGTCGGACAATGATAAATGTATCATGAGCACACATGCAAACATCTAAATTCACTGAGCAACTCAGCACAGGTTAGCAAAATTATAAGTGACTGGTTAAAGCCTCCTCTTAATCTCTATACTGGACAAGTGCTGTGCTGAGTGAGAGCCTTCGTATATAGTGGTCTACAAAGAAAGCAGTTGGTTGAGTTGTGTGTGATGGACGTTGAGATATATGGATTTCAGTTTGTAAGGTGAAGATGTAGCAAGTGGAGTAGAACATGGCGATGCAGCATTGAACTCTTTTTGGAGGGTTTGATGTAAAAACGGTGTGTGGTCATTTGATTACGTATTGACTCTGGATTAGTTGAGTAAAAAGGGGTGTGGTCACGTGACAAAATACTAGCTCCTGATTGATTCTTATCACAGAACATAGGTTTCCTATCTACTGACCCAGTACTTCATATTTTAACATAAAATTACAATACACGGCTTGAATAATAGATGACCGTTTCCTTTCTGATTTGACTAACATCGACTTAGCATTATAGAACGAACCATTTAAGTTTACGATACTAGACCTAATTGGTAAACCAAGTTGAAAAATATCGTTTTCGAGACGTTCATAAGTTGTTTCAGAATGTTCCTCAATCATTTTATGTTCGAATAAAATTTCTGCGTTCTTGGAAAACGACTCCTCACCGGAATCTTCAATTTCGAAAAAAACCTTTGAGTTGAGCAGCAATGTCTACCTTCGAGAGTCCGTAATACAATTTGGTTGTGAGAAAGGACGGTTTATGCGAGCCTAAGATTACATAACCGAATTTAGTGTTTCGTAAACAGATACCCTCGAAAAAGTGTCTTTGATCTAAAATAAATTCGACATATTCAACACCGAGAACTATATCTACGTCACTATAAGGAAGATCACCCGATTCAGCAAAACTAAACTTAGGGAAACATTGCATTATGTTATGAAGGTTGCTATGCGATACTGTGTACAGGATTTTACCGATTACTTCCGCCTCGATAGCGATAGAAAATTTAGAAAAACCAGATTGCAAAACGCGAATTGAGTTACTGAATAATCGAGAGTGGTCGGATCGTAATCAATACCGATAAGAACGGTTAGTAGATTTTCATTTTTCGCAAGAATACACTTGCAATGAACGTAGTTTCGGATGCTTGATCGAGTAATAAACGAGCAAGTATGGTAGCTGTGGTAGTTTTCACCTTTACAACCGCAGTTGACAAGAATACCATTTTGTTACTGGCATTGACAGCACACGTGGTCGTTTTAACTATAATCAAGTTTGGATTAGTGGGTGGTAGTTAAGACTCCGGTTTTGAAGTTTTTTTCGGAATCATAATTTGCTTTGACGATAAGTTATTCCGATGCAGCATAGAATGATGATTGCCATCGCAGTACCGACAATCTGAGTTTGATGTGAACTCATTTTTCTCATTTCCCTGTTCCGGTAGCCAGTTGATGTAGACTCCTTTCTCTCAATGATGGTAGAATTAATTAAAAAATAATAATAATAAAAGAAAAAAAAATAAAGATTTCGGGCGCCAATGACACTTAACTTCGGTGTGTCATTACCGGAAAACTCAGTTTGTAGAGCTTTAGGCTTTGAAAAATAAAAAAAGTGTCTCCGTTTAGGAGATGTCACCGGGACCCACCCCGTGACCAATAAGAAATATTTTCTGATTTGTAAAAAAACGCTATATTTCCATTCGGACGGAGAATAAAAAAATTGAAAGAAAGAAAAAAAAAATGATTAAACGTTCGGACGACAAAATACACACGTAAAATTTGACAAATATAAATTTTTTTTAGCAAGGAATAGCGTGCGGCAGAGCGCGTACAACTTGCGGACGACTACGCGACGAGTTGCTGGAGGCCAAGGAGCCTCGACGACGTTCAGCCTAAGACTAAAATTGGCGTTAAACTAAAAAATGTGTGTGGCGAGGATCGCTCGATGTCCCCTTGCCTTTCGCTACGACTAGTTTTTACAGGAAAAAATATTTGTTAAACAAAACGCCGCCGAAAAGATCTTCTTAGAAAGTTAGAGTCGTTATTTAGCGGCGATTACCCTGCCGATATGCCTTTCCGGGTTTTTTGTCAAAAAAAACTTCTGCCGGCTCAACATAGCTCGGCACGCATTTCAAACGCCTATACCGCCAGCCAAGGCTCTATCTCCACTTTTCGGCCACCCGCAGAGAAACCAGTTCGCTATCCCGGCGTAGCGGTCAAAACATCTATGCCGGGATCCTTCGATTTGGGGACACACGAATTGCGCACCAAACCCTAACACAGTGGCAAGTCACACACGAATTGCGCACCAGACCCGAAATAGCCCACCCGCTGACAACTCGAATTGCGCACCGCCTTTAAAAAAAATACTCTGATTTTATAAAATCGATGAAGGAATAGAATGAGTAAAAGTCGCTCTTTCAGTGACCTCCAAAATGTGTTATCGTAATGAAACACGTTTACTATGTATTTGGAATAATAACTGAACTACATTTCAGTCGATTAAAAAAGCCTTTAACGTTTGCGAAAAATGGATTGTGTAGCCAACCTGCTAGCTAACATTTATCAGTCTTACATCAAGAAGGAATATCTAATCGCGTGCTTCATTGATATCAAGGGGGCATTTGATAATGTTCGATTGGACATCTTATCTAAGATACTAGTGGAATTAGGCATATCTAAGAACTTTGCAAACCTAATACACAGTTTGTTTTCGGAGAAAACGTTGTGTTTCCAACACCCCACACAAGGGCCAGTAGACAGAACTGTCTACACTGGTTCATGTCAAGGATCAGTGTTAAGCCCGCTGCTATTTAACTTATAGATCTTAAAAATCCTTAATTTAGAATTGGCGAATAACGGTTTTCTATTATCTTATGCAGATGACATTGTTCTTTGTGGTTGCAGTAGAAACCTATCTAAAGCTTCCACCTTGCTTAATCGCGATATTATACGGGTTTGCAATATCCTAAATGATCTTGGTTTGTCGATTGCTCCTTCAAAATGTTCAGCAGTAGTGTTCTCGTATCGTTCAATTAACCCAATTCACAGTGTTGTTTATATTGCTGGTGCTACTGTCCCCATTTTGTCGGCACATAAGTACTTAGGTTTTATTCTCGATTCTAAATTAAACTGGAACCATCATGTGGATCACATGTATAACAAACTTCTAAAACGGTTACCCCTACTCAAGGCCCTCTGTAATGTCAATTGGGGTAGCGATCCTTGCACAATGGGTAAGTTATACAAAGCATACTATCGCAGTATTTTAGACTATGGTTGTTACTTCTTTCATAATTCCTCAACAACCAATCGTAACAAATTAGGGAGGATACGGAACACATGTTTACGACTTATAATTGGTGCTTGCTTATTTACTTCTAACGCTGCTTTGGAAGCTGAAACCAAGATCCCTCCTCTTTCTGTTAGATCATCGTACCTAGCAGACAGGTTTCTTATGAAATACTGTCCTCCAGCCAGCTTCAATTTACTTAAATCCTATTTGGATGTTAAAAACAATTGGAGATTTAAAACCTCCAAAATGCCTCTATTATCTTTAAGTGCGGTTAGGCTTCAGAGATATTCTTTTATTACCATACCGTCGTATCCTTCACTGATCTTTAAATACCCATACTCACACAACTGCTTTAAGTTACAGGTAGATTTGGATTCTTTTCAGTTCGTTAATAGGCACAACGCTAGCAGAGTATTCAATGCGATAATTTCAGACCATTGGCCGAATTTCCAACCGATTTTTACTGATGGTTCTAAATCGTCGAATTCTGCGGGTGCTGCTTTTTTTATACCGTGTCTTAACTTAACTAAAAAATTCTCTCTTCCTCGTTTTACCTCTGTGTCTAGTGTCGAATGTGCTGCGATTTTCAAGGCTTTGTCCTTTTTAAATTCATATATATTCTCTGAAAATGTCATTATCATGTCTGATTCTATGAGTTGCTTATCAGCTTTGAAACTCTTATCGTTCAACACAAAATCCCATCCATACCTCTATAAAATCAGAAGCCTAGTAGTTTCCCTTTCTGAATCTGGCGTAGTAGTTAACTTTGTTTGGATACCAGGACATGCGGATATCTACGGTAACGAAGTGGCAGATATGGCTGTCAAAGACACATGGATGAATAGTTGTTTAGTTCCATACTTTCCAAACAGAGACCTATTCGAGCTCATTAGATATGCTCATAAAGAATATTGGGAGGCTACATGGGCAAATCCATTTTGCGCGCAACAGTACAAAAGAATTCAACCTAATATTCCTAACGTTCCTTGGTTCAACCACATTACGACTGTTTCGATGAGTACCAGATCGTACATTGTTACCTTATGTTGCCTCCGGCTGGGGGTAAACCGTCTCCCCGCTTCTTTGTACAACATGGGTTTAATCTCTTCTCCCTATTGCCAACATCCACTAGACTCGGACAAAGTGGCGGACGCTGACCACCTCATCTTCGAATGCAATTTTCACACGGCGCAAAGAATTATTTTGCATAACTCTATAATAAATTTCCAGATCCCTCTGCCATGTAGTGTCAATTCTCTCCTGGCCACCGGGAGTGCTGCAGTATACAAGTTAGTATATAATTATATTGTACAATGTAATATTAATGTGTAACATTAATTAGTTAATTAATTATATTACATTGTCGATGGGTTGAATTTTCGACGCCCAAAAAAAGAAGAAAAAAAGAAAAAAGAGTTGTTCGAACGCTAGCATTTTCTGAAAGAGCATTTAATACTATTTTTGTATATAGTTTTACATTTTAACGTGTAAGCGCCATAATTTTTCCTCATAAAAAAACATCAAAAATTATCATCTGGCTATAATAAGTACATAACAGTAATTCGACACTGTTTAAATTACTGCTCTATTTTTAATCATAGAAATAAAATGATGTTTCATAATTGTTATTTTACAGGGGCCTTGTAGAATTCAAACTGTTCTAGAAATATTCATCCCCATAATAAATCTGTTAACACTGATAATTGCTTAACATTAATGGTAACACGAAATTAACATTAACGTATATATGAAAGTGAAATATTTTATTAAAAATAATAACTTACAAATAAGGAAAAATTTTAAGAAGTAGTATACACATTTAATCATAAATATAATTCTTTTGAAACTAGAAAGATAAAAGAACACAAATGTAGTCAATTAGGAGTAAGCTAAATTACTGAAAGTTGAGCTAACTGGTAAATTGCAAAAGCCAGAATCAATTTTTAATGATTAAAACATAAATATATCACAATTATTTATCGGAACTACTTGTTTTAAAGACAAAAATGGAATTAGAAGTTTAAACAATTACGTATTTTTAAAATGAATCTGGCGTATTCTCAAATATTTTTTAATAAACCGTTATACAGGAATGATTTTTAATACATAGACAGGTGTAGAGTATTTTTCATTAGTAGATTAAAAATTAATTTCAAAGATACGATACGTAAAAATGTTGAAAGTTATCGAACATTAAAAATATAGTACGATCAAGAGTCATCAGTTTTGGAAACCCTCAGTCCAGTGAACAGCGATTATGGTCCGAGCGTCGTTTTCGTTTGTTTTTTTATATTTCATGCCTGCAAACTTCCGGTGCGCAATTCGTGTGTTTAGATTACATACCTTTTTTAAACCATCGATTCAGGTAAATAACGGTGCGCAATTCGAGTGTGGCATTCGATTTTTTAGCCGAGAAAGCGTCTTTGAGAAACCATGCCGGGTTTGCCCGCTGGTGAGACCGCCGAGAAGTTAATGATTATTGCCAAAATATTATTATTTTCCAGTTCGGACAGCGTTGACAAAGGCCGTAAGAAATGCCAAATCCATCTCAAGCTACAATGTCATTCGGAGACATAATGATCGATTTATTTTATTTATAAATATCATATATTGTTTTCGCGTTTACAAACAAGATTTTCAACAAATTTTTTTGCGGCCTCGGGACCACAATATAGTCTTTGTCCGCGCAAACATGAGGGCATGTTGTATTCCTCTACCCGTGATATGATTATATAAGAATAGCTCATAGGCAAGTGTCTATGAACTTTAACAGTATTCAAATACAGTAACTCATTTTGTGTACATCTTATGCTCGGTTCTTCTTCTTCATCTTCCTCCTCCTCTTTGTTTTCGCAATTTTCATCGGCAATGGGCTGTATGAATCACTCAAAGTCTGTGTAGACAGAAAATGGAACATACTGTTGTTGACGGAACTTGTCAAACTGTAAAATATTTTTCCCAGTTTTCAGCATTTCCACAGCTACAGCTGAATGTTCATTACAAATCTTCTTGTGTTCCTGCAATTTTGCCGCACTATCTACATGCCAAAGACATTGTCTGTATATATGAATGCGTGTCTTATCACCTGTTATCTGATGTCTAACCAACTGCTCCAAATCTTTAATGTAGTAGAAATGTTTTTTCTCACCTTGAATTATCAGCAACAAGTCAGTGTGGTCAGCACGTTCTTCTTTACTTATTCGTACAGGGTACACAAAATTTGTTAATCAACGAATTCACATTATTTTTTCTGTATGTTTTAACGCCATCTAGACTGGCAGGGAACGAAATTTCCTGCCAATCGTATTTCGCATCAAGCTCGGGCTTGTTTCTATAACAAAAAACTTTTTCCGCATGCTCATTTATAAATTTCACAGCATTTTATTGTAATGACGTATTTAGATCATGACGTGGCTTGAAAAGTTACTTTCTAATTTGTTATTTATGTTTCTTTCTAGGTTATGCTCATCCGGTTTTTAAAAGATTTAATTAGATGTTATTTAAGGATTTTATTTTAACTTGAAATTGAACAGCTCAATTTGGTGTATAAACGTTAGAAATAGGTCCTTTTTTTCTCTTTTCATTGTTTGAAAAATGCTTTTTTTTATAATAAGCACGAACCTTAAACGAATGCATAACTTTAATTAGAAATTGTATATGTAATAGTATAAAATAAATAGATCTTGTTAAATAAAACATGAAAAAAATACATTTATATTATATATACAGTATTTTTTTTATTTACAATAATATTTAATTCATCTAAAATGTGTGTTTTTTTTGATTTTTTTATTATATGATTATATTTCCATTCGCCAACAATTAAATTATAATTGTTGACGCTATTTGTAAAATTTTTTATATTAAAATTAAATATATAAAATAAATTACATGGTAATTATACGACGACTTGTAAACTAACATTTTAGAGAAAATGTTGAAAAAAATGTTGTTGTTGATTGAGTTATAATCTTTTGAAATATAATATGGACCGTTATATACCTCTGAGTAATCCTCGAACTCATTAATATTAAAATTAAAATTATTGATAACGTCGATGTAAAAAATTTCCTTTTTCTTAATATTAAAATTGAATGTATTAGATAAATCTAATTTTGTTTTCTCTATGTATGTAAATTTTCTATAATCATTAAAATTAATAAATTTTTCTTTGCAATGCAAAAACAATTTATGATCAGTAAAATTTTTACAATACGCTACAAAAGGATCTGCACAATTCGGAATATTATTCGAAAATAATATTCCTACATTATGCATGACGGTATGCAAATCCTTTTGCATCGTATTGTAAAAATCTTTCTTTTTATTGTTAGTAAATAATTAGATTTTAGTTGCATAATCTTCTAAATTTATACGATCTAATTAACTGTTTGTAATTTAAACGGCACTTATTTTTATTTATATATATATATATATATATATATATATATATATATATATTGATATACATATTGAAATGAATTTCTATTATCTTTTATTCTTATTATTCGTGAAACGATTCTTCTTCTGTGAGAGAACTTGATCTTCATATAAGATAAACACACAGGAAACTTATCAAAATAATTTGCGAATCCGCCCCCCCGCACAACGAGTTCAATTAAAAACAGCTTGTCTCAAAAAACGCGTATATTCGGTAAAAGAACATAAATTCACATAAAAAATTGACTGTGGTCGCGCGTACCCGAAAAATGAACGAGTTTTATAAAAAAATATCCCGGCCGTATTCTCCGCCGACAACTAACAATACGATGATGCCGAGAGATCGAAAATTAATGAGTTTAACCAGAGAATAATTTCTAGCTCGACATCATCGCCAGATAGCGCTGTAAATACCGAATTCGTATCACTGCCCTACCCTTATTTTCATCTAAAACGGAAGTTTTGGACGGGAACCTGGGTGTAAAGGAACCACGAATTCGGTCCACCCAATCCCGAACAACGGAGCTCTTGACATCACTCTGCCGTTAACTGACCTACAAAAACACGTACATCGCACTAGAACCGGACCAACACACACACACCAGGTCTTCAAAACAAAACGAACATAGTCTTCAAAAGAAAATTCATAATAAAATAAATTCCAGAACCCTGCAACGATCCAATCTAAAACCATCAACAAATTGAACAAAAATCTAAAAGAAAAACACGAGGACACCGAAGTCCGAGACCTAGCAATCGAAAAGTCAACAGACACCCGCTAACATCAATCTTCGACGGCGCAAATTTGAAAAACAATGATAAAAAGGAGAATAGAATGGAAGTGCACGTGGCCCCCACATCAACACACCAAATTACATTGTGGTCCCGCCTCAAAAATGTGCCTCAGGCACCAAACAACAACAAAAATTCGAGCGCCAACACGTCCAAGCCCCCTCAACAACAAATCTATAAATTACCAAAAAACAATTCAACACATGGGACCTAGCACGCGTAACCTCATACCCAAAACCAACAAAACGGGCACCACAACAAAACGAAGATATGGCTGAACACGCACACTCATGAGGCAAATGAAGAAAATTACTAAGAAAAATAAAATTGGAAAACGAAATAGAAAATTATGGAAATAAGCACCAAGCGAAAACCATCACCAACAACTGGTCATAAGAAACCAGCTTTTGTTCTTACCATGCATACCTTCCCACATCGCATGCCACCGGATCAAATCAAGAAAATAACAGGAACAACTAATAATAAAATGCCATCCAGACCTGATGTAACTACATACTCCGCACGCCCACGCACACAAAATTCGCCAAAACTGCCGGAATCTAAAACGGACACGAATATATTATGAACGCACGATTGCACCTAAGCGAAATTTCATAAACGAAACTCTCGCCCAACCCGGCCGCTTATCAAGGAAGAAAACGAAAAATTAGGCTATCACGGAGGTCGCGTTCAGCCCTATAGCTGCGACTGAATGAACAGCGCCTACGGAACCGACGGACTACAAAAAGAAACAGGGTAAACGTAGGGATCCACCGCCCAACACTAAGGCCACGACTGCCTGAGCAGCGCCCACGGTGCCTACGGATCACGAAAGAGATTGCAGGAAGGACTAAGGATTAGCTACAGAAAGCCGAGTAAACAACTTCTCTTCCGATGCCTAAAGTTATAAAAAAATACATGTGCACTAATTGAAACAAATAAAAACATTGATATAACGCGTACGGCTAAAAACCGCATAAAGCAGAATCGTGCGACAGAAAAAAAATTGCAGCGCATTAAAATTAATAGATTTTTCTTTGCAATGCAAAAACAATTTATGATCAGTAAAATTTTTACAATACGCTACAAAAGGATCTGCACAATTCGGAATATTATTCGAAAATAATATTCCTGCATTATGCATGACGGTATGCAAATCCTTTAGCATCGTATTGTAAAAATCTTTCTGTTTATTGTTAGTAAATAATTGGATTTTAGTTGCATAATCTTCTAAATTTATACGATCTAATTAACGGTTTGTAATTTAAACGGCCCTTATTTTTATATACATATAATTACATATATATATATATATATATTGAAATACGAGTACATATATACAGTGAAAATCAGTTATAGCAACATACAGGTTATAAAGACAAATACGGTCGGAGCTAATATATAATTTCTGTTTTTGTTATAAAAAAAATCGGTTATTGCGACTAAAATTTTCGCTTTTAGGACATGACAGCAAAACATTTAGCTCCAAAAGCTAAGGGAATTCAACAAAAATAGTTTTTTGATTATTTTTATGAAAAGAAAAAAATTGTTTAGAATGAAACCAATGTTCTAGTGCAGCGATTATTGTGCTAAACGTTCTAACAAAATATTTCGATGTTAATTTACAGGTCTGTTGTTTCCGATGCTCTACATCACGGATACAATGGTTTTGTAAGCGTCACCTTATAATGTCTGTTCGAAAATCAGTGAAGAAATAGCAGTCGATATTTCAAGATGGAAATTCTAAATATTACTCGTCGGAACACATATATTTTTATTATGTCCGAAATTTTGTCTTAAATTATCATATATCAATAAATCGATCTTAGATATATTTACAAAGCTCTAAATAGTGTCGTACTTTTCACCTGAAACCGGCTGCACAAATCTAACTGTGAAATATGTAATTGACGAAAAATTTTTTCGTATATGTTTCATGGAAGTTTCATTAATTTTATTCGGCAAACGAATTAAACCGGACGTTGAAAAATTAAAAACTTAACTTTATTTAATACCAGATTAAACGACAAACCGGTATGTTACAATGACACCACGTCATTCATCACCTTAATTGTCGTTATAACCGATTCCCACCGTTTCAGAAAGAAACATGTTACTTACACTGAAAGCGGACGAATAAAATTTCGCATAGTTAATACTATACTTTAATGAACAGAAGAACACCTAGAGCCGTCATCGATTAAAAAGGACTGGCCTGTTCTTTTCAACAACAGGCTAGATCTTTTCAGCCGATGAAAGATCCTCTAAATCCAAAATTTCCGTTTCAGATGTAGACTGAAATTCATTTCACCCGGATTTCCCAGCAACGCATTTTCTACAGCAGATCGGCAAAAGTCACTCCTCCAATGCGCTAGATCCTGTTTCAGAGAAGGAAAGATGTATTTAATATCAGTAGAAACGCGCGTGCGCACGCTTACATCGTGCATAAGTATAAAGTAAATATAATTTTTCTACTTCGGTTAAATCCATAAAATGTACTTTTTTTTAACTGGTTCATTTTTTTTGGTTGAAACGTTTTTACCGTTCATTTTCGAAAACGAATGATCCGCATTGATAATTTTGCCAGAGAATATTCACGTGACTAACGGCGACCAGTGGAACTTCGATGCCATCAACGACATCAATAATGTGTTTAAAGAATGCAAACTCGCCGTCAGTGTTCTTTTCTCATTGGTCACATCTGAAGCAAGCTCGCTTTTAATGCATCATTGTTATCAAAATCTTTTTTGTGTTTTTCAATCGCTGAAACTTTTTACATTTTCTTGAAATCCTGATCACTCTGACCGGAACTGCGTTCCGTACCTAGTACATGTCTTTTACGTTTTCTACACACATACCCATTTTGAATGCTTCAATCCGTACGCAGTCTACTCACGCATTCTCACATTACTCTACCTGTGTTTGTTTCGAACCGGAGTACAAATAATCTCACGAGCGGATTTGACTCTGAAATACGCCAATGTAATTTACAAAAACTGTTGAAAAATTTTTATTTTTTATTGTTCTTGTTTTAACAAATTACCCGCATTGTTTATGTGAATTTTAATTTTCATTAAAAAGAAATATACCTGGAAATCACGAAATAATACACCATTTGGCGGTAGATTACTTCTAATGGTATTTTATCTTATTGCAAATAACACTTAATGCTATTTACCGAAAATTACTTTTTACAATTTTTTTGATCAGTTTATCACCTCGTTAATCGAAACGGTTCAACGAGTTAATGATTAATTATAATCCTATAAACAACTTAATCACAGCATCTACAATGATGTTAAAATCACGTTTCACTATTTCGCCTTTCTATCATTGATCACTTATTTATAATAATCGGTGCATGCTTTAAATAAATTTGAAAAACACGACCGAAATAAAATTCAGCGAAGAAATAGAACTTTTCATATAAAACAAGGAAATACAGTGCAACTCGCTTAATTCTGTACTTATTTCTAATACTAAGAAAACGGGATGTGCAACCCAATAAAAAAGATGTAATGTACGCAGGATAAAATAATGTTCCACACATTCCACTAAACCCGTCTCCGACGATCTCCCGTGAGACTAGTAATGGAATGGTATTGTTTTCAATTTTTTGGTAATCATGCGAAAAACGTAAAGTCGCCTCAATAATATGTCGAAGCGAAAATACAAAATATAACTCTAAC
The DNA here is from genome assembly GCA_039619475.1 of Icerya purchasi. Classification (NCBI taxonomy): domain Eukaryota; kingdom Metazoa; phylum Arthropoda; class Insecta; order Hemiptera; family Monophlebidae; genus Icerya; species Icerya purchasi. The sequence goes on along the minus strand of CM077115.1, from coordinate 392,312,757 downwards.
GATTACAAATTAACAACGATATGTTTTTCTGATGCGTTTAACGATAATCTTCATACAAGATTGTTCTCCATCCATAGAAAGTTTTTTGCTTTTAATCTATCTGTAAAAAGTTTCTGAATTTCATTTCGCTCGAGTTTTTCAAATTTATTTAAAGCATGCACCGATTATTATAAATAAATGATTAATGGTAGAAAGATGAAATAGCGAAACGTGATTTTAACATCATTGTAGATGCTGTGATTAAGTTGTTTATAGGATTATAATTAATGATTAACTCGTTGAACCGTTTCGATTAACGAGGTGATAAACTGATCAAAAAAATTGTAAAAAGTAATTTTCGGTAAATAGCATTAAGTGTTATTTGCAATAAGATAAAATACCATTAGAAGTAATCTACCGCCAAATGGTGTATTATTTCGTGATTTCCAGGTATATTTCTTTTTAATGAAAATTAAAATTCACATAAACAATGCGGGTAATTTGTTAAAACAAGAACAATAAAAAATAAAAATTTTTCAACAGTTTTTGTAAATTACATTGGCGTGTTTCAGAGTCAAATCCGCTCGTGAGATTATTTGTACTCCGGTTCGAAACAAACACAGGTAGAGTAATGTGAGAATGCGTGAGTAGACTGCGTACGGATTGAAGCATTCAAAATGGGTATGTGTGTAGAAAACGTAAAAGACATGTACTAGGTACGGAACGCAGTTCCGGTCAGATTGATCAGGATTTTAAGAAAATGTAAAAAGTTTCAGCGATTGAAAAACACAAAAAAGATTTTGATAACAATGATGCATTAAAAGCGAGCTTGCTTCAGATGTGACCAATGAGAAAAGAACACTGACGGCGAGTTTGCATTCTTGAAACATATTATTGATGTCGTTGATGGCATCGAAGTTCGATAATTTGCCCAATAAAAAAGATGTAATGTATGTGGGAGAAAAAAATATTCCACACTTTTCACTAAACCCGTCTCCGACGATCCCCCGTGAGGCTAGTAATGAAATGGTATCGTTTTCAATTTTTTTGGTAATCCTACAAAAAAGTAAAGTCGCCTCAATAATATGTCGAAGCGAAAATATAAAATATAACTCTAACGATTACAAATTAACAACGATATGTTTTTCTGATGCGTTTAACGATAATCTTCATACAAGATTGTTCTCCATCCATAGAAAGTTTTTTGCGTTTAATCTATCTGTAAAAAGTTTTTGATATTAGATGTTGAGCCGACATCATGCCATTAAATGCGATCACTTTTTTTCTGCGGGCCAACATTTCGATCGCAGTGACCGATTTGTAATCGATAGAGAAATTCAGATATAGTTTTACGTAATTCTGCCAGTTCCAAATAAATTCGTTTCACTATAGCTGGTATATAACCTATTTCTACTGTGTATTTTATTTCGTATACAATTGTAACGACCGAATCATTCATCCGTCTTCTTTACTGTCGTTATAGCCGTTTTTTATTGCATCTTAAACGATAGTCATGATAATTCATTATGAATTAAAAATGTCCAATATGAACAACGCGACATAAAGATAAAAAAGAAGAAATGGGAAAAAAATCAAATTCTTCTAATTGCACATAACAGGATTTCCGTAAATCAAAATAAAATAAAGAAATACAAATAAAAATAAAAACCAAACCGATTACACGGGTACTATTTTAGTGCCTCATTTTCGATTACTGTATGATTCAAGTTCAAACACATTGCATTATTTTCCGTTCAGTACCGATATTTACGCCTTTTAACAAATTTCTCTTAGCATTCCAGTTAAAGCGAGCCTCATGTCGAGGCATCTACAGTTATTCCTGCCAACAGCTTATTTCGGAATAAGTATTCCGCATAAAAAATCGTACAACCGGAACATGAACCTCGTCTATTTTTTTATATTCCTTTTTGTTTTTCACATACACTACCCGATTAAGACGAGGCAAAAATTCTATTCTTAGTTTTATCATTCATTTTATCGATAAAAAATCGAACCCCGTTATCTTATTATGCCGGCGTTACGCACTGTAGACGACTGCAACGTAATGAATTCTGAATTAACAATCGCAAAAACAAAACACAGGCACAATTTAACTTAAAATAAGTTATACAAATATCATACTTTTAATTACCATAAACAGTTAATCATCTTTACTTTATTTTGTAGTAACAATCGGGAAAAAGTAAGATCGATAAAGCGCAGCTATCAACATAAAATAATATTTTACCTATTACTCAGGTATTTTTTTTTGCTCTCCATTATGATATCATGGAATAGACGATGATTTTTCTCTTCCGGATTAAACGACCGCCTGGATCTGACAAATCGGTCGGCTAGCATATTTCTGTCCGTTTTATTCAACTACCTGAAAAAAAGAAACAAAAAAAGGTAAACAAAAATCATAATAAGCCAATGAATGATGTAAAAAATTTGAGTCGAAATCAAAACGATGTTTATTAAGCAGGTGTATTAGCGAAATATATGTATTTTTATGGTAAAAAATAGTTTGCAAGAAGTGAAAATACGTGTTGAAAAATTAAAGTGAAACGACTCTAGATCAACCTGCATTAAGTGTTATTTGTAATAAAATAAAATACCATTAGAAGTAATCTACCGCCAAATGGTGTATTATTTCGTGATTTCCAGATATTATTTTTTTAATGAAAATTAAAATACACATAAACAATGCGGGTAATTTGTTAAAACAAGAACAATAAAAAATAAAAATTTTTCAACAGTTTTTGTAAATTACATTGGCGTGTTTCAGAGTCAAATCCGCTCGTGAGATTATTTGTACTCCGGTTCGAAACAAGCACAGGTAGAGTAATGTGAGAATGCGTGAGCAGACTGCGTACGGATTGAAGCATTCAAAATGGGTATGTGTGTAGAAAACGTAAAAGACATGTACTAGGTACGGAACGTAGTTCCGGTCAGAGTGATCAGGATTTCAAGAAAATGTAAAAAGTTTCAGCGATTGAAAAACACAAAAAAGATTTTGATAACAATGATGCATTAAAAGCGAGCTTGCTTCAGATGTGACCAATGAGAAAAGAACACTGACGGCGAGTTTGCATTCTTTAAACACATTATTGATGTCGTTGATGGCATCGAAGTTCCACTGGTCGCCGTTAGTCACGTGAATATTCTCTGGCAAAATTATCAATGCGGATCATTCGTTTTCGAAAATGAACGGTAAAAACGTTTCAACCAAAAAAAATGAACCAGTTAAAAAAAAGTACATTTTATGGATTTAACCGAAGTAGAAAAATTATATTTACTTTATACTTATGCACGATGTAAGCGTGCGCACGCGCGTTTCTACTGATATTAAATACATCTTTCCTTCTCTGAAACAGGATCTAGCGCATTGGAGGAGTGACTTTTGCCGATCTGCTGTAGAAAATGCGTTGCTGGGAAATCCGGGTGAAATGAATTTCAGTCTATATCTGAAACGGAAATTTTGGATTTAGAAGATCTTTCAAAAAAATAAAATAAAACAAAGATTTCGGGGGCCAATGGCACTTAACCCCGGTGTGTTATTACCGGAAAACTCAGTTTGTAGAACGTTAGGCTTTAAAAATAAAAGAAAAGTGTCTCCGTTCGGGAGATGTCACAATACCCCACCCTGTGTCCAATGAGAAAAATTTTCTATTTTATAAAGAAAACGCTATATTTCCATTCGGAGGGAAAATAAAAAATTGAAAGAAAAAAAAAATGATTAAACGTTCGGACGACAAAATCGTAGAAAATGGAGAAGACAGTGTCGCCAAACAGACCCCGCACTAGGAAATTGTTAGGAAAGAAGAAGTTCGGACGACAAAATACACATGTAAAATTTGACAAATATAAATTTTTTTAGCAAGGAATACCGTGCGGCAGAGCGCGTACTGGAGGCAAAGGAGCCTCGACGACGTTCAGACTAAGACTAAAATTGGCGTTAAAATTTATTTAGCGGCGATTACCCTGCCGGTATGCCTTTTCGGGTTTTTGTCATAAAAACTTCTGCCGGCTCAACATAGCTCGGCACGCATTTCAAACGCCTATACCGCCAGCCAAGGCTCTATCTCCGCTTTTCGGCCACCCGCAGAGAAACCAGTTCGCTATCCTTGCGCAGCGGTCAGAATATCTGTGCCGGGATCCTTCGATTTCTTAGCTGAGAAAGCGTCTTTGACAAACCATGCCGCGTTTGCCCGCTGAGGAGACCACCCGAAAAATTAATGATTGTTGCCAAATTTTATTATTTTCTAGCTCGGACAGCGTTGACAAAGGCCGTAAGAAATGCCGAATACGTCTCACTGCCCCACCCTCATTTTCATCCAAAACAGGAGTTTTGGTTGAGAATTCAGGTGACCAAGAACGAAAGGATTCGGACAAGCCGTTTCAGAGCTACGGAGTCTTGTACAGGTCTCCACCGTCTAAACCCGCTCATGCACGCCGCACATCATCCCTTAAGTTATCACGCATACACCACTCTCACACACCACTGGGACCACACTAGGTCAAAAAAATATAACGGAAACTTTAGGAAAAAATTAAAAAAAACAAAACGGAACCAAAATAAACATGCGAAACAGTGAGTATCTATTCCGAACAATACGGGACGCATCCCGTCAAAAAAAACAATACGGAAAACAACCCGCCTAAAAACAATTCGCAAACTACAAAATATCGGAAAGAACACCCTAAGTTGATCGGCTTCCATGCTGGTTCAATACAAGAAAATTTTAATTATGAAACTCATAACGTTGACATTAGCTGAAAATATTTGTGAACTGAAATATAAATACAAAAAAAGAAAAAGTTGGTCAGATAGCTGCAAATAATAAATCCGTGAACATCTTGTACCTCGCGAGCGCATAGTCCTCTAGGAGATACAGGAACACCTAAAAAATACGACAAAGAAATTTTCTGACAAAGAGAGAGGTCCGGAAGACAAGACCGGTACCCCTTTTGGACAGGTAAAAAAAAATAAAAAACATATTTCCAGACACCCCCTGGCACAATACGCGGAATGCGTGCAACTGAGCCACTTGAACAGAGAACGAAAAATTAACAAATAAACATTAGCCCATGGCCCGGAAAGTGGTACTCAGTCACGCACTACGTAACGGAACCCCCCGTTGGTTTACACAGTGGAAATTTAAAACCCCCAATGACACCCTCTCGCCTCGGCGCTGGAACATCGCGCGGACCGCATCCCTCCACCTGGCCTACCCAACCTAATGGTGGACAAGGCTGGAACCCCCTATAGACACCCTCTGAGAACGCTCACCATCTTATTTCATGGGACGTCAACATGTCCCCGCGACGGTTCGAACATCTACATCTTCTATCTTCATCTTCATCATCAATCGGACCGCGCGAGGGACCTTCCTTTGGCTTACCTAGAGGAACTCCCCGAAAAAAAAAAAAATAAAAAAAAATCCAGCAAACTTCCCGACAATCTACTTCTCCATCTGTAAACCGGGCACCACGCTGGTCCTCGGCCTTCCTTAGGCGTCGAGTCTACCTTGTGTACCTTCTCAGAGCGCACACCACCCATAGGGATAGGAATAAGAAGAAAAAGAATAGGAACACACCAAACATAATTACGAACAAATTTAAAAGGAATAACATCTGGAATTTTACATGACCCGAGCACCGAAACTCGCGAGATTTGTTAAAAAAATTATAACTTTGTTTTCCTAACTTGACCTGATGTGCACGCATTTCAATCACACGCCGACCTCCGGACACTCTAGGCGACATTCCCGCTCACGGCCGAAATGTCGTGCGTTCACACTCACACGTTGTCCCAGTGGCAATATAAGCGAACGAACAAATATAAATATATACAAGTGAACTAAATTACAAAATAGATCGACCAAACGCCTAACTGACAAAATAAAACACGGGATAATAAGAATTCTAAAACTGGATCTTGACCCGAACTAAAGTACTGAAAATAATCTAATGTATATAAAAAAAATAAAATAATAAGCGGTTAACTGTCTATTTTAATTGTGGGGCTTGCGGGACGCTATCGTTACCTGACTCCGTAGTGAAAAAAAAATTATCAAAATAGAAGGAGAGGAGTTGAGGTCACTATCAATATGAGAACGGAGCTCTGCGTCTTCGTCCTGCGCCATATTCTCTTAATTCATTTCGAGGAAAAGAAAAAATGGAGTACAAGGAAAAACACAGGAAAGGATGAATGTAGGAAATACAAAAAAAACAAAAGAAATAAATACATCTTTCGATAAAAAATATCGATCACATTCCGGGAATAAAGCAAAATTCGCCATTAGATCGCATCCACGGAGAAATCCCAGCCGAGAATCACCACCATATTTCCTTTTTCCCCGGTACCCCGTGTCGGGAAAGAAGGCATCAATGTGCCACTAGGTTGAGTTCTTCGGCAATTGCCGGTATCGGGCGTCAATTGACCCCACTCGCCTGAAATATTCGGTGACCATAATAAATCCGACCGATTCAATTCGCTATTTAGCGATCAAATTGTTATTTTCCGTATTTCTCGCCGAGACTTACGCCCAATGCCGTGGCCGCACACGTTCAACGTTGCCCACTACACCGAAAGCTCGTACAACGGAGAAAAAAAAGATAATAGAAAAATATAGAGCCCGGCCGGAGTACCAGGTATCCACTCTCTCTCCCCACCGAACAATATGGCCGCGCTTGCCTTAGTAGCGCCCACAGAGTCTGAGGGGTCGACCGGAAATCCGTCCCGATCCGTCTAGCGACGCTGTGAATGGAAAACAGAGAGCAAAGAAAGAGAAAAAATATATTGGGAGAGAAGAAATGGAAGGAAGCTCACAAAAAAAAACGATAAAGAACATTTCAAATAGATCGAAAAAAACCGGTGAGAAGAACATTGCCATACATAAATAATTTTATCACAGCAATGTCCATACTGTTAACAACGCAGACCGACAACTAGAACATCCGACCACATTGGCAGGAGGTGAGGTATGAGGTGTGAGGAAAGAGAAAGTTAAACCAGAAAGGAACTGAAAAGAGAATGGGTGAAAAAGGAACAAAATAGTTAAATGGATCCGAAATCAAAGTATCGCGACGCCCACAAGATTGGCAATTAAATTATGGAAATAATAAAATTCATTACGGAAAAAAACAATAGTTGATAACTAAACAGATGCGTCACTAACAATCGAGATGACCCCACAGGATTCGCAAAATTATAAATCGAAAAAGATAATGTTTCCGAAAGACGTTTAAAAAAGGAAAATTCAGCTACAAGGGCCGACGCGTAATTTCTACAGGGCTCCATGATTAATATACACATTAACTTAAACTAAAATCGAAAACCAATTACACATTTTACATAACAAATTATATACAAGAAAATTTAATATTGAACACATATGTGCTCAGCTCCAAACCTGCCATCATCCAGTGAATGGCCGCATCCTTGCGGAAATTCGCTACAAAGCTGAAACAAACTATATTCTCTAATCCTAATACATAACGACGATTCTATGTACATTTCTTAATTCCGTAATTTAATATAACCTCAACCACACCGCACGTAAACGCACGAATTTGAAATCAGAGTGGTCGGTTGGAGTATAAAAAGTCTCAGAGATGTTCAAACGGGTAACAAGTTTTTTTTTCTTTCCGGGAAAAAACCGCAAAAAAACCCCGAAATCCAAAGCGAAATGCCCAGATAGGAACAAAAAATAATTTTTGAATTTTAAAAGAACAGATTTCTAAACGAGGGGTGATACGCACGCACGTAAGGTCGAAATCAGAACAAATCGAGCTCACTCTCCCCAATCGAATAAACCTAGCCTCAAAAAAAAAATATCGGATGTAAATATACACAAGACTGTCCGGGCAGCCGGCAACAAACTCGCTAACACGCGACAAAATTCTAAAATTCAAAAAAAAATATGTATTGATCTAAGTCCCAGTGAAAACCGACGCACAAGTCGTCTGAAAAACTAACTAATCTATTCTAACGAGAAACTAGAAAAAGAACGGCAAACTTGCAAATTTCGAAGAATCAACGAATAATCTGACTGAAGTTTGGCCTACACTACTCGAAACACTAGATGAATAATTCAAACATAGATAAATATCCGGCTGAAATGATTTTAGCAGGCTCATTGACGAGTGAGACACAAATAACTTATGTTAAAAAAAATTTCTTTAAAAAAAAACGGAACTACCCCTTTAACTATTACGCGTGAAAATCAACGAACGCGGCCGCAAACGACATGCTGCTCTCTATCACAATCAGCAAAGGGCACCTGTCATACTATTTGCTCTAAAACGGTTACTCGCGATCGTGCTCAGGCCAATTTATAGTAATTTTATCTATTTTTTAATGATTAATTTAAATTTCACTGGAATATGTTAAATAATACGTTCCTATAAAAGTTATCTTCTTTGTCTCTTTATGGAACGGATCCCTAACTTAGATTTGTTTTATTATCTCTGTGTATTAGTTTTTACTTGATCTTGTGACGTCGTACTCCGGGAAAATCGGCTAGCTTTTTATTTATTAATTATTTTCGCCGGTACTTCCACCTCCAAGAGCCACGACGGGAGCAGCGCCACAACCGACGAGGATTGGTCTTTACTTTAATATGCTTTACCTTTACGGGCATTAAATTATTAAATTTAGTTCCAGTTTCTTTTATCGGGTTAGTTTTATTTTTAGGTTGAAGAATAAAAAATTGAAAGAACTACAGGTGCAGTCCCGTGTATGTCTGCTGTGTACTAACTAGCGCGCATATGACATGGTACACGTGGTGGCTTGCCATTGTCTTCCACATGATTATTAGCGAGTATTTAATTTAATTTTTCGTAATAATTTCCATTGTCACCTGATCCACCGATTTTATTTTCAACACTAATTTTAATGGTGTGGATAGCCAAATTTTCATCATGCAGTCCTTTTTTTTTTTTTTTTTTATATATATACTACAACTGGTTCAGATTTCAACAATTTCATCATTACCAGTATTTTTAGTTGTGAGAGCAAGAGAGTGTAGGAAAAAATAAATAATTTTTGGAAAATGGAAATGAGAAAAGGAATGTGCACAGATGAGAATGTGGAGGAAATATACACAAAGAATGAACGAGGGGTAAACATGGAAAAACAAATATACGCAAAAGATGTATACAAATATACAAATGCAATATATATATATATATATATATATATATATATATATATATATATATATATAAATATGTAAATGAAAAATGTATAAAAAACATGCAACACCTAAATCTAACGTTCTATGTTTTTCGGCTAGTTCAGGTTTGTTTGCCTCCTCCTCATTACTAGCACAAACGTTAATAACGTATAAATGTACATGCCCTAAACCTGTCATATGTATATTATCGTGTAAAATGGCATATTTGTCATCTAGCCCATTAATGGCTAGCTTCATTGTACGTATCATGTATAATTCATGTCTGTAACTTCTTATTGTATTAAAAGTACAATAATTAATACTATCAATATTATTATTACTTAAAATACAATTTCTGTAATTGTTAAACTAAATTTTGTTTTTCATCATGTTGTAAGACATACCGTTACATTTAGTTATCGCCTTATTATTATTATTTGAAACCTTAATGCTATATGCCTTGAGTCGCAGGCCGACAAAAGCTTCTATCAGAATCATGATCATTTCAATAACAGAATGGCACAGATGATCAGATGGCTTATCAGACATGTTGAAATAACTTAAATTATTCCTAATATCTAAATACAAATCGACGGTTCTTATATCATAAACTAGGCCCTGTCAGTGTCTGTATATAATAAAGTTAAATTATTACATTGTACATACAAAAATCATAAAGCCCAGTACAGAAGTTATTTAAATAAACTTGTAAAAGTAGAAATAATTTAAATTTAAAAAAGACGTAAATAAAAATAAAACATGAGAATTACTTACCGATTTAAAAAATCTAGCAATTGAAGAAACTTTGAAAAATTTTAAATCACTTTTAAGACGCTTAAACTGTAGAAAACGATCTGTTCATGATGAACAGCAAATTACAAGTGAGCGACTTGTTCAGAATTGCAACTACCTACCTTGATTTGGGATAGTGTCGCATGCAAAATGAATATCCTAAAAAGAGCTGTACTAGAATCTAAAAAACGTAACAATTTTCTTTTAATATTTTTGTTGTTTCTTCACTTGATTTTTTTTTTTTGATTTTTTAAAAATCAGAACATTTTATGCATTAATTTTTTTTTTATTCCTTAATAACTAGAGATCTTTTCATATGGTTTATAATTTTAATTTTTCACTTATTATTCATTTAACCTGTTGACTATATAAAATAGTATGTTATTTCGGACGTTCTGCAGCATGCTCCAGTAGATGAAGAAAAAAAATTACTTTTCTAATTATTTTGTTACCATATACAGAGGGAATACTACTATGACGATGCAACACAAGGTTTCATTTTTTAACTCTTTCCAATGATCCCGATCAATGCTCCCTGGGTAAGGTTTCTACTTTACTATTATCCACTTATTTTCATTCAACGACCGCCTGATCTTTAATTTTTTTTAAATAAAAAAAAAAGAAAAAAGAAAAAAGAAAAAGAACCCAATAAAATAAACTTTGAACTTTTTGAATAAAATAGGTCAGAGAAAATCACTTCCTAAAGGCAGAGAATCAACCCACAAAATGAGGAATAAACTAAAAACCTCAATTTTTTTTTGAACAAATATATCGGCAAAAAAATAATGTCGCTCAACAGAATAATTAAATTACCTTGTAAAATGGCGGACAAAACAAAGTATAGAGAATGCTTCTGATCTCTTAGAATAAGTAGATCATGGAAAAATAAAATTTACTCGCTGCAATGAAAAGACCAGAGTTAAATTGTTAAAAAATGAATCTGTACTAGCATCGATATTTACAAAATTTCCTTGGAAAAAATACAAAAAAAAAAAAATGTGTATGTATATATGTATGTTAAACTGTGAGAAGGCTCTTAACAGCGCTACATTCATGAAGTTTTGTCAACTTTTGATTTGTCCCCAACCGGCTCTGTGTTTTATAGACATATTTTTTCAATTCTTCTTTTAGCGCTTAAATGTGTATGATTCTATTTGCAGGAATACTATTGACGACACCTTCAACTTTTTCGCCGCCTTTTGTCACAATTATAGACAAATGTAGGCTATGCAATTTTTACAGGATTCTGTTGTGTAAATGTTATCATAGCGGTCCCAGGTTCCCTTTTCATCATGTCTTTGTTTTTTTTTTTCTAGAGATTCTTTCAGCAATGACAACTGAGTCACTCAATTTGTATTTTATTTATATATTTACTTATCATTTAATAACTCGGCTAATTTCGACTTGCACATTTTATAAACAATATCCTTTGTCCTTACCTTCCCACTTCCAGCTATAATTCCTGTACTTCAATCTTCCTACGCTCTATTTCTAATCGTCTCTCTATTTAACCCTTTCTGTAACTTCTGTAGTTGTTGGGTCAAAGCCGCTGGCGCGCCCAAAAGAAAATATATAAAATAATATTATTGTTACCTTATATTTAAAAAAAAAATAAACAACAGCGACCTTTTGGCTTTTCATCATCATTTGTCATGTATGTAGTCAAAGGTGGACTAGTCATCTTTTGCAGGATTAGCATGGATACTGCTATTATGATGGTCTCAGGTTCTTCCTCCGGCTTATTACATCTTTCTTTTATTGTGCTACATATCACTCATTTTATTTGTTGGCTCTGTAATCTGACCATTTTTCTATGAATATGAGCAGTATCTTTTTTGTAATATACGCTTAGAATTTTTCTTCTCGCACATGGAATAAACATAAAATATACGCAAAATATTTATTTTAATACATTTATTTCATTCTGTTACATAATATTATTGATAGCGAGTACTGAAACAGTCTTAATGATTTTTAATAAATTGAAAATTTAAATGTACTACGTCTTTAAAAAACCAAGAAACAAAGACTATATTATACTTAATGACATTTATAACAAAATTTTACATTAAACAAACATTTAATTAATTCTTAATATCTCATCATAAAATTTAAAATCTATAACCGATTCAATCATTTCACCTTGAAACATTCTATTTAAAAATGGTAACATTTAAATTTGACTTGAATATTAACCTTTCTTTAAATCGCTACCAGACTAGATCATTTTTTTTTTAGTCATTTAATTTTTAAACTATAAGTAATACTTACACATTAATGACGTATTTAAAAAAAAACAAGAATACCCGGTGTCATTCATAGTAAAAAAATTCATATAAAATAAACATTTAATTAAATAATTGTTATATCTTATCATAATATTTAAAAACTAAATTTGATTAAATCATTTAATTTAAAAGCGTTCTATTTAAAAAATGCTTATATTTAAAGTTGATTTGAATTTTAAAGTTTTTTAAACTGCTACCGCTTACCAAATATACTTAATAAAAAACGAGATCGATCTTTTTTTTTCTTTTTAAATCGTATAATTTTTATTCTAACGAATGCTATTAACTAGTTTTAAATTAGATTTACTGGAAGCAGTGTTCATATTCCCCGATTGTTGGTTTTTCCGTGGCAAAAAATTCCATAACTGTAGAGTTTCATCTGAGCCGACAGTCGCTAAAATAATTATATATAATTAATTTTAAAAAACATTTATATACAGCATAGCTATAATTATTAGGTAAATGATGACCAAAATATTTGTAAAAATAATACACTTAAGTTCAATTTGAATTGAAAAAATTAAAATTTTTTTAAGAAAAAGGAATTTTTATAAAATCCATTTAAATTTTAAAACAATAATTTTTTTTCACATGTTATAAATTACTTTTTTAGAAGTAGCTTTTAAAATTAAAATTAATAATAAATTTAGCGAATTAAACGAAAAATATACTTAATTAATTCATTTTTTTTTCATATTTTTCAAATTTCGCCATTAACAAAGAAAAAAATTTATGAAATTTTTAAAATTACGGTACATATAATTCGAAAATTATTGTCGAGGGTGCTGATGCAAAATGTAAAAGTAATTGGTGAATTTTTTAAGAAATAGTTTTAATGCGTGAATTATTTTGCTAAATCGAGGAATAAGTAAAAATGAATAAAAGTAAATATGCTGAAAAAAAAATTTGGCAATGCGAAAAAGTTTCATCATATTTAACATTATTTATTGTCATTATTTGTTTCGGCGAAAACTGATTAATTACACATATTTTGAGGGATTCATTCGAACGAGGGTAAAAATGGATTTGGCTCGCCAGGTAATTTAAAGAAAAAATTAATCAGCTGTAAAATAAACCTTTTAATTATTATTCCTTAATAGTATATCACTGCGGTTGTTGTAGTTACGAATTTCGATCAGCTAATATTTGTAATAGTGATTTTTTGGTCCGGAAAATTAATTTTTTTCATTCGGAAGTTAACATTTTTTTATTCTTCTTCTTCCTTTGCCGCAATTTGATAGAAAATACGTCCCACGAAAATCGCATTTAATTATCGTTTGAACCACACATTTTCATAATTGATATTATCTCTCCATGTAACTACGTTTAAACATAAATTATGCGCATATTTAAGGTTCAACGCCACACTCTTTCCTTCCCTTTTTTAATGTACGCCTACTAGTTTTGTGAATATTTTCTAATTAAAATTTGGAGAGTACGAAAAAACGACTAGAATAAATACCGTTTTGTAAAATTATTTCACCGATGCGCTGAGAAATACGTACAGAATTATCAATGTAGAATTATTTCGAATTTTTCTCATTTTCTTGAAATGCAACTCGTTGATTAACACAATTATAATAAAATAATTTATAACGATCAACTACAGACAATTTTAACACTAACAACACGCATTGATATTATTACCACTTTCTTTCTTTCTAATTGCAATAACTGTCTAGGTTATGTAAAAAACATAAAAAACCCGCATACGAATCTCTACTTACTCATCACTACGTTAGATGACTTTGTTCCAGTAAGTATGCTGGTATATACATATATATATATGAACACTTTAAAAATGCTAACGTTTTAGATGGATGGATTTTTCAACTGAAATATACTATTTTATAAAATTTTAAAAGTAAATCTCATTTATGGGCAGAATATAGCAGAAATATCTAAAAATATGTATAAATCAATCAACAATAATATCATAATATTAAAAAATTTTCAAACGAATTTTTTTATTTACCTAAAATATTATGGTCAGGACTCCACTCGAGGTGGAGCACACCTTGGGTATGTCCAAGACAACGGTCAACGACGGTCCGAGAAGATGACAAAATGGTTACCTGCGATTGGATCGGCGCATTATTTCCACCTAACAAATCCAAAATATTTCTTTATGTATTTGAGAAGTACGAAATTTATTAACAAACATTTTATTTTTTTTAAAAAAAGTATTTCGAAAAATGTCCGAAGTTGTAAAAATGTTAAATATATGCATTCGGGATATAAACCGATGAAATTTTCTGAAATAAATAAATATACATACATTAAATAGAAGACGCTGTTTTCAATAATCTTCCAACGATTATTACTTGACTGAATTACATTTTTTTTTTCTTCGTATAGTAAATCATATAGCATATATGTGCGGATCACGCGGTTTAGCACCTTTCTAGTTTGAAAAATGCTGATCTTTACTATTTATATTATTAATTGTATTACATTTGTTTTTATCCTGTTTTGTTTATTATTATTATTATTATTATTTCGTTGTCTTTATACTATTCCTTAAATTCGGTGTTACAATAAATTTTTAGCATTCCGTATACACAGAATGTACGCGGAATCGTAATAGGATGGTTCAGAAACGATAAAAATATTCAGTTAAAGTATGCAATAGCTCGGGAACGGTTTGTTTACTTATAAACTCTAAATTTTGGATCATAAATTATACTAAAAATGTTCTTTAAACCCGTATCTATAACTTTCCATTACTCTCGGCAGCAAAAACCACAAAATGCCGTCAAGAATACATAATATAGAATTTAAAAAGGAACTCAAAAATCTCCCTTCTAAAAAAATTTATAACTCATTACCAGATAACCCGTTAAAAGTAAAATTAAAAATATAAAACAAAATGTAGAAGGTCTATCATAAAATTAAAAAATTACGGCTAAAAAATTATTAAAAATATAAAAAGCATATGCATAAACAATCGCTTTATAGGAAAATTATAGCCAAGCTTACAGATCTTTATATATAGGTCTCGGAGAGCCAAAAGCTCGAAATTTTTGAAAGAAATATTCTTTTTCCGGGCATGTGATCTATTGGTGGAAAGATTGTTATTTATTGGCAACGAAACTGTATTTCATTTCCTTAACGAAACTTTCGAAGTTGCCGAAAGTTCCAAGAAAAGCGCGAATAATAACGTGTCGCCTCAAACTCCTTTGCGGCGCGAATATTACAGTTACAAATTTTGAACAAGATTAAAAATATGCGCATCCCGGTATATTTCTATAATTCGGAGCATCCGGGTTATCAACTTTAAAATTGGGCCCTCGAGGGTTCGAAAGCTCGAAATATTTTCGGAAAATAATTTTTTTCCGTTTTTCCGGGCAAGTGATGCACCGATGGGAAGATCGCTATTTGTCTTGAGAACAAATCTGTATTTGATTTGCTTTACGAAACTTTTCGGCGCTGTCGAAAAGTTAAAAACAGCGCGAAAAAAGGTTTCTTTAAACTTCGGTGCTATGTAATCATGTGAATATTATGGTTATCTTTTAACATACGGAATCCTCAGCGTATGAGACATCATGCTTGACTAAACTTTTTACATATTACACCACTTCTTCCGGAATCATGCATTACCGATTCAATTATAAACGTATAATCTATACGCAGCAACAACATGTATCGGGAAAAAAACACCTGAAATTTATGTTAAAATTTGCACTAATACGCCAAATGCGTTTACAACAACCTACACGTAAATCGATTTATATGTATAAATACGCCTACCGCTCGACTTTGGTTCAAAAATAGATGGGAAAAAAACCGCACTCAAAAAAATTTCTAAACACCTATATATTGTATACTTGTTAAATTTCTACCCGCTCTCACCTCCGACAGCACCGCATTCCATGCAAGAGTCGCCAGAAATTGGAAAGATATAAATAGTTTTATTATACTTATTTCTAAATAACGTGTATGTTCGCAACAGAAATAGTATTAGGATAAAATTTATAGCTGCGTCTATTTTACGGTTTAATTACCTTGTGCGATCACAGAAGACACGACCAGTTCTGCGGTTACCTTGTTAAACGAACAGTCCCGTAAAACCACGCCATTACCGATTTTTTTGGAAAATTTTATATTTTTCGCATTTACGTCAATCATACAGAGACGTCCGTCCTGTTTTCCAGCAATCAGATATGACATTTGCCACGGGTGCCAGCAAATCCCCTGCGTTGTACAGAACATGTACATGCAAATATTATAATTCTGCCAAAGGCAGATACTATAAACAACTCCACGCGTTATATTCCAATTTATTTACTTAAACATTAATTTTTGCAGTGTTATCGGTAATCTTCCAATTCTATCTTCAACGCATAAGCCGGCTATTATTGCCGTTAAATTTTATTTTAAAACGAACAATAAAATATGTTTACTATCTTTTAGAGGAGCATTTGTTTTTTCGATAACCGGAAAAATATTAAGCGTACTATTTCTATTGAAAGTGCATCTCTTACCGAGAACGGATGATCCACGGAATTTATTTTCAACGCCAATTTTAACGGCGTCGATAGCCAAATTTTCACCACGCAGTCCAAGCCGCTCGTAGCTAAAAATTTCCCGCCCGGGGAAAATTTCACGCGGACAATCGGTTTGCATTTGTGAGTGTTTTTTTTAATGTTGCGAACTTCTAAGTGATCACTTAGCATTATTAGCGAGCCGCAACAACAACCGCTGAAACAAAAGTTGTTACAGTTAATATAGTCGACAATTATCGTTGACTGCATGCCTCATTATGAGAGAACTGTAACAGCTTGTATTTGGTTTTTCAACATTGAAGAGCCTTAATTGACATTTTTCTGTCATTAATAAAACATTTCGATATCGATAAAATTTTCTATTCTTCCACTAGGTGCGCACGATTACTTTTTCAACAATATATATCTAATAATCGAACTTGGAGACAATGTAGGAATCGGGAAGAGTATCAAAGTATGGTGTCGTCAAAAATAAAAAAGATTCTCAAGTAGAAGTCAGAAAATTAAGTATTATGAAACCAACGCAGTTTATTGCTTAACGAATTTCGTAAATATTGACACGGATGATTATAGAATAGCAAACATTTTTTTTTTTTTTGTGCCGTCGTACTTTGAATCGCGAACGTTATTTAATTATCCTGAAGACTATTTAGCCGTTCTCCTGTGATAAAAATATTCTATTACGAACTTGCATCGTAATAAAAAAAAAAGCGAGCTGAAAGCGTCATAGAACATCGAGAAATACAAAAATATCGTTCCTTACATTAGAAAAAGTTATGATGATTTTACTCGTAGTTCAGAATGGGAAATATAAAGAGTAGTCTGTAAACCGGACGGCTGGGGGGACCGTTGAATCTCACTCTCAAAACTATTTCAGATAATATACTTTCACATCTAATAGACCAACTATCAAAACCGTTTATCACTAGTGGCGACTTTAATGCGTGTAACCCGTTGTGGGGATCAAAAGAAATATAAATAAACGCGAGCAAGAAATTGAAAGATTTATTAACAACAACCGTATAATACTATACTTAGCGGGCACTCATTTAAAATTTTTCACAAGAACATTCTCAGCATTTGACTTCATCTTATGCTGCAGTTAAAACCCATCTAACAACATGGCGCATTACTAAAAATCTGCGCAAGAGCTATCACTTCCCGCATTATTTTGCACTATTGGGGCGCAATGCCACGTAAAATTTTTCAATATACCTCGTAACTATAAACTGTTTCACCTCTACCACTTTTCGCTTACTAGTATACGGTGCAAACTCCTGAAATGGATCATAAACGCACTACTGCAATGGCTCATCGAATCTAACAACCTCCTGGCCTGTCGATGGGTTGAATTTTCGACGCCCCAAAAAAAAAAAAAAACCTCCTGGCCAAATCATAGTGCGGATTTCAAGCTAGCAGATCAACGATCGATCAACTGCTTTTTCTCAAACAGTCCATTCAAACATCATTTATTCGTAAAAATCATATACTGGCAATATTCTTTGACATATCCAAAGCCTTCGACAATACTTGGAAAGAGAAAATTGTAAAAACTCTTCATGGCTGAAGAGTTCGCGGTCACCTAACATAATTGGTCGAAAATTTCCTATCGAGTCTCAAATTTCATATCCGACTAAGCTCAATTAAATCAACTCCCCATGATCTACAGAACAGTGTCCCTCAGGGCTCCGTTCCCAGCCCTGTACAATACATCATACTGCTGCGAGACCCGTTATTGGCGCTTTTCCTACTTCTCCATCTGTTAGCACTCATTGTGAAGCTGGCATTCTTCCTCTCGATATTGACAGAGACCGGAGCATTTTAAACACGAGGATTTCTTCTTAAGTCGTCAGCGCTTTGTTATAAACTAGCCAATGCTAATATAACTTGCTAACCCAATATTATTACACCTACCACACTTGTTCCAACAAATATGTCTTCAAGAATGTTTTAATATGTTGATTAATTGAAATTGGGATAATCTTTGCTACTAATGCTTGTTTGTGTGTGTATATAATTTGATGTATATCCAACCAAAATAATTGTAATAACAACATATATATGGGGATATATCTCAGCTTATATATTTTTCTTGATATGTATTCACATCCATCCAACCACAATAACCGCAGTACTAACCCTTCTGGCTGGTTTATTCCTGTTATAGTCCATATGTTTCTAGTGTGATGCTTTGCATTTGAGTAATCAAAGGGAATGCTTGATAAAATTGATTAGACTACTAACCTATATTACTATAAAATTATTTTAATTGTTGCAAAGGATGTGTTCAATGTAGATTCTTTTATAAGTTGCTTTCGGTGTATATTGAGTCTGCCATTTAATTATACACGGCTCCATCAATTTATCATTGAATGAAGAACCAAAACCACCCAACACACCAACATATGTGTGTAGTTGATGAGTTTTGTGCACGTTTGATACAGTATACATGTGTTATAGCTTGATAATGTGCATGTAATAATGTAACAATGATGATGATGTTGATGTTTATACTTGTGTGACCATGTATGCGCATGTGTACATTTTCTAATGCAATGAAGCAATATTTATACCCTCAGAATTACCAACCATAACAGATACAATCCAGCTAATATATACACTAGTTTAGTATAGATTAAAATTATAAAATCAAACTGACTGCATGAATCGAAGATGATGAAGCACACATTCTACCCCCCCCCCCCAATTTTTATTATTTGTCAGATATAATCACACTCCCAGGAATTCCATAATACACATATTAACAACACCACCATCTTAATAACTCACCTAAGCTGCTGCACCACCACTTGCTATACAAACACTATATCAAAGCCTAATAATTTTTCTACAGCATTAATCCAAACATCACAAACAGGGATTAAGATAAATATTGTATCATAGAAAGAAGGGCTCAATTTAAGCATGAACAGCAAATATGACAGTTGCAAAATAGTTTTCACTGACGGCTCCAAAACACCGTAAGGAACAGGTTGTGGAATAAAATCCGACAAAAAAATTATTCTTCGTTACTTTCTTCCGGAACTATTCACTATTCCTTCGTTTTAACTATTTCCTATGAAACTTCCGATAGAAAATGTAATAATTTCTAATCCTCACTCCTCACACCTCATATATACAGACACATTAAAAGCGATCACATCAATTCAAAAATACAATTCTCCTCACCAACACCCAATAGCCAAGGAAATTATTCGCACTCTTTGTGGTACGAGTACAAGTGTTTAGTTCGCATGGATCCCATCACACGTTGTGATCCGGGGGAATTCATTCGCGGATACTGCAGCAAAAGAAGGCTCATTGTTCTTTCCGGTATCGCACATTGAAATTCCGTCAATGGATCTGAAAGTTCATTTCGTGCAAAAATCACTTCAAACATGGTAAAAACAGTGGACCAACATCCCAAACACGAACAAGCTGCGCTCAATTCCAGATACTATCCGACCATGGAAAACCTCATTGTTCACCAATCGAAGGAATGAAATCGTTGTCACAAAGCTCCGCCTAGGTCACTCCAAAATCACTCATAGTCACCTCCTGTCCAGACAACCTATCCCAATGTGTTCCAATTGCAATTCTCCTGTCACAATCCAATATTTACTCGTCAGCTGACTCATCTATAATTCGTACCGACCACAAATTCTTCAGTCGTCCAACCTCTCCGCGATCCTATCTGATCGTCACCACGAAATTGAACGCCTACTACCTTTTTCTCAAGACCACTAATTCCACTCCATCTAACTCTTATCTTATCCGTTCCTCGGACCTCGGCGGCAGTACACGGCACGTTAATCAAAGAAGAAGAAAAATATTTAAAACAAAAAAACGAATTGAGCCATTACTTTAACAATACCGACTAATAATAGCATAGAAATAAATGAAATCAACAATATAGTTGCAGAAGATACGCTTGAAGCGGCTCAAAATTGTACTCCATTACTTAAGTCTAGTAGCACATGCGGACGAACAATTTTTGTAAAATAATGAATGTTGAAACGTAATTAAAGAAAAACATAAATCACTCTCCAAATATAAACATGTGGAGAATAGTTAAAATCGTTTAACCCTTTGACTTTCAATTATTAGATTTTTGAATTTTATCAGTATTTTCGTTTTTTCCTGTTTAGGCACGTCTTTTTTAGTTCAGAAACGAAGGAACACAATTTTTTGATCAAGGGAAAGGGGCAAAACAGGTGGGACATATATGTCCCGGTAATATTTTATGGGGCTGGTCACGTTCGCCCCAATGGTATTTTTCTTTCCCGACAAAAAGTAAGTAAACTGTAAAAAAACAGAATTTTATTTAAATACAAGTTAACTGAATAAAAATAAAAAAATAACTATATTCCAATTAAAAACAAAGCTGAAGAATCAGAAAATTATCTATGAACTGGTGATACGGTATGAAACATTGTGTGCACAAAAACGTTGCATTGTATACATATCAACTTTGTTCTTTTCTCAATGTTATTTTGTGAGCACCGTAAACATCGTCGTCGTGTTGATCCCTCAACAGGGAGATGTCCGCCTACATTATGCAATATTCGTGTTCGTTTTGAAGGCCTCCCTGGTCTGGGCCTGACTGTATAATGTTGTTTTTCATGCAAAATCAATGATTCTGCACGTGGAACCAAGAATTGAAGTAACTTAGTTTTTTTCTTGTGTAAATCTCTACGGATGATCCATGCATTAACTACAGCGACCCTGAGAAGCCGGTAAAAAACCTTTTTCAATCATTTCAAAGACTTTCTTTCAAAGTCGTAACAGGTTACCTTCTGGTCTGATAAATCTACATCATCCATATAGCGGTTGTAGAACTTGACCTGAGCTAGACAAGGAACATCCAAATGTGTCCCGTCCTTCTGTTTTCTAGTAGCAGTCATTGAGCAAGTACTGTGACAGTTGCTCGCAACCATGAAATCTTTGCTGTCCTGCCATCTGCTCACTAAAATCCCATCTGCTGAAATCCTTAGTTGACATTCTCCTTTTCTCAATTTCCCCATGAATTTAGGTACATTTTTACGATTGGAAATCAGTGTACCAACAGCGGGTTGTTGCAGTGTCTGTAAAATATGGATATCGGTAAAGAAACGGTCAAAATAAATTTATCGATAGTTATTTGTCAAATGACTAAACTAGAAACGAACTATAAAGTGGCGACATTGTACACATCAATACGAACTGTAAAAGGGCAGAATGAACTCGTGCCAGTAATGTGAAAATTTTAATCTATAACTCAACTCTTATGTTATATCGTATGCATTTATTTAAAATAAAGTCGTAGATTAAAAACAAATTTAGGTTAACATACTATCAGCTTTTACACGAAAATAAACGCAAGTAACATTTATCAGTAGATTTCTTTGCTCTGTATTACAATTCAATCTAAATAAATAAATAAAACGTAATCAAATATTAGTTTGTGACATACGATTTTGATAATTTCATTATTTTTTCTTACCAACAAAACTAAGTAACCGGAAAAATACACAAAAAAAAAGCTATCAGACGTTTTAGCATCTAGTTGTCATCAACATAAACCAAGAATGCGAAAAACACAACAATAAAATGATAGCTTATCATAGATGAGCACTAACCATTCCTGTAGTGAGTAGATACTAGCATTTAGCGGTGTTTAGTGGAACTACAGATTCTAGGGAAAACGAAGAACCAATGAGACAGTCGTATATCGGTTTTCAATGGGAATTAAGTTGTTTTGTAGTTCTTGGGCACCTACTGGGACATATATAACCCAATGGTAGTCAAAGGGTTAAAATAATCAAATTTAAATGTAGGACAATCATTCAAGCAAAAAGAAACGCTCGGTTTAAATTCACCGTCAAATATTAACACATTCACCCTAATTAATATAGTTTGAAATCACATTAAACGGCTTTTAAACAAACGACTTTTCAATTCTGTGAAGTCATCAGATCGAATTATAACGTACCGAGATAAAATAGGTAAAATATTTTCGAAATATTATCACTTTCTGCATCATTCATGAATGTTACCCTAACGAATTCAAAGAAGTCAATAGAAAAAAACTATCATAGATCTAAACAATAGATCAAATGTGAATCTTACAATCTTCCGATCATCTAAAAAAAATTAAAATCTACTTTACAATACATGAAGAGCTCAGTAATTGCACCAGACAATATTCAAAAATAGTAGACAGAGCAAAAAGTTAAAAATAACTGGACACAATTCAAAACATAGCAATACGACTATCTTAAGAAACCTTTTTTTTTTTTATTTATTTATTTATTTTAATTTCTCCTTCTTTCTAAGTGACAAATATACTGCCTAAATTAACAGCTATCAAAACATTAATGTATACAATAGGAATAACGAGTTATGATTAAAATCGACTCCTGTAGACGACGGAGACCGTTTAAAGCGAAAAGACAAGAAAAATCGGGCGTATAGTGCATGAAACAGTTCTTTTACTTTAGTAATATTCATTATTCGATTTTTATTTTATTTTGTAGTATATTTCATTAGGTAGAGACGTAGCCTAGTGGTTAAGACGCTTGGCTACTAAACCAGAGGACACGGGTTTGAGACTTGTCTCGTTCCAGATCCAAATCGTTCCCAAGTTCATACCTAATCTGAAATTGAATTGGGTACCAGAGAAATCTGAGAAAGTAAAGGCGATCGAGAGAAAATAACTGGCCCCGGTATTCTCCTTAGATCCATTAGGCTTAATACCATTATGGAAAGCTTAACTTCACAATCCATGATACCCCTTATCAAGGATGATATATGGGACTTACTTTACTCAGTATATTTATTATATGAAACGTTTAAAACTTTCGCAGTGATTAATCATAGTGAAATAAATTTACGGACAACTACGTAGAAGTAGAAAATTTAATTTTTTTTTTTTTCTTTGGGCTCGTCAACTCAGGACATTTACCCAACACAAAGGACTAACAAATAATGAAACGTAGGGACTTGAAAGTTAAATCAGGAAGCGATTAGAAACAGAAGAAATAAAGGTAGCCAATATAGGAACAACAGAAAGAGAAGGAAGAGCAAGAATGTAGTGAACACAGTAAGGGGTCGTGGGAGGCCAAGGCCAAGCAAATTAGAATAAAGGACTGCGCGTTCTGAGGAGATAGATGAGCATTCAAATAGGAGGTGATTTCTATTAATTGGTGTTTTTTTTTGCTCTCGTTATCTAGTTTGGTTTTTATTTCATTTGGTCGTTATTGCGAACTGATATTTGCGTTCGAGTGTCTCAGTTCGTTTCTGATGATGGCCAGTATAAGCTGACCGAAACGTGAAGAGCTGTATTATTGAATTAAATACGTATACATTAAATTTTCTACGCAGTTGTCCGTAAATTTATTTCACTATATTTATTATATATTTTTCCGGTCTTAATTGTATAATTTTATTTTTGAACCAATTATAATATTTTCCGATGTTGTGTTCATCTTTTACGTGGTTGAATTTGGAACAGTATAGAAAGGTGTGGTCTGGTGAATGCACTCCGATATATTCTGCATATGTCGTCATTAATCACGTTCATTTTTTTCAAATAATTCGCGAAATTGTCCTGATAGAAATTGAATTAGAAAGAAGTCTGGACTGATTCGATTGTTTTTTAGTCTACCTTCGATTCCGGGTAGCAGTAGTTCCTACGTTCGCCTTCGTGTTACTTCTTGATCACAAGCGTTTTGCCACTTATCCACAAGTATTTCAATTTCGCTTCTTTTATTTTCTGTGCTATTCTAACCTTACAACTGCTTCCTTTAGTTATATTCATTTCGTGTGTTCTTTTCAACTGTAAATCCAAGATTCCTGATATGTCATAAGCAGAAACATAAGAAACTCTGTTCTGTAAGCGGATATAATATTTGAAATGATTTTCCTTTGTTCCATTTTCGCTTTTTTCTTTTTTTTATTAACGGTGATGTTCGGATGATAAATCAAGGAGCTATATTCTCTGTTATAAATCTGACAAGTGCTGCGTAAAGAATTTTCCTATCACCAAATTTTAAACCAAAGATTCTATTGTATAGACGTATTATTA
This sequence comes from Icerya purchasi, assembly GCA_039619475.1. Lineage (NCBI taxonomy): Eukaryota > Metazoa > Arthropoda > Insecta > Hemiptera > Monophlebidae > Icerya > Icerya purchasi. Next base: position 392,287,946 of record CM077115.1, on the reverse strand, counting down.
GCTGTGTATAATATTTCTTCATTTTGTCTACGATGTAATCGACGTGTTAACAAAAATTCAGATTTATATATGCCTGAATATTTCATTTCCTTACTGATTATGAGAGGTTTGTTATCCAATTTTAATTCTTTTTCTATACTACTTTTGATGTATTTATATTTTACGCTGGTTTCTATTTTAGTAGTATGAGTGTCCTCTCTAGTTCCCTTAATTTCTTATTATTTCTACGTACGTATTTTAATTTGATCAATTGTTTCACTTTCTTTTTTTTTGTATTATTCTAATGTCGCGTTTCACCATAATTGCGCTTTTATTGGCTTCCTTTGTTCGCTTTTATGTTTGATATTCTGGATTTTATTTATAATTTCGTTCAACTGTTCATTCTATGACGATTCAATTTTTCCATCTGGTCAATTTGTACGTTAAAATTTCCTTTTATTATCAGTTCTTCAAGTTTCTTGTAGTTGATTGTTTTGATTTGTTGTTTTCTTTCTTTCAGTAAACTTTCTTTGATTTTAAATTTAAACTTACTATGACGATAACAATTTTTTCTATTGGATCACACGTTTTGTCGTTGGTTAAAACAAGATCAATTACACCACTACCATTTTTATTACTAAAAGTCTTAGTATTATATTCATTTTTTATTACAAATTCTTCAAAAATATTTATTCTTTTATTACTAAATACGTGGGAGGTGCAATACTGGGTCAAATTATCAGAGGTCAATCTTAATACTTTCGAATAATTAATTTTACATTTCGAAAAACTAGAAAGTGTATTATTTTAAGAAAATTCTATTATTAATACTTACGCGGCTATAAGGTTGTCTTGAGGATGCCAGTCAAGAGAATATACGTAACATTGTTCAGTACACATTACTTCGAGTTGGCACCTATAAACAACTCGTTTCGTGGATAAATCCCAAATCTGAAACGCAGCAAATGACAAACAAGAATTTTTACTAAAAATACGTGGTTAAAATGAAACCGCTGGTGAGCGATTTCAATACAATTGCAATCTTAATTAATCGCAAAGGCGAACGAGAAAAAGTAGCATCGAAGTTCCATAAATTTTCAAAAAAATAGTAAAAGCAAAAAACGTAAAGTTAAAAAACAAAAAAAAAAAAAAAAGAATCAGGGTAATAATTCTAATAAAAACGATAAGCCGGGGATTGAATTTATTGACTGTTTTATTTAATTACATGCTAGCATACGTAACAATTGTACCTGTTACATTCGCACCACATAAAACCAGAGCGCTTTTCATTTAATAGTAAATAATAATAACCGAACTCAGTTAGTTCGTTCATCTATGTATAATAATTTGAAATTTTTGCACGTTTACTTTTTATATAATATTTGTAATCTTAGTTTTAATCGTCTTGTTTATAATATTAAATAAAAAAAAAAGAAGTAACATTTTGAAATAGTGTCGTATTTGTTCGAGTAACTTCATACGTAAGCTGGTCTGCGAAAAGGGGGCTTACGTGTCAAAGAATCATTTTGCACATTTTTGCCAATTCGGATAGAGTTTGAGACACTCTTTCACATGGTGCAGAAAGTCATAATCTGTTGAAAAGTTTACTAATTTCTTTTTCAATCTGCAATAAGGAAATTAGATCGATTTATAAGATTTAAAAAACATTATTATATGCCAGGAAAACATATTTAACACGAAAGAGAAACATATTCTACGTGGAAAAAAAAAGACCCCAAGCAACGCGGAGAAAAAGCAACAACAAGCGAGTAACAGCTGTTTTCTCAAAAACCTGTTTTCGCACGTAAGCCCCCTTTTCGTAGACCAGATCACATATATTGTAATGAAAATATAGTTTTCAAGTTAAAATGCAGACTTAGGAAGACTAAAACCTGCTTAATTTGAAACAAATCTTAAGCTATTTTCATTTTTCCATATTGTGCCTCTTGTGTCCTATCTTTTCCCTTTCCACAGATTGTACCTATTATTGGTTCCTTTCTCCTAACAATATCTGACCGTATCAAGCTCCTTTCTATTCTAATTATTGCTGGGTAAAGGTCCCCGGTTGACGACCCCCCCCCCCCCAAGAAAGATAGCATTTATTAGACTTTACTTGGCCTTCCTACTCCTTATAGTGCCCACTCCATTCTTGCACTCCCCTCTCTCAATATAGTTCCTTTGTTGGCCTTCTTTATCTCCTCAATTTCTAATCTATTCCTTATATAATGTATAATTCTTTGCGTTGGATAAGTTCCACTGTTGACGTGCCCAAAAAAAAAAAAAAAATCTTTTTTATTTTTGTTAGTAATCCGATCCGAATTCTTTGTTCATGAGCAAGTAAAAATATATAGGTATATTTCTCATTGAACTATTTTCATTTACATTACAAAACAAAAAATTAAAAATAAATAAAAATGGCAAAAAATCGACGACAATTGTGTTTAAAATAGAATAAAAAAGGAACATTAATAGTTTTAATAGAAAATAGATTATATACAATATACACCCACACACTTTTTTAGTTGTTCTAGCTATAAGAGTAGCTGAATCAGAGAAAATATCTCAGTGATATATCGCCCCTGTTAACCGAAAGTTTTCAAACTTTCCTCCCTAGAATGGAATTACTAATATGTAATATTTAAAAAATTTGATTTTAGCGTGATACAAATATTAACCGAATTTTTTCTTTGAGAAAAAAATTTATTAATTTGTTTTGAACATACCTTATGATATTATTATTAATGAAAACATCAATAGTTACATATTTGTTCTACATTGTAAAGATTCTACTTGATGTTGTGTAAATTTTGTTTTTTCATGTGTTTCTGTAAAAATCATAATTATATTATTGATTAAAGTATTTAAAATATACTATAAAATATCATTTTAAAAAATTAATTTATTTGTTTCTTTTAGTAAATGTTCAACATTGAGGAGCTAAAAAACTATACATTTATGCGATCCGTAATATTTACTTTACACAGTTTGCATTTAAAATATTGCTCAGCTGTTTGCCAAAGTAGTGTAATGAAGAACAGTTTTACAAATAGTTTAATTTAATTATAAAGAAAAAAAATTAACTGGTATGCTAGTGGCAGATCTACCGTGAAGAGTGGAGAATAGGGAGCATCTCTCCAAAGAGACAAAACCTCAATGAAAAAATTTATTACAATAGAGAAACTTAATTATTATGAAAGATCTGTATAAATGTTACCTATGGATTTAATTATGACTAGTATTTAATACTGTTTTCTAGTAAAACTATTATTTTTACGTTTTTATTTTATTTTTAACGCAACTGTCATCGATCTTTTGCCTTTCTTATTTATTTTTAATTTTTATTTTGTAATGTACATGAAAATATTTTAATGAGAAATATATATTTTTTTTTACTTGATTGCGGGCAAAGAATGCGAATCGGATTACTAACTAAAATAAAAAAGAAGTAAACTCTAATAAAAATATAATCATTCTATTCTATCTAATAATGCACTATTTAAATTCCAAAGGTACTTCTCAAATCTACTGGCTACGATACAAGATATGGTCTGGTACCATTTCGCCTAAAAATGGAATGACCCATAAAAAAATAATAATAATAATAATAATTTGAAAAAATCAACTTGGCAATACGGTCACGTTTGGTAGGCAGAAAAAAAGTTACCCTGGCGCAGCGGGGGATCCCTCGATTTTTTAACCGAGAAAGCGTCTTTGATAAACAATGTCACGTTTGCCCGCTGCCGAGACCGTCCGACAAATTGAATGATTGTTACCAAAATTTTATTATTTTGCTAACTCGGACAGCGTCATTAAAGGTCATAAGAAATGCCGAATCCGTCTCAATATACGGAAAACCACCGCATACTAACTGCTTAAGGATATAAAGTCGCAATTTGTTCTGGCTTGGGTCTTATGCGTATCACCGTTCTGAAGGAAACTATTCTTCTATCTTGAATATTATAAGTTGTCGCTTGTGAATAAAACAAAAATTTTGAGTCAGTCTAATATAGTAATGGATGCATCATTTATAAAAGCAAATCGAGCAGTTAAATAATATATCTAATATTTGTATATTGAAATCTTTATTGCAAATTACGTTTTAAATGAAATGGTATTCAATTAGATTTCGGCAACAGAGAATAAAAAAAATTGTCATCCATTAAAAACTTATTTTCTCTTAATTGCTATAAATTTTTGTTTTGTACGTCAAAAGTATATTATAAAATATTTGGTTAATTCAATAGCGTCTTTTAATATTATCTTTCTTTTTTCTTTTTGTAATGTTACATCGCAATCTTTTGGCAATTGATTGAATTAAGACATTTTAAATAGTAAAATAGAAGGTTTTTTTTCTTTATCTTATTTTGGATTTGCCAAAAAATGGCGTCTGAATCAGTAAAATGGTCGATTCGCATGAATTAGAGTTATGCGCGAACAAACAAAAAAAAAAAAAAAAAAGCGACGAACACATAACCTCTTTCTATTTATAAGTCGGAAAAAATTAATAATTAAAGACAAGTTTATTGACTTTAAAAAAATTTAAAGTATACTATTAGATTAATAAGTCATTTTTGCTTAATATTAACTTTACTTTTCGTTTATTAACTTTTTAAATCCAGCTTCATTTTAATGGGTAATCGTCCGCTGCTGACAAGTCCAACGCAATAAGGAAAAAACAAATAAACAAATTAATATATTTTCTACCCCTTTCTTAAGATTTAAAAGGAAAATATTCGAAACAAATTTCTGTCCAAAACGAAAAAATTAAGAAAAAGATAAAAATTATTCTGTTTGTTTTTAACGAGAAACTTGGATAAAACTAGCATAAATATGCACTGTTTTCAATTTATAATAAAGCATTTATCCGTTTACAGCTCTTTATCTAGATTATTTTTCTTTCTTTTTTTCTGCAACTCCGAACTTTAATGTTCATGTTACACTAAATATCAATAAGGCTTTTATATACTGACTGATAAGGCGGGTGGGATTTATACAGCACTGGACATCCAATAAAATAACTCGCAAATATTAATCGGAGTGGTCGTTTCGCGTACATTTACATTAAATATTTTTAGCGGTATTTTTTCACTTCTGATTTTTATATAAACGTTTTTGTTGTTTTTCGAAAAGAAAAGATTAACAGCGGAATCAAATAGCAAAAAAAAATGATATGTTTAGTCTATTTAAAATTCGACAATGATGACGCGCTGTTGCCAACACGAAATCATTCGTATGTTCATCTGATTTTTTTTTTATTACCTGAGTAACCGAAATCTTAAATTTAGCCGAAATGAGAATTAGGCGAATTGAAAATTAGGCGAATTGAAAATTAGGCGAATTGGGAATTAAGCGAATTGGGAATTAGGCGATATGGGAAGTCACCTAAGATATTACGTAATTATATAATTTCCCTTTTCAAAATGTCTCTCTGGATCCGCCCCTGGGTGTACAATACGTAAAAAAAAATATTCCATAGATATACTCGTATTCTTATTCAACTATGCCATGGTACATATGGTTTATTTATTCATCTTTTATAACGTTACATTTGCATTTTCGAATATCAGCTATCGACAATGAAAATAGGAAAAAAAAAGTAAAGAAAGAGTCCTCTATGAATGCAAAATCTTTTAGTTTAAATTAAAAAGATGATACATAGGATGAAATTGGAACCATCTTGAATCGCTCAATAAACCTTAGAGAACTACTGAATAAATTAATAAAAATAATATGTGTAGGCTACTTTTATTAATGCTCGTTAGTAGTAGGAAAAGGAGCGTTCAAAGACAAACTGCTCATAGATGGCTCTACATATTTCGAAAATATACGCGCGATAGAAAATTTACAAATATAAAAAATAAAAAAATGTATGAAGGAGCTATGATAGAGAATTTTCCTTCGAAATTTTAGATTCTTGATAATAAGATTCGAATAAACTGGTAATTTTTATTATCATTACGATATTTAATTAATCATTCGATTGAACATTTTTTTAAAATAAAAAATTAAAGCAGGAATGCAATCAGTTATTAAAATTAAATAATATGATAGCGATGACGTATACTTAGTATTGTTATTGTTTACAATTGTTGTGTGTTCGAAGGTAAATAAATAAATAATAAAAAAAGAAGAATTACGAAAGATTTATAAACTTACGATGTACTGGTAAGGACGGGGAATTTTTAGAGCTGCGAAAATAAAATATACTTGTATTTATTTTGAAAATTTATACTAGTATAGAAAGTATAAGAATGTTAAGATCCGGTTTCAACGGTTGCGTTAGCATTTGCATGTAGCGCTATGAGAGAAGCATTTTCGCTTTTGCGATGTGTGAGATAGACTCCTCCCCCCCCCACACACACACACATAATGTATCGGACAAAGAAAAGTTTTTCGCAACTAACCGAACGAAAATCTTCGCGATTCCTGGAAATACCGGAACGGCGAAAACCTGTATTTTACCGCGATTCCTGCAGACTGACCGACACTCGTAACTGTATATACATTATTGTGTGCGTAATCCTCCAAAATCAGTCGCTACCGAATAACGGTAATTTACGTACAAGTAAAGGCATGCAGCGATCAATTGATTGACAGGTGCAAAGTCGTTTGCGACGGTACGCATACGAATTTACCTCGATAGTGATGATGATGGTGATTTTTACATGTGTGTGCAGACGTATACACAGGTACATGTGCAGGAGGTGTGTGCGTTAATTAAGGGATCGACAATCAAACGGAATGCGGTTCCGCGGTCCGAGATTCTCCGGAAACGGCTCTGGATGGCTTTAATTAACGGTGGCGGTATCCTTTGTCTTTGAACGCTCCTTTTCCTACTACTCTCGTTACATTTCAAGCTTCACGATTGTTGCAGTTATCGTTGTTAATACTTTCATTTTCTTTATACTAAAATACATTTCTGTTTAAAAGAAATCATGTAATGTTACCTGTAACCGATTTTCTCTCGAATATGGCGAAACGTTACACGCAAGCAGTAGGTTAGTGCCTGCCCAGTTCCATTTTAGGGCTGTTACTTCACAGCTGACTTCGATAACGTGCTGAACTTTACTGGTATCCACTTGCCACAAATAGACTACGTTATTTAAAGCGGCGGTGATCAAATTTGCCTTACTCCAGTGTATAGTATTCCTATCTAAAAAAGGAAAAAACATCATAAACTTTTTAATATTATTAAAACGAAAGCACAATGCTTTTTTAATTGAATAAAGTTAATTTCTGTACTTGATGCATTTCTTTTTCTAACAACGTTAGCGCATGCATTATTACTTCTTGGAATACAACGGAATAATAATAGTAATACAAAAATTTTATTTTCAATTATATTACATAATTATAAACAGTATAAAACTTCACACATATTGAATAAAATCAAAATTCGAAACTAGTTAAACTCCAATACTATTTTATTTGAAGTTTTTTCAAAATTTTGCTACTTTAGGCTGGAGCCAAGTCCAATGGAAACTAAAACGTTGAGAAAATTTCGAATTTTGAACATTAACTAATTGACGAAAAGTAATCTTAAACAACAAGGTCGAACATTTTTCGTAGAGAAAATCCATTTCAACTTCCGGTGATGAAGAATAAAAAAGTGGCGTGACAACTTAAAGAACTTCTCACATTACTATCATATTTGACTTTATAACGTAATTACCCCATCCTCTCATACTTAAATAATTCAGTATTATTTTCAGCGACCATAATTGAATGTATATATGCACTTCATTATCATCCATGTTTAAATTTAAAGTAATAATAAAAAAACAAATTCACCACTTATTTTAATATGAAATTTTAGGTCTCCCGGTGTAGACACTTATAATATGTCTATCTTTCATCTTCTGACATTTTAATTGTTAAAGATTGATGCAGCTTCTAGCGAATTTTTAATCTACTAAATAAATACTTAACAACAGCTGTTAGATGGTTATAACTTTTAGTATCTAAATGCTTTATTATTATTATTATTATTATTATTATTATTATTATTATTATTATTATTATTATTATTGTTATTATTATTATTATTATTATTATTATTATTATTATTATTATTATTATTATTATTATTATTATTATTATTATTATTATTATTAAGTAGAGCGTTTAAAGAAAAAATTGAACTTATTTTTATACGTCGAAGCGGCACTGCGCATGAGGTTGGCAACCATGGTGGGACCTAGTATAATAATTATACACCACCAGTAAAATTTTTTCGGAACTAAAACTTTTAGGGAACAAACCACATCGTTTAATGGAAAGTTGATTCGACTTCACCAGCGCAAGTTTGAATTTTTGTAATACAAAGTTGGCAACACTGTGCTCACGAATCATATAGAGTATAAAATTTTGAGTGTTTGAATGCAGCTTTCGTCAAAATACGGTAATTCTACGTGGAATAAAGAAAATTTTAGTTAAAAAAGAAAGTATTATGTCAAAAAAAGTAATTTTTATTACCTAAAATAAAAAAAAGTTCGTACGATAAAACATGTTCAATTTGAAAAATTAAAAAACATTTCTGGAGTCTAGGGTCTTTTTCAAAATATCTACCATCACCTGCATTACATTTATTCCAGTTTTCTTCCCGTTTTTTGAATGTTTTCGCGAAATTCTCTTTGGAAAGTGATTCGAAGAACGTTGCGCAGGAATTCTGCACTTCTATTGCGGTTTTGAATTAAACGCCTCTGAAGTATCTACCGTTTTTAGAGACGGTGATAGTCAAAAATCACACGCCGTCAGATCGAGGGAATGTGAAGGATGCGGCATCAGTTCAGTATTGTTTTGTTCCGAATGAATAGACGTGCGGGTCGAAGTGTAAGGACGGGCATTGTATTCCGGGAGTTTCTGATGCAGTCTCCGTTGCAGTTCTCTCAGCACATTTGCATAATATAATCGGAATCAATGGTTTGATTTGTAGCGACTGCATGTTAATAAATCATCCCGCGACAATCAAAGAAACAAATCAGCATAACTTTTTGTACTGATTTCTTCGGAGCCGGAGAATCACCGTTTTCCATGAAAACCATTCTGTTTTAGTGAACGGGTGGTACAAGTGTAGGCCCACGTTTCATCTCCCATAACTACATAATTACACGTGATAGGTAATGTTTATCATTCGCGACTTTGGATTTCGATTCTTGACAAGTAGCGGTACGATTGTTCAGCTGTTTTCGCATAAGATAACGTGGCACCCCATAATGAGCACACTCGACGCAGCTTCAATTTTTTTCGTTATGATTGCGTGTACGGTATTTGTGCCTTTAATATCCATTATTGCTGCGCTCTCGTGAACAGAAAGTTTACGGTCTTCATTGAGCATAGTCTGGATCGTATTGATGTTTCCTTTAGTAGAATAGGGATGAGTCTTCCACCGTGCCGTATCAAGTCATTCGATTTGCGTTTGGCCTTGATCTGGCGGTGTCAATCAAATATGACATATTTAAATAAAGCCAACTCTTTGCCCCATACGTATCTTTCATTAATTCGTACGTTTCTGTCGCATTCTTCTTCAACAGGAAACAAAAACGAATTGATTCGCACTGCTCCCGCTTACACGACGCGTCATCAATCACACCCATATTTCTAACTGGTTGTTTATTACTTGCGCCTAGAATTGAGAAAAAATGGCAATAACTACTAGAATAGCAACGCTCTTTTAGAATAACACTGGAAGTTGCTATTCATTTATTATCCAGATAGCTGCTATTGCTAGTTCGTAATACGCATATATCAAAATTAGCATTGCTACTCTATTTAGCATTTCCTAGTGCGACTGCTATTGCTATTTAAATGCTACTGCGATTTCAACGCTATTATTTGTTTGGTTTAACTTTTTATTATTTAAAAGTGGATAAATGAGCTAAAGTAGTTGGAAATTATTAATTTTGATATAATGAAAAAAAACAATAACTTTTAGTATTTCGTATCAGTATGTGAAAAAAAATAATATAGATAATGTACAAAAAGTGAAAATTAATCTTTGAATAAAGGCAGATTTCATTTATTACACTTAGGCATACATAAAAAATCTGATGATAAATTAAAACGTTATATTATAATTATAAAAAAAAAAAAAATGAATGAATAATTGTTTCAGAAATTACAACTTTTGAAATTGCAATAATTCTATTTCGGTGCTAGAGTCTAAGTCGTTTGGATAAATTACAAGTTATCGTTGAGAACTATCTGAAATTTCAGCATGATTTAATTCATTAGCTTTTTTTATAAACTGTCATTCTTTGATCTAAAAAGTATCTGTTATTAGAAGATATTGAGAGATGCGGAACGAATCAGATACCGGAAATTTCAACTTCCGATGTTGTCTCGCACGGTCATCTAAAGATTTCAAACGAACATTTCTCCTTTGTAAACGATCACTTTGATACTCGTTCTTGTATCAGTAAGCTGCTATCCTAAATTTGTATAGTACGAAAAGTTATCTTGCTTTTCGGCAAATTAAATGAGATTTAATAAATGCAATTGCGGAATTTAAAAGTATTTTTTTTTGGATTTTGAATTGTGCTACTAGTTTTATTTAAATTTTCAACGACATCATTCCGAAATAATACCGTGATCCCCTTCGAGTTTTTGCATCGTAACTATTATTTCGAAATGTATTTAATAAAGTATCTCTAACTGGTTTATTAGCATCTTCACGAGCATACCATCTACTATACTCAGCTCCTGTGGCATCCTCATTTTAACTTGTCCAATTTTATGTGATTTTAATGTTCCTTTAAGCAATGTCCGACCGTGGGACAAAAGTTAGAAATACATTTCCTACAATTTCCATTACTGATGTAAAGCTTATTATTGTATTAAAATAAATATTCAACGAAACTTCTAAACACATGTTTTTCTCGAAATGTTTTTTTTCTGAGAAATTCGAATTAGGTTTTACATTTTTTAGAAATGAAAATCAGCCTGTTGTACTAGTCGTACATAAAATGGTTAAAAAATAGCAGTGAAATAGCAATAGGTGCTTTTTTGTACTGCTATTTTAAAATAATACCAATAGCAACAGCGTTTGCAATCGAAATAAATAGCATTTTACAATCTCTACTTGCGCCTCAAAAACCGAACACACGTTACACAAACTTGAATAATTCAAGAACTGTTCAACGATGTAGTTAGAACTTCACACTTCAACCTACCATGGTTGCCAACGTCATACATAGCGTTGTTTCGGCGAATAGAAATTGGTGCAAGTTGTTTTTGAGTTCCTTCTTCTTCTTCTTTGATTAATGTGCAGTGTAATGGTCACCTAGGCCAGAGGCACAGATAAGATAAGAGTTAGATGTAGTGGAATCGGCTAGCAATCTTGGGGAAACGTAGGTGGCGTTCAATTTTGTCGTGGCGATCAAACAGGATTTCGAAAAGGTTGGACAACTGCAGAATTTGTGCTCGGTATGAATTACAGGTGCGACAGCTGACGAGTAAATGTTGGATTGTCACAGGAAAATTGCAATTGGAACACAGTGGAATAGGTTGTTTGGACAAGAGATGACTATGAGTGATTTTGGAGTGACCTAGACGGATTCTTGTGACAATGATTTTATTCCTTCGATTGGTGAATAATAAGGTTTTCCATAGTCGAATAGTATCTCGAATTGAGCGCTGCTTGTTCGTGTTTGGGATGTTGGTTTTTGCCATGTTTGAAGTGATTTTTGCACCAAATGAGCTTTTAGATGTCATTGACGGAATTTCAATGAGTTTCGATCTGCCTCTTCCCTCATTTTATGGTGGATACACTTGGATTGTTCGGTGATAGAATCATTATTGGATTTTGTGGTCTCTCTTCACTCGCCTTTCGTTTTTTTAAAACCACCTTTATTCTTTGTAATTAATTAATACTTTTTTTTTTTTTATCGTCTAACCTTCATCTAATTAAACTGAATAATGAAGGTCTGCGAGTTTTTTTTAACAACCACACAAAATTTCCATTTGTTGTGACCCATACGATTCTACGATTGCACGCTCTTCCCAACTCTCATTTTCCTTTTAACTGAGTTATGCAAATCATTTCTTGGACGTACAAGATTTAGTTTTACACAAATTTAGTGATTCCAGTTTTGCTGATGTTTTTCCCAAAAGAGAGCTGTAATTTGAAATCTCAATAAGATATTAAGAATTTTATCATGAATTGGTCTGTGGTCGTTTTTCCTTTTTTTGGTATTTGAACATAATGTTCTGTTAACCCATTCCTATACGGCCTGTGCGACATATTTTTTTTTTGAAGAATTCCATTTTCCATAGAAAAGGATACAAATTCTGCGCTGACAAATATAATTTCACTGTATGAAACAATAATTACTGGTTAAACTGTAAATATGTACTGAAGACGAGCAATCGTTGATGAAGATGTTGTTTTCTAGTGAAATATTCGAACTTCAGGCCACATTTACTTTCGGCGTCCATAATTATAAAAAAATTATTTCGATAGCCCCCAACCCGCATAATTCATTCGGATCCAACCAAAATTAGATTTTCGTTCTTTCCAATGACGGTTTATATGCTTTAGGGGATCATTTTTGACATTTGTACATTCAGTGCATGTTTGTTTCATATGAAATGCAATGCCCTCATCAGTAATGCGTGCCAATAACAATACATCTCGGCTCTGATAATTTTATTTTAACTATACCCGTGTACAGATATCTCTTTTAAAATAATGGGTTGCAACGATTTTGGAATAACTACTCAATGGTCTTTCTTTGCGCAGTTGTTTGATTACCCAGAAATATCATTTATGGTCTGGTTATTTATCTGATTTGTTTCATTACTCTAATCTCTTGACGGTGATCAAGAGAAATAAACAACATTTCGATAATCTGATTTCCTGTTTTGTACTAACTGAAAATCGAAATAAAAGTCGCATATCGCATTGATTTATTTATTTGCAACAATGTACAAACAACAACCTTTCGGCCAATTACAGTTTGCACTTGTAGAGATAAACAACGGTGAACATAAATTATTAATCTAGCTGAAACAATCTCACATAAATCCACATTTGGTAGATTAAAACAATATGACCAAACAAACTTACAGTGGTAAGTATTATTATATGCCGACATGTATCCCCCTTAAAACTTACAATTGCGTCTACATTCAAACTTAGTCGTACACACCTACTCAAACCCATGTATATATACTATCATTCCAGTTCCCGGAAAACTTCAGCTGGCAAGAAGTTATAAAATTTGAAAAGACAAGAGTATTAAATGTACTCTAAACACAAACGAACGGCGCGGTCTCAGCAATATATAAGCTCAGTATGGATATGTGAACGGATAGGTAGAGTTATAGTTCAGTTTATAGTGCCCAGCAGCAGCCGACTAAGATCTTTAAATGTATGACAACGCAGAATGTCACGCTGCACTTATCTAAAATGTTATTCTAATCACTCAGGAATGCTTCATTGAATAACATGAAAAGTCATCGTGTCTCAGCTTTCCCCGTATGTGAAACAACGCATTTTTCCGACAGTTAAATGGTATAGTTGGCATTTATGCATCTTGGTGAAAAATTCTGCTTAATGGGGGCGGTCATTAGTAATGAATGTGAATGATTGACCATCGTACTTTTTACAACGGCCGGCAAATAGCAACTGTTTATCTAACCGATTATATTTTATTTCTACCATTGTACATAGTTCATTCAAAAAGTTCCCCTCCGCGACTATTTTTTTTTTATGAAAGAAAAAAAGAAATTGTAAAAAAAAATTTCATTTAGTTTTTAACGTAATAATCCCCTCCTCGTTTTATAGAAATTTTGGTACACTCGCACAGTTGCTGGAACGACCTGGAGAACTCTTCTTCTGGAATGGCTCTCAAACACATTCCTTCGAATCGCCTCGACGTCTTCAAAACGTTTTTCTTTCATTACGATTTTTAATTTAGGAAATAAAAAAGAGTCTGACGAGAAAACTCGTGTGTCAAGTATTGCAGAATAGCCCTTGGCGCGTTATCCTTGTCGCACATCCAGGCAATGTTCGATCCCTTCCGTTTACAAAATGAATGTACTACGCGACCGATCAAAAACCGTAGGCGAGCGGAGAGTGACAGTTGATCATAAAGGTATTAACAGATATAATAATTGGATTATAATCACGGATATCAAATGAAATGCGTTCTTATTGCCATCCGAAAACGATTTATGATTAATCACAATTCTTGTAAGGAAATAAAGTCATAAATACGACAGAATTAATAGACACGAACAATAAGTTTGGAACAATTAAATCGCCTGAGCTGTTCTTTTCGATTTCAAATAGTACTACTTTGTTATTCGCAAAAATGATACAAAAACATAAACTGAATAGAAACAATCTGAATAAAAAAGCAAACATGAAATGATCCAGATTTATTAAATGGTTGTTTAATAATAGTGACTGTTTTTGCACTAGTATTTCTTTAGTAATAACGCCGGTGAATCGTTGTTTACCAGGTGACATCAAGCTTAGGCCGCATTACTGTCGCCTACTTTATATTTTATATCATGCTCTACTGTAAGGTAAATCGTAAAGGCCAATAACTCGAAAAATAATAATTAGCCCTTCCTTTAACGTAAAATTGAAGTTGCTTTTTTTTACTTGCTGAACGAGTCGATAAAGCCGGTAATTATTAAGACTTCATTGTTTGACCAATGCAAGTACGAACCGAGTAAACGTCTTAGAGTGCAATTGTATTTCAGATACAGAATAATAAGGCTAACGCGACAGAAACACTCATTATCAGCATCGTTGATTAAAAGCAGTTTAAATATCTTTTTATCGAAGATATGTGATTTTGTAAACTGATCTCGCTCTTCTACATTGTAAATTTTGTATCCATTAATTATCCGGTAAAAAAAACATCATGACGTTTTCTTCATTCTGTAAATGATTTCACCAATTATTAATGTACAATGGCAGTATTGAAAAAAAAAAGAAACAAATGAAATATTTCTAATTCTCGCTATGTAGTATTAATTCGCTTAATGTAGGCTGATATCATAATACACCACTTTCATCGCATTTAAAGGGTCGCTAAAATTTCTTCAAAGTTAGACATGTAAAGAAATTAACTGTTTATATTTTAAACAGCACTTATTTTTATATATTTATATATATATGTATATATATATATATATATATATATATATATATGTATATATATACATATATATATAGTGAAAATCAGTTATAGCAGCATACAGGTTATAAAGAAAAATATTGTCGGAACCAACATATAATTTGTGTTTTTTTATCAGACAAATCGGTTATTGCGACCAAAATTTTGATACGAAAATAAAAAATTATCGCTTATATGATATATGTATGATGGTACAACATTTAGCTTCAAAAGTTATGGGAATTCAACAAAAATAATTTTTTGATTATTTCTATGAAAAGAAAAAAATTGTTTAGAATGAAAACAATGTTCCAGCGCAGCGATCACTGTGTTAAACGTTCTAACAAAATATTTCGATGTTAATTTACAGGCCTGTTGTTTTCCGGTGCTCTACATAACGGATACAATGGTTTTGTAACCGTCACCTTATAGTGTCTGTTCGAAAATCAGTAAAGAAGTAGCAGTCGATGTTTCAAGATGGAAATCCGGAATATTACTCGTCGGAAAACATATATTTTTATTTTTCCTGAAGTTTTGTCTTAAATTATCATATATCAATAATTCAATCTTAGATATATTTACATAATTTTAAAAAGTGTCAGTCTGAAATACATAATCGGCGAAAAATTATTTCGTAAATATTTCAAGGAGGTTTTATTAACTTTATTCGGCAAACTAATTAAACTCGGCGTTGAAAAATTAAAAATTTAACTTTATACAGTGTCGGATTAAACGACAAACCGGTGTGTTACAATGACACCACGCCATTCATCACCTTCAATGTCGTTATAACTGATTTCCACCGTATTGATAAAAAAAAAAACTATGAAAAACGTACATGTTCAGAAAAGAACACGTGATTTACGCTGAAAGCGGATGAGTAAAATTTCACGCATTTAATACTATACTTTAATGAACAGAAAAAAAGCTTACAAACGTCATCGGTTGAATTTGGCAAATCCAATATACAAATCGGCGAACCAATAAACGGTACATTGCGAGGACGAACAGGCCAATCTTTTTCAAAAGATGAAAGATTTTCTAAATCCAAAATGTCTGTTTCACATCGAGACTGGATACTGAAATTCGTTCCATCCGGATTTTCGAGCAACGCCTTTTCCACAGCTAACCGGTAAATATCCCGTTTCCAATGCGCTAGATCCTGTTTCAGAGATGGAAAGATGTACTTAATATCAGCAGAAACGCGCGTGCGCACGCTTACATCGTGCATAAGTATAAAGTAAATATAATTTTTCGACTTCGGTTAAATCCATAAAATGCCCTTTTTTTTAACTGGTTCATTTTTTTTGGTTGAAACGTTTTTACCGTTCATTTTCGAAAACGAATGATCCGCATTGATAATTTTGCCAGAGAATATTCACGTGACTAACGGCGACCAGTGGAACTTCGATGCCATCAACGACATCAATAATGTGTTTAAAGAATGCAAACTCGCCGTCAGTGTTCTTTTTTCATTGGTCACATCTGAAGCAAGCTCGCTTTTAATGCATCATTGTTATCAAAATCTTTTTTGTGTTTTTCAATCGCTGAAATTTTTTACATTTTCTTAAAATCCTGATCACTCTGACCGGAACTGCGTTCCGTACCTAGTACATGTCTTTTACGTTTTCTACACACATACCCATTTTGAATGCTTCAATCCGTACGCAGTCTACTCACGCATTCTCACATTACTCTACCTGTGCTTGTTTCAAACCGGAGTACAAATAATCTCACGAGCGGATTTGACTCTGAAACACGCCAATGTAATTTACAAAAACTGTTGAAAAATTTTTATTTTTTATTGTTCTTGTTTTAACAAATTACCCGCATTGTTTATGTGAATTTTAATTTTCATTAAAAAGAAATATACCTGGAAATCACGAAATAATACACCATTTGGCGGTAGATTACTTCTAATGGTATTTTATCTTATTGCAAATAACACTAAATGCTATTTACCGAAAATTACTTTTTACAATTTTTTTGATCAGTTTATCACCTCGTTAATCGAAACGGTTCAACGAGTTAATGATTAATTATAATCCTATAAACAACTTAAGCACAGCATCTACAATGATGTTAAAATCACGTTTCGCTATTTCGCCTTTCTATCATTGATCACTTATTTATAATAATCGGTGCATGCTTTAAATAAATTTGAAAAACTCGAGCGAAATGAAATTCAGAAACTTTTTACAGATAGATTAAACGCAAAAAACTTTCTATGGATGGAGAACAATCTTGTATGAAGATTATCGTTAAACGCATCAGAAAAACATATCGTTGTTAATTTGTAATCGTTAGAGTTATATTTTGTATTTTCGCTTCGACATATTATTGGGGCGACTTTACTTTTTCGTAGGATTACTAAAAAATTGGAAACGATACCATTTCATTACTAGCCGCCTCACGGGGGATCATCAGTGCCGTATTTTGTGGAATATTTTTTTCTCCCGCGTACATTACATTTTTTTTATTGGGCAAATTTTGCACATCCCGTTTCCGTAGCATTAGAAATAAGTATAGAATTAAGTGAGTTGTACTGTATTCCCTTGTTTTATCTGAAGATGTAGCCAAGTTTATCATGAAGCCAAAAAAGTAAAAAAAAAAAAAAAATGAAGACGAAAAAGGCACACTAGCATATAAAACAGCAAAAGCAATGTTTCGAGTTGTTTCTGAAAAGTACGAAATGCTATTTACCGATAATCGCGATGTTGCTGAAGCTCGATGACTCTTTAGCTACGGCGGAAGCAGCGTTGTAAAGTTCTCTTTGTGTTTTTTCTACAATTCGCGTTAACACATATTATGCTATTAAGACACATTAACTGTGTAACGTTATTATTATACTTAGTCACGTCCTCAGAGATGTCGCCACGGTCTCGTAAATACTGTGGACGTAAAGTTATATTTTAAGTATAATTTTTAGTTTTAAGTATAAAATTGATAGCATTTGACTTTATATAACTCTTCATATAAAACAAGGAAATACAGTGAAACTCGCTTAATTCTGTACTTATTTCTAATACTAAGGAAACGGGATATACAAAATTTGCCCAATAAAAAAAATGTAATGTACGCGGGAGAAAAAAATATTCCACAAAATACGGCTCTGACGATCCCCCGTGAGGCTAGTAATGAAATGGTATCGTTTTCAATTTTTTGATAATCCTACGAAAAAGTAAAGTCGCCTCAATAATACGTCGAAGCGAAAATACAAAATATAACTCTAACGATTACAAATTAACAACGATATGTTTTTCTGATGCGTTTAACGATAATCTTCATACAAGATTGTTCTCCATCCATAGAAAGTTTTTTGCGTTTAATCTATCTGTAAAAAGTTTTTGAGATTAGATGTTGAGCCGTCATCATGCCATTAAATGCGATCATTTTTTTTCTGCGGACCAACATTTCGATCGCAGTGACCGATTTGTAATCGATAGAGAAATTCAGATATAGTTTTACGTAATTCTGCCAGTTCCAAATAAATTCGTTTCACTATAGCTGGTAAATAACCGATTTCTACTGTGTATTTTATTTCGTATACAATTATAACGACCGAATCATTCATCCGTCCTCTTTACTGTCGTTATAGCCGTTTTTTATTGCATCTTAAACGATAGTCATGATAATTCATTATGAATTAAAAATGTCCAATCTGAACAACGCGACATAAAGATAAAAAAGAAGAAATGGGAAAAAAATCAAATTCTTCTAATTGCACATAACAGGATTTCCGTAAATCAAAATAAAATTAAGAAATACAAATGAAAATAAAAACCAAACCGATTGCACGGGTACTGTTTTTGTGTCTCATTTTCGATTACTGTGCGATTCAAGTTCAAACACATTGCAATATTTTCCGTTCAGTACCGATATTTACGCCTTTTAACAGATTTCTCTTAGCATTCCAGTTAAAGCGAGTCTCATGTCGAGGCATCTACAGTTATTCCTGCCAACAGCTTATTTCGGAATAAGTATTCCGCATAAAAAATCGTACAACCGGAACATGAACCTCGTCTATCTTTTTATATTCCTTTTTGTTTTTCACATACACTACCCGATTAAGACGAGGCAAAAATTCTATTCTTAGTTTATCATTCATTTTATCGATAAAAAATTGAACCCCGTTATCTTATTATGCCGGCGTTACTCGCTGTAGACGACTGCAACGTAAAGAATTCTGAATTAACAATCGCAAAAACAAAACACAGGCACAATTTAACTTAAAATAAGTTATACAAATATCATACTTTTAATTACTATAAACAGTTAATCATCTTCACTTTATTTTGTAGTAACAATCGGGAAAAAGTAAGATCGATAAAGCGCAGCTATCAACATAAGACAATATTTTACCTGATTAATTATATCGGTTTCCCTAAGATATTTTGTTTTACTTTCCATTATACCATCATGGAAAAGGCGATAATTTTCTTCTTCCGGATTAAACGACCGCCTAGATCTGACAAATCGGTCGGCCAGCATATTTCTGTCCGTTTTATTTAACTACCTGAAAAAAAAAAAAAAAAAAAAAGGTAAACAAAAATTATTATAAGCCAATGAATGATGTAAAATATTTGAGTCGAAATCAAAACGATGTTTATGAAGAAGGTGTATTAGCGAAATAAATGTATTTTTATGGTAAAAATTAGTTTGCAAAAAGTGAAAATACGTGTTGAAAAAGTAAAGCGAAACGACTCTAGATCAACCTGGTAGTGGCAAAACAATGAAATGTCTCCCAAGATGTACTATTACTATTACAGACTACTTGAATTTAATAACAATACTTTTTTTTTGTTTACAGTTCTTCCGGAAATTCAATAGGTATGACCCCATCTTATCAAATAACCAAAAAAATAATTTAAAACAATGACGCTTTAGTATATTTATATATAAACATATATATATATATATATATATATATATATATATATATATATATATATACGAATGTATTTTATTTTTTTTTAAAAAAAAAAAAAATATATACACGAATGTATCATGGGCAATGCCGCTAGTCACGCGGAGCGGTATAGAAATGAGAAATAACAATAGCTAACTTCATATTGATGTTATCATTATTTTATATCTTGCAGCAAACGTTTTTTATAAACAACGAACTTATAACAAGTGACAACATAATCCTTCTACATGTCCAAAAACTTGGGGAGTACTAAGCAAGGTAGCTTTGAATAACGACAATGTGGGCAGCCAAAGATAGACAGCTGATATCGCCCTTACTTTTTCGCGATAATACAATGAAATTAATTATGGCTCGTGCATGTTCACTTTGATCCGTGATACATGCAAATACGGTTATGGGCGCGATAGTTGTTTATTGTGATTGTTTATTAAACCGTTTATTTATTTTTTGAAAACTTCACAGCAAAGCAACGTGGACATAATAAATTGACCGACTGAAAAATCGTTTTTCAGCTTGAAGATCAGAATGATTTAATTAAATATTAGATTAATTCTTTACCAACGAATGAATCCACACGTAAGCGAACGTAAGCGACGATTGTCCAAGAGATTTTCTATCTGCGTTTATACTTTTTATTTAAAGTTTAACTGGGTTTGTCAGCAAGGACATTAACGGAATAAATGGGAATGAAGAGAAATAAATTTAAATTCTTATACATTTAAGGAGACAGAGGATAAAAATACTTCAAGAACAGGAATAACCGAAGCAGAAGGATAAAAGCAGCACTATAAGGAGTCGGGATACCAAGTTTCAACAGCGAGGAATAGAAAGACGATAGCTCAGCAGAGAAGGCTACACATTATTCAAATAAAATGTGATCAGCATCATAAAGAACACATATGGAAGAGCCAAATGAGAGGAATTCCCACTGAAGATGGATCTCGATCGAGTGGATGTAGAAAAAATCATGGATGATAAAGCGTACGCGTATTTGAAACAGGCAATTATAGACAATACGGAAGACAAACTCCCGATGCTGCAAAAGATTGCAATTTTTCCAATTAATAAACGATTAAAATCAGAGATGCGCCGAATTAAAGAAAAAAAACCTTAGAACTCCTATCCCCGGACACGACGACGCACATATTTCGACGGAATACAATTAAAGAATGAATTAAACGTAGTACAAAAATCCGATGACTTCATTAGCAAGTCAACTTCTGTGACACGTAAATGTTTTTGGCAGTAGAAGACAAATTTATAAACCGGTTTTAAAGGAGTTTTTAAGTTGCACGATGTGTCTATGTAATACGTTCATTTTGTATGCTAAAAAATAATGTAAAAAAATTTTGAAAAAAATCTGTTATTTATTAATGCAATAAAATTACAGGAAAAAAAAATTTTTGCAAATCTATCAAGTTGAGGTATTTTTTACAGGAATGGTGATGAAAGTTTCGGGCGATTATCAAATGTCGCTTTTTAGACCAACGCGCTTTTTATTTCATTCGTTTTAAAATATCCCAGTTTGATGGGCCTTTACATTAATAAAGGCTTTCCTTAAATTCTTTCTATTATATTTTACAATTTTTTGTTGCATTTGTGAACGAATCTGAACAAATCGAGAGCTTAATGTTATATACGAATAAAAAAAGTAAAATCGAATGAAATTTTATTTTCACACACAATTTTATTTTTAAATAACGTAATCGTTTTGCTCTTTTCCCATCCCCTTATTGTCCTTTGCACTCTGGCGACTGTTCCTTCGTTTGTGATCCTGACCACGTGCTGTTTGAATGTTCCAGTCTTTCCTCCGAGCGTAATATCTTGTACGTTCAGCTGTTAAAGCTGAATTATCCTACTCCATATAGTCCTATATCTTAGCTTTGCCGTCATCCAATGTGGTTCCTATTCTTGTCTCTTTCCTGTTATCGATCTCTGACCGGATCAAAATTTAAGCTCTAATCTAGTCCAATTGTCCTGGATAGCGCCCTTAGTCGGCCAAGCCCAAAAAAAAAAAAAAAACGTAATTCGCTTGGTAGCTAGAAATACAATTGTTTTCTTCGTTACATTTGCAACTTTTTTTGTATCAGTTTTTCGAAAAGTTTTATATATCTGTAACAAAACAATCAGAACTAACGCCTTTTCTGAATTTTGTTCTCGCAAACCTTCTACAGCTACATCTATCTAGGAGTATGAATTTTCTTAAAAATTGGCCTTGCCTTTTTCCAGAGATTCTAGCGTTCCAAGATTTGCAAGAATACAAGAATACAAAAAAAAAAATAAAATAAAAAAAATAGAGTTAAATAAAATCTAAAAAAAAAGATTAAAACATTTATTATTCAGTCTTAATCCAAAAACAAGTAACCTATCCTTGTTATCGGTAGAAACAAAATCATTAAATAATCTTATTTATGTAAATTCATTTTAAAGGGTGTAATTATGTGTTTAAATCAATTTCTTATTTGCTTTTTTTTTTTTTATCAAATATACAATTTTACAGTGTTGCGTATAATTTTCCGTTTTTTTTTTTTTTCTATTCGAAACTGATTGCAGATCAAAGCGGAGTCCCCCCCCCCCCCCATTAAAACTGAAACAGTTATTATAAATACACAAAAATCTAAAAAAGGGTCAATAATTTAAAATAAATATTGATGATTTTTAGGGTGTTCTTACCTTTAAAAGAAAAAAGAAAAAATATGCACCATATTTTTAAGCATTAATATTTCATGCAAAATTTTTTATTACGAGTATAATCAATAACATTCGTAATTTTTATTAATGCGTTTATACGGGGTAATTCATTTATGTAAATTATTAATACATAAATCAAAATGATGGAAATTATTAATAGTACGAATATTAGTGAAAAATGTATTATAAAATAAATATGTAAAGAAAATCCCCCCCCCCCAAAAAAAAATTCTGGGCGCGACCCAGTTGCAGATGGTTGCTATTTTAAATTCCTACAACAACGTCGGGGAAAAAATTCAAAATCTGTCACTAATATATATGTATATAAAAAAATCGTATATTATCCCGATTTGATTTACTCGGTATTTTAACTAAGTTTTAAAGTTTTCAAAAGAAATATATCAAAATTAGATTTAAACAAATAAAACGTTTTAAGGGAACCGGGTTAAAGTGAAATTAAATTTTCTGTTGCATTTACAAGTAAGAATTTCGTGGGTTTTTTACTGAGGCAAATATTTGCGATTACCAAAATCGTTTCTGTTTCTACCTTTAATTGCTGCATAAATTAATGCAAAACGAATAAATGCGTGTCGTTTATTTCATCGACAACTGCATTCGTGTGACGAGTTTTACAATTCCCGATTGTACAACTTGAATTATCATTAAGGGGAAAAATAGGTGCAGAGGCTTCAAAAAATTCAATCTCCCCCCCCCCCGTAAATCGCTTGTAAAACTATTCAAAAATATACTCTTAAAATTTCAAAACAAAATTCCAATTCGTTCAAAAGTTATAACCGATTAAGTGATTACTGCCTAAATTAAACTTTTCTGCCACTTTTGTTTTCAAACGGGTTTTTCTCGAAACGACTTTTTTCGAATTTGTGTACACTTTAGCTAAAAATCGTTTTGAAATTTGTCATATAGTTTCTTTATATAAATAACCTTAAAAAATATCTTTATTTAAAGTATATTATTATTGTAAAAAAAAAAAAAGTATGAAAAAATGGTAAAAAATGGTCATGCTTTATGTTCACACCCTTCTAAAAACGGTGAATTCCCATTTCGCCTAATTCCCAATTCGCCTAATTCCCATTTCGCCTAAATTTAGGGTCGGGTTACTCAGGTAATAAAAAAAAGGTCAGACAAACATACGAATGATTTCGTGTTGGCAACAGCGCGTCATCATTATCGAATTTTAAGCAGACTAAACGCATCATTTTTTTTTCTGTTTGATTCCACTGTTAAGGTTTTTTTTTCTTTCCGAAATACAACAAAAAGGTTTATATGAAAATCAGAAGTGAAAAAATACCGCTAAAAATGTTTGATATAAATATACGCGAAACGACCACTCCGATTAATATTTGCGAGTTATTTTATTGGATGTCCAGTGCTGTATAAATCCCACCCGCCTTATCAGTCAGTATATAAAAGCCTTATTGATATTTAGTGTGACATGAACATTAAGGTTCGGAGTTGCAGAAAAAATAATAAAAAAGCTAAATTATAATTAGGTGTAGTATCGAAGTGGTCGTGTTTATGTAAGAAAAAAGGAATAAAAATCGAATAGAATTAACAATAATAACATGACATCGAATGATTATTACAGCGGTAATTTTATTATCGATTATTAAAATTACAATTATAAGTACATACAAAAAGTAAATGTTAAAATTAGGAAAACATAAATAAAGCTCCATTTAGTTCACCCTGCCTTTTTGCCTTTTCTAGGCTTTTTATCAAAATAACTTCTTCCGGCTCAACGTAGCTCGGTACGCATTTCAAATGCCTATACTGTCAGCAAGTGCTCTATTTCCGCTTCTCGGCCACGCGCAACGAAACTAGTTCGCTACCCCTGCGTAGCGGTCAGATCCTTCGATTTTTTAACCGAGAATGCGTCTTTGACAAACAATGCCGCGTTTGTCCGCTGCCGAGACCTTCCGAGAAATTGAATGATTATTACCAAAATTTTAATATTTTCAAAGATCGTAAGAAATGCCAAATCCATCTCAATATGCGGAAAGTCACCGCATACTGACTGTTTTACGCTATGAGGTCACAATTTGTTCTGGGTTGAGTGTTATGTGTATCAACGTTCTGAAGGAAACTATTCTTCTATCTTGAATATTTAAATTTTCGCTTGTGAATAAAACAAAAATTTAAAGTCAGGCTAATATAGCAATGGATATATCATTTATAAAAACAAATCGAGCAGGTAAATAATATATATATCTAATATTTGTATATTGAAATATTTATTGCAAATTACATTTTAAATGAAATGGTATTGAATTAGATTTTGACAACAGAGAATAAAAAAAATTATCATCCATTAAAAAATTATTTTCGCTTAATTGCTATAAATTTTTATTTTGTACGTCAAAAGTGTATGATAACATATTTGGTTAATTGAATAGCGTCTTTTTATATTCACTTTCTTTTTCCTTTTTGTAATGTTAAATCGTAATCTTTTGGTAATTTATTGAATGAAGCATTTTAAATAGTAAGATAGAAGGTTTTTTTCCTTTGCCTTTTTTTGGATTTGCCGAAAAATCTGGCAGACTTAACAGATTATAAAAGAAAGAAGAAAAATATTATAATCTAATTCGATTGGACACTGGGGAAATAGAAGAAACAAGTGTAAGGAGGACAGTGCCCCTTTATTCCAATCTTCTGCGCTTTGGCATCCCCACTCCTTACAGTGCCAAAGCCATTCTTGCTTTCTCCTCTCTCAATATAGTTCCTTTGTTAGCTTTCTTTATCTCGTCAATTTTTAATCTTTTCCTTATGTAATGTACAATTCTCTGCGTTGGGTAAGTTATACTGTTGATGTGCCCAAAAAATTGAAAAAAAAAATTTTTTTACTTTGTCAGAGACTAAAAACAACATTTTTTACGTTTTATTTATTTTTTTCATTCTAATTATTGAAATTACTTGAAAAACATCGTCAGTATAATAAACGTGACTAATTTGAAGAGGAATTTTTCAAAGTCCAACAGCAACCATTTAGGCTTCTGGAGAAGTTATTTATACCATAAAATTCGATTTTAGAAATATTTTTAACAACATACGCTAAGTTTTACCGTTTCATCTCGTAGACTGGGGAAAAAAATCATGTCTGAATCTTTTAAAATTTTTTTTATACCGTGCGACACATCTAAAAATGTAATAACTCCTTATTACAACCAATTTTTCGCCATTTTTTAATAAATTGTCCTCATTTTCACTGCTTTCTACAACTAAAAATCTATTGTTAAAGATTATCAAATATAACAAATATACTCGAGGGATAGATATAAGAATATTTAAAATATACATTTTTTTGATATGGTGCTTTTAAATCTATGCTCATTTATTAATCCCATAAAAGCCATGAACTGACCCCATATAACAGGGTCTTCAACTTGTTTATTTCTTGCTTACTCCTCTTTTTCTGCTGTACACAGAGTTTAATAGTAAATCTAGTAATTTTTCTCGTCCTAATATCCAAATTTTGAAAAATCTCTTGTAATCGTATACGTTACTGTTGATTATTTATTCAAATCCGAAGCAGTATTTAATTTTTAAATTCTTTCGATTTGCAAATTCACTTTTTTTGAATTAAAGAAAAATGAAATTAACTTTTTTCCTAATTTTAACATTTACTTTTTGTATGTACTTATAATTGTAATTTTAATAATCGATAATAAAATTACCGCTGTAATAATCATTCGATGTCATGTCATTATTGTTAATTCTATTCGATTTTTATTCCTTTTTTCTTACATAAACACGACCACTTCGATACTACACCTAATTATAATTTAGCTTTTTTATTATTTTTTCTGCAACTCCGAACCTTAATGTTCATGTCACACTAAATATCAATAAGGCTTTTATATACTGACTGATAAGGCGGGTGGGATTTATACAGCACTGGACATCCAATAAAATAACTCGCAAATATTAATCGGAGTGGTCGTTTCGCGTATATTTATATCAAACATTTTTAGCGGTATTTTTTCACTTCTGATTTTTATATAAACGTTTTTGTTGTTTTTCGAAAAGAAAAGATTAACAGCGGAATCAAATAGCAAAAAAAAATGATATGTTTAGTCTATTTAAAATTCGATAATGATGACGCGCTGTTGCCAACACGAAATCATTCGTATGTTTGTCTGACCTTTTTTTTATTACCTGAGTAACCCGACCCTAAATTTAGGCGAAATGGGAATTAGGCGAATTGGGAATTAGGCGAAATGGTACCAGACCCTAAAAACTACTAATTTTTAATTTTTTTGAGAGGAGTAAGGTTCACATAGAAGATAAGATACACATATTAAAAAAGTATTGTTCTTTGTGCAATTGATTCCGGATGAAAATTGCGACCTCCAAGACGTACACAAATTGCACAGTCGGATGGCGACCTACAATGTGCGGCAACTGATATCTCCGTTAATTTTCGAGGGAAATTTTTGAAAATTTCAGAATATATAGTCTTAAAAATACATATGTCTAAAGTGACCACCTCGCAATATCCATAAATTCTATAAATTCTTTATGTGTGTTACAAAAAGTTCATAAATATCCCTGCAAAAACGCCGTCCTGCACACCTATTTCGCCCCTTCCTTAATGAAACAGATAACGCTCAAACATAAATTTACCTGAACGAAAAATCTCCCTTATAATAAAATTTTACGCACTTAACGACAATACTCATTCGTGCACTGAATTTTTCCAAGTTTACAATTAAATTTCTAAACCTTTTCCTTTTGTTTAATGTGTAGTCGGCAAGAAGAGAAATAAATTGCAGCGTTAACCAGTTTCATTTTTAAAATTAACTCTTTTAATCTCGTTATTCGAATATGAGTTAGAGCAGGATCTTTCCTCAAAATATCGATTATTTCAAGTGTTTTTATAACTGTATTTTATTTAATGCATTGCTCGAATTTATAAAATATTTCTGTAGCTCAGTTTTAATTATTTCGGAATATGAGCGTAATCAGTGTAATATATAATTCGAAAATAATGCGTAATTTTAAATAAATCGAGCTGCTGGTAAAACAACTTTATTAAACACAATATAAAATCTTTATTAAACAGAAATTATTTTTAAATTAAAAGTATTAAAACGTGCCGACATGTTTCGGAGTCACTTACTCCATATTCATGGCGTTAATAATTAAAGTTAAGTGACTCCGAAACATGTCGGCACGTTTTAATACTTTTAATTTAAAAATAATTTCTGTTTAGTAAAGATTTTATATTGTGTTTAATAAAGTGTTAATACAGAAATGGAAGAAAATAATTTTAACCTCCTAAATATTAAAAAAAATATCGTAAAACAAATTAAACTCAATTTTCAGCGTTAATAAATATAGTGTCTGCTTTGAAATTTTTAAAATAATATAAAGAGAAATATTTCTTACCGTCACGAAGCAGGGAATTAAATTTTCTGTAAAGCAATAAAATAAATTATCGTTATGTACGCGCATTTAGGAAATGAAATATGAAAAATTTCCGATCGACCGACAGAAAAAGCGAACATCCGTAGTTAACATAAAATACTGCAGGGTAAATTAGTCTGTCGCTGAAATAAATCGTTCTGGTACGCAACGTCCGAATTATGGAAATCCCGCTGCTATCAGCTATACAGTAAATCTCTTTATAAAATAAAACCAGCGACCATCGCTTCTCGCGTAATTTTTCATCGGCTTTTATAATTACACATAAGTACGAGTATGTATGATTGTGTTCCAGACGGATTGTACGTACAGAAGCACTCTGTCAATCGTATCGCACGATATGTGTGATAAGAATACCGGCCACTTCAGGTAGTAGCGTATAAATTAAGCTGCCGAGAAAGAATTAACCGCGCAAGATGTAATTCTAAGAGTTAAGATAAAATCGATTTCATTCAATTTCTCTGTTTCCTCACACCTTGTTAAAGATAGAACACGTTTTAGACCATTTGTGCTGATTTCGAATAAACGCAGACCTAATCAGACGTAACCAGAGATAATCACGAATTTTTGTACTAGAAATAGGTAACAACCAAGCCAGACATTTATCATCAGGGGCAATTGAAAAAATTTATACCAAATTTTTCTTTATGTAAGTTGTGTTCCTACATATAAAAGCAAAATATACAATGGTATTTGATTTTGCGCTACCTATTTCTGCTAATTTTTGTTTTTAGATGTACATTAAAATCTTACATTCAATCGTTTTCTCATTTGTAACTGTTATCCTTAGTTTCTTGGTCATTGCTCTTATTTATATATATATGTATAATATATGTGGCGGTCGCTTAGAAAAGATACATAGTGTCAGAAAACGAGTTTTCGAGTTTCGCAGTATAATACACTTTAAGGTGGTAATTTTAAACATACAATTACGATTTACAACAGAAAAAAATTTGTTTTCACCAGTTTCACCTATTTCACGTTAAAGAGCATGCTTCCAAGTATCCGAAATTAAGTCAAAACTGCATTTTTGACACATTATGTACCCTTTTTTCAGCGACCGTCATATACATATATTTATATATATATATATATATATATATTCACTGCGGAACTGTGACGCGCTACTCTTATTTTATCATGGCGAAATTCACACGCCTAATTTACATATACGCTCGACGAAATTAAGTGAAAACGTGTCGACTGTGACAAACGAAAAGCGGTACAGCAACGGTAACGCAGCGAATCACCGATTATTAGATCGGCAAATTGGAAAAGTTTATTAATGCAAGCAGACTTGTCCGCGTTTAAACAAACTTACTTCTTATAATGTGACCTTAATTATCCTCTAATTAAAATATTTCAATTGGTTTTATTATAACATGAAGACGCTGTATATAGTTCACTTTTTGGTTTTAAAATTATGTTATTTATAATAATCCTTTTTATTTATTTATTTATTTACTTTTTAAGTTAATTTTGCATTATTCCTTGTTGCTGTTTGCGCAAATTATTTCCTTTATCGGAAGTTAAATATCTTTTCTTCTTTTTTTGGGATTCCGTACAATACAAGGTCGTTCAGAAATGACAAAATTCTCAAATAAAAATCAATAACTCACGAACGGTTTGACTTATAAACTTCAAATTTGGAACATAAAATTACAAACTAAAATTCTCATTAAAACCATATCTATAACTTTAAACTAACCGATTACCCTGGCTGGCCAAAAAACCGCCAAGAATATATAATATGGAATATAAAACGACCTCAAAAAACACCCTTAAAAATGCATAACTCATCACCAGATAAATCTTTAAAAGAGAAATTCAAAATATAAAAGCAAAACGTAGAAGCCCTTTTATAAAAACAAAAAATTTCGATTAAAAAATGATACTCCTCCCACATTACCCAAAAACAGGAAAAACATTATGTTAACGTAAATAATAGCTCGAGTAAAAAAGTAAAGAAAGCCAAAACGTATCTCAAACATATGCATAGAGGACCGCTTTATAGGAAAAAAAATATAGCCGAGCTTACAACTTTATATCTTGACCCCTCGTAGGGCGGGCGGCGAAAGTTTTGAAAAAAATATTTTTTTTCCCAGGCACGTGATATATCGTTGGAAACATTGCTGATTGTCGGGAACGATACCGCATTTCATTTCCTTAGCGAAACTTTCAAAGTTGACGGAAAGTTCGAAAAAGCGCAAAAAACGACGTGTTCCCTAGCGCCTCGAGTATTATAGCTAAAAATTTCGAATAAAGTTAAAAATATGCGCATCCCCGTACATTTCTCTAGTTTAGAACATTCGGGTTTCCAACTTTAAAATTAGGCCCCCGGAGCGCTGAAAACTCGAAATTCTGGAAAAAAATATTTTTTTCCCAGGCACGTGGTATATTCTTAGAGAGATCGCTAATTGTCTGAAACGATACCGTATTTAATTTCCTTAATGAAACTTTTGAAGTTGACGGAAAGTTAAAAAAGCGCAAAAGATGACTTCTCCCCCCCCCCCCAGCACCGTATGTATTATAGCTAAAAATTTTGAATAAGGCTAAAAATATGCGCACCCCGTATGTTTCTCTAGTTCGGAACATGCGGTTTTCCAATTTTAAAGGTAGATCCTTAGAGAGCCGAAAGTTCGAAATTTTGGAGGAAAAAATATTTTTTTCTCCAGGCATGTGATATATTGATTTTCGATCGATGTTTGTCAGGAACGAAACCGTATTTCATTTTCTTAACTAAATTTTTGAAGTTAGTGATGATTTCAAGAAATCGCAAAGAATTACTTGTCTCTCCCTCTTTTTGGCACGAAAAATCAGATTTCTTTGTTCCGAACTTAGTGTATTAGGTATAAATATTATAGCTATCGTTAACTTGACATACGGAGTCCTCAACGCATGAAACATCATACTTGACTGAACTTGTTTTTTTCTTGTAGGCGTGTCAACTGCGGACATTAATACAGCGCAAGTGGAATTTTCGGAAGCTACGATGGGCCGCAATGGGATTCGAATCCGGTTCCACCCGAACGAAATATCACTGCCTAACCAATTACGCCGCGGTAACTGACTGAAATTTAAATATCAATTTTACACAAATTTAATTGTTTATTTTTTGAAATAAAAAAGGAAGCTGCCTTCTTATTTGGTTTTGTTTGTATGCCGAATTAATTCCATTTCAACATTTTTCTGTCTTAGTTAAGTACTGGGGAAAAAATCATAACTCGCCACTGTTATATACATACTTATATACATATATCTATATATATATATATATCTATATATATATATATATATATATATATATATATATATATAAAGGTACATATTAATATGCATGTATGTAAATAAATGAATATTGGTACATTAAAAATTATTTTTTTGCTAAAGAGGGAACAGTAAACCCCCGTCACCGGAAATAAGATATAATTATAAATTTTTGTTGATTATAAGAAAATGTTAAATTGTTAAACATCTGTAAGTAATAGTAATAATTAAGGGAAATCCAGCTTTAGAAGATCAAAAAAATCGATTTTTTTTTTTATTTCCTAAATCAATAGAGAATAAATTTACAAAGTCACAAATGTCAATTCAAAGTACTTCTGGAGATACAAAGCTGTACGGAAAGGAGCGTTGAGCGGGTATACGTACACTCAGCCAGGCTAAGGTCCTCTTTCCGACCTTGTCTCTTTTACTCCGTTATAACAGTTATCTGTGCACGTGTTTCTAGTTTCAGCTTCTGTTCAGCCAGGCTCAGACGCTCTTGTCGCCCTTCTATCGGTAAGAAGCGGCCAACGGAAGGTATCGTGAAAAAGTTAATAATTTATTATGGTTTGGCAATTAGAAGAAATATTGATTCTGTCCAAGAAATGAAAAAAGTTGTGTTAGCAACGCTAGATCATTACTGCTCCACAGACGAATCTCCTCGACAAGAGAATCGATAGTTGGTGTAAATGGCGCAAAGCTGAATACACCAATCAACTACGATCTTTTGAGCATCCTGTTCGAGTGGTTGACGAAAAAATTGAGGAGCACGTTCGCCCGATTTATGAAGAACTATCAAATGATGACCTTTTAAAATTCAAACGAGTCGTTCAACTCAATGATCTGACGCATCAATTCGGAGCACTTGCATTCCGGCCAAAAAATCATTGAAATAACCACCTACTTGGTTGCAGGCATGTTCAACGAAGGATATTTAGCGATTTCAAATACTATGCAAGTGCTGCATTTGAATATTGGGACTAACAATGCAATATGTTTGCTGATACCGCCGACACGCAACGGATCGAAAGGGAAAACAGGCGCCAGCCACTTACCACCAATGGAGCTCGTACGGCTTTTGTACACTCGAACAAATGCATCAGAATGAGTTGTTATTTGAGGAAGCAGGACTACTGCATGGACATAGCTGATTAGCCGATCATTAGCGTAGGAAACAAAGATTTATATTTTCTCTTACTGAAAACTTTATAACTCATTTTCTCGAGTTTTCCTTTTTTCGATTTTTCAGAATTGGCGGGCGCGATTGCAAAAAACCTAAACGACACCTATTGAACTAAAATTTATTCTTTTCAATACTGAATTATCTTCTATATGACAAAATAATAAAATTAATTTAAAAAAAGTCTTTTTAGAGATTTTTTACACAACGTTCTTGTTATTTTTTTTCTTTCTGTTGAAAAAACACTTTTTTCTTTTCAAGCCTGAAAAAATCGATAATTTCACAGTTATTTCTAGTTTTTTTAATTTGGTTTTTATGTTTCTGAAAAGAATAATTACGAACTAGGCATTTCTCCCGCCAATTGCGAACTACAGTAGCAAGACGTTCTAGGAAAAGGTTCATTGCTCTGAAATTTATTATTAGGTATATCTACTTAATAAAAATTATTTACACATTTGAAATACGTAAGAAAATATACCCCGAAGTTCGCTGGGCTAAGTTGTTTTTTACTCTTCCAAAAAAAATCCTCAAAAAAGAGCTCTTTTAGATCTTTTAAATCAGGATCACCTTTAAGAGAACCGAAAAACAAAATAATTCGATAACATGACCGTCACAAGTGGAAGCCTGCTTCTTAATATTGAACAATAAATTCTAGTCAATGAAAGAAGAAGAAGATCGAAATTTGGACACGCAAATTAATTAGTAAACTTCCGAATGCGACGCGCAAGCCATTTTATTTATTTACTGGTCTACATTTAATTTTTATTGTTTAATGAAATATTTATGAAATCGTTATAAATGTAATTCAGTGTACCTATCGCAATAGTAAGAGCTCTGCTCTAAGTTTAGTTAATGTCGTTCGTATCAATAATATTTAAGTCCGTTGTCGTTGTCCAGGTACTTCTGTATCGTTTAAATATCTAGTACGAAATTTATAAGAAATCCTCTTTTATTGGCGCTTACGATTTTACTGCATCTCAGAGTATCAATTGAAAGAAGAAGAATGAAAAATGACAAAATTTAATTAGTTTACGTATGAAAAATTACGAAGGAAACTAAATATGTATGTACAAAATTTATTTCTAAATATTTATTCGATCGCGCAGTATGTTTTTTTTTTAATATTAAAAATACATCCGTTTAAAAGAGTTAATTTCTTTTATGTAATTTTGAATAGAAGGACAAATATGTACATTTTTTTACATATTTTATATAAACACTTAACCTTTAACTGTTCAGCTTCAAACAACGTGCAGTTAAAGTGAGTAGAACCGATGAAACGAGTCGAAAAGCTCTTGCACGCACTCGTACTTACTAAGTCGGACACCAGCCCCATATTGCGATCAATGTGGAGTTCAAATCACAATTCAGCACATTCTACTGGAATGCAGAATTTACACAAATCAAAGATACAGACACTTTGGCTCGGAACCAAAGGTTACAGAGATACTTGGAGAAAATGCTAACTCTGTCTTCAACTACTTGCAAGACTGTAGTATAATTAATCTAGTATAGCGATTATAAATGTACTCAATACTCGATATAAACTCCGTATATTATATTTAAATTGTTGTAAATCTATACTCGCGTAGCAAATAACCATATTGGTTGCGCGACGTTAAATAAAAATATTTAAAAAAAAAAACGAGTCGAAAAAGTGTGACATTGAAACGTGTTTTCATGCTAGGCGAAAGATAACTAAAGGTTCATTAAATATTATTGGCAAAACGATCTGTAAACTCGTAAACTCGACGTCGAGATGAAAAATGCCGTACCGCGTGATTCTGGAGGAGGTGATGAGGATAACTCTCATTATGTTAACTAAAATGAACGAGAAACTGTGCGAGAAAATAGTAATAATCTAAAAATGGCCGTGCCATTAATTTAAAATAAAAAGTTTGATGAAAATATTAGTAGTCTAAAAAAGAATATTATTCAGTTCAATAAAATATTAGATGATAGTATTGACATAAAAAAGGGGGAAAAACCAAAAAAAAAACAAAAAAAACGATAAATATAGAACATTTAATATAAATAAATCTCACGTAGAAATGGTTAAAAAACTGGAAGAACACTATTATAATAAATACAGAGACGCAGACATAAAATGGTCATCAGTCTTTCGATTGCACTTATTTAAAAAAAAAAAAAAAAAAAGAGCACCCATAAAAAAGTTCCTAGCGACTATATTTAAAGAGTATAAGCTGATTAGGGACAGATAATTAACGAGATTTTTAGAGACTAAGCTCGGTTTAAGGGAGCTAGAAAAAAATAGTAGAATTATGCGTAACTGAAGTATTCTCAAAAATGTGATGAAGACAGGAGAGAAAATAACAGTGACAGTTCGAGTAAATAACTGTGGTTAAGGAATAACATCAGAGAAGAGTTGAAAGCAGGCTTTAGTCGGATGTATATCCTCGCTTCTTTTCTAATCCTAACTCATTTTACCTTCCTATTCAGCCTAGTCCTCCTTCCTGTTGTTCGTGGTTCTATTATTTTCCTACCCTCAAACGTTCTTTCACTATTGCTATCTGCCGTCTGCGCTTTGCTTTCATCCTCACGGTATCGTTTTCTTTGCTCTTTCCCCGTGTCCCCTTATTGTCCATTGCACTCTAGTGACCTTACTTTGGTTTGTGATCCTAACCACATCCTGTCAGAATTTTCCAATCTCTCCCCCAAACGTAATATCCTGTGCGCTCACCTATTAAAGTTGAATTTTCCTACTCCCTATAATGCTCCCTACATCTTAACTTTGCCGTCTCCAAAGGTAGTATAGTTCCTATTCTTGTATATCTTTTCTTTCATCGATCTCTGACCGGATTATAAAATTTAATTTCTAACACTGTCCAGTAGTCCTGGATAGCTGCCCTCGGTCCCCCCCTCCCCCCCCCAAAAAAAAACATAAACTAGAAAGAAACCGAGTTAAAGAGATAATTTTGATTACGATACCGCCTGTGCAGTGACAAAAAACAGAGGAAACATCGGAAAATCGTAGAAGGAATAAAGGAATATATCCAATCATTAAGAAACTTAAGATACTAGATCCGGAGAAGTGATATATATGTAATCTGTGAGAGAAAATGTGACAAATTACCCAAGAGTGTACAAATAGCTGTTTGAGAAATGCGTAGGAAGTAAGATTAATGATATTCACCTTTACAGTTTTAGATTCATCGGAGCAGGCGTTGGAGAACACTGTGGTTTTAGCGATCCACAATAATGAGGCTATATAATAAAAATTAAAAAATTTCAAACTAATAAGTACAAGCGAGTAGATATAATTAAAGAAGAAAAATTCAAATGTTAGCCTAAATGCCCAAGGCAGCAGATGCGTTTGCGCTGAAATAATAGTCGAACTAACCGATAGGAAATTCAAAGTGCTAGTAGACATAGCTGCCGAATTAACCACGATATTACAAAAAATTTAGCAGGAAATTAGTAAAAAATACGAACAGACTCATTTAGACAAATTCCACTTCTAGCGAACGTCAATATTGTACCTGCACGTGGAAAGAAAAAATCAAATAGAAATGCAGCTGTTTATACACGGCGCAAGGTGTATATTTGATGTACATGCATTTGCGGCAGAGCGAGAAATAAAGCGCAATCTAAACTCCAGTAAAATACAATTCGTAGCTGATCTTCGTATCTATATCACGACTAAAAACATACACAATGCCGAGCAGCTACTACAAAAAAACATGGACGAAATTTCGAA
The DNA here is from genome assembly GCA_039619475.1 of Icerya purchasi. Lineage (NCBI taxonomy): Eukaryota > Metazoa > Arthropoda > Insecta > Hemiptera > Monophlebidae > Icerya > Icerya purchasi. Next base: position 392,251,611 of record CM077115.1, on the reverse strand, counting down.
ATGGGCCACATATATCCCTTTCAAACAAGAAAACCGAATGCATAATTTTTTCCAACAAAAAACAGCCTCATTCCAGCATCGATCTAAAGTTTGGCAATACTCCTATTAAAACATTCAATACAATAAAAATATTGGAAATGAAATTCGACCGGAAAATGACCTGGAAAAGTCACATCGAAGAGCTGAGAACTAAATGCCATAATTCCTTAAATATTATAAAAATGGTAGCTCATAGAAACTGGGGAGCAGATCGCAAACACTCTTGGAAATATTATATAGTTCTCTGGTGCTTTCGAAGAGAGATTATGGGGCAATAGTATACGATTGCGCTAAGAAACCGCAACTTCAACAATTAAATATCATTCAAAACAAGGCGATACGATTAATCATTACTGGGGAATCCCTTACATATTCCAGCCCAACATCAAGTCTGCACGTAGAAGCAAACATACTTCCCCGCTAGTCCATAGAGCTCTACTCTGCTTGAAATGTTTTATAAATCTTTCCCCCTATCGCAAAACCTACAAAAATACCTACAATGGTACGTCGGACTATATGCAATTAAAACTAACAAACCGAAACCAGTTGACATCAGATCCGAATTATAATACTTCGAAGAATAAAACTACAATCCCCGAACCAGACTAAACCACCTAACAAACGCATACTTGGGAATCGAAAAAAAAGTCTATTAAAATCTGAATTCAAAAAAAAAATCGCAACCTCGGTGGAAAATCTATGGCAGGCGAGACACTGCAAATAACAATAAACTACATCAAATAAAACACAATATCGGAGAATAGTCATCCTGGTACAGGATGTCAAAAAAGGAGGAAACTATCCTAGCCAGACTAAGAATAGGTCACAGCATCGTTACGCACTCGTACCCGCTAAGTCGTACGCCAGAAATCACAGTTCAACATATCCTACTGGAATGCAGAAATTACTCAGATCAAAAATACAAACACTTCGGCTCGGACCCGGAGGTGACACAGATATACTTGGAGAAAATGGCAACTCTCCACTTCTTGCGAGACTGTGGTATAATTAATCTAGTGTAGTTATTGTTTTAATTTACTTACTATTCAATGTAAATCTTTGATGGTATTACTTAAACTGATGTAAATCTATATTTTCGCGTCGCAAATAACCTCTCGGTTGCGCGACGTAAAATAAATATATTTAAAAAATAAGACGCATAAAGTAGGTGAACAGTGATGCAGCCTAAATGTCGCCTAGCCAACAGAGCGATACCTTGTTTAATATGTAATAAAAAAAAAAAAAAATATTCTAATAATGTTTCACAATAAGTATTCGTAAACAACAAATTGTGACAAATGCCTGTTATTTCGTGTTCGTTCACAATTCACAATTCACCGTTCATCGTAGTTGTTCTTTTACGTTGTAATTTTTTAATTTTCAGTTTCTATTGCATTATGTCAAAACTGATAACAACAAGCTATCCTCATATGGAACTAATACAGTAAAGTTAATTGTTTCGCGTTTCATATTTTCGCATCTATGTAGTAATATTATTATGTCGTATTTATAACAGATATTTCGACCGTGGTGTTAAAGCGTGTCAGTCATACAAATTTTTAATATAAGAAATTAGTCACTCATAATGTATGAAAAATGCACCATTATGCATCGCTAGTTGTGTAGAAATGTTTCACCGCAACTACCGGAAAAGTATATTCCATTCTTTTCTGGAAAGAGGATCAGAGTTGACCGATTGCGATGTTAAATGACTTCAATCATTCCTTACAATTTATACCATTTCGCATCATTACCCGAAGTACTGAAAAACGCTGTAGAAGGCAATCTCCCGACCCACTTCACGATATATTCAGTGGCACAAATTATTCCTTACATTTTAGAACCTTTTTGCACCATCGGTTTTTAAAATTAAAGGGGAAAACCACTTGGAATTCACATTTTACTACCGCGGTTTACAGAAAGGCCACATGTTGAAATGCCAAATTCATAACTATTATAATCGTCCGTATTTATTAATAAACTACTCCTAACGTTGCGATAAATATTTATCGTTATTATAAACTCTGTACCGACTAAAAAGTTTGACTGACACACGCGTCCTTACACTTTATTATTTTCATTGAAATAAGTTTCCTCCGTTCATTATATTTCAAAGAAAAATACACTTATTTTAGCTTCATCTGCACCCGGAGAAAGAAGCATTAAAAAAAAAACTATACGAAGGTGTTCGATGCTGGTTGCAGGTTTTGAAATATTTAAAAGACAAGACTGAAGAACGGTAAAAACAATTATGTATTTACAAATAATATTTTCATATCGATATTTTTTTATTTTTTTCGTGGGCACGCCAGCGGCATTGACCAGACAACAGCAGGAAAAACTAAGCTAAAGAACTAAATAGCTAGACGTTCCGAAATGAACGCAACAAAGGACAGCAGTGCAGCCACCACAGAAAATGAAGGAAAGGAGAGGATAAAGTAAGAGTTATAGGGAGTACGGAGACCTCTAATGACAAGAGCTGACTGTACAAAAGGGAGCGTTCATTACGAAGAGAAGGACACCCGAAGAAAATGTGATCAGCATCACATATACGATGAGGATCACAATCGTAAAGAGAGCGATAAGGAGGAGGCGACAGAGCAAATCGAAAGCGGGAATAGAGAAGTAGAGAATGATTGATCCGGAAACGAATTAGAGAGACAATAGAAAAGCGACGACCGAAAGGAATAGAATGGGGAACCAAGACAGAGAACGAGGAATCGGCTGAATAAAGAGCGGTAATGCGAATGGCGATTAGAAAATAGAAAAGTACGTAGTTAAAATTCGACAATTAGATCAATCAAAAAGGGTTACGTAAGTGAAAAAGTAAATCACATTATGCACGATTAAATTGAATCGAAAATAAATTAACAATTTATCTCTTTCCGAGGAGGGCAAGGGTGGCTCTTTATTCTTTGGTCATCATATTTTTCCCGCGAATTATTACGTCGATGGCAATAAGTAATAAAAAGGCCGAAGTTCTATTTATAGTCCCCAACAAAAAAAAAAAAAACAACATACAAATACTATTTGAAATCACGACAAAAATAAATTTTTAACACTTGATTTTCTTTCTTTTTTTTTTTTCCTACCCTGGGCGCGCCAGCGGCCTTGACCCAACAACATGAAAAGTTAAGAGTTATAACTAAATAGCCAAGCGGTCAGAAATGGAAAAGACAAAGGACAGCAGCAATGGAATAACTGAAGGCAATGGGAAGGAAAGAATATAGGTATCGTTAAAGGGAGCAGGAAGACCCAAAACTAGAGAAAGGAGCGTTCGTTAGAGAGTGTAGAACATTCGAATAGGATGTGATTTGAGTCACAAACACAAGAAGGCTCAGAAGCGTGAAGCGTGCAGAAAGGAGAAAGAGCTAAAGATAAAAACGAAAGCGAGAAGAGGGGAGTAGAGAATGATTGATTCTAAGCGTAATTAAGGAAACAACAGTGGAACGACGACAGGTAGGAATAGATTGAAACCAAGACAGGAAAAACCGGTTGAATAAGACGGTAGTATGAATAATGATTAGAGAATAAAGATGGATACATGTCAGACCAAAGTCTAGAATGATTAGAGCGTGACAGAGAAAGAATGTCTGAGGAAGGGAAAGAGAGTCGAGGAAAGGACCAATGCGGGCGGCTGAGCGAGCTAAAGAGTCAGCTGCGTCATTGCCCTCAATATTGGAATGACTAGGGACCCAAACACTTGATTTTCTTTTTGCATTCAGTGGTCATGTTGTACTTTTTTTTTCCGGGGAAGACTGTGAACATTATAATCTTGTAGTATAAGTAAAATTTTTAAAAGTTTTAACGTACAGGCAACGGCATATTCTACCCGAACGGAATACAATTAACGAATCTGGTAGCTGGTTTTTCGATGTTATATTCTTTTTTTAGTTTTTAATTCCCGCTGTACTATATCAGAATAGATAATAAACTATTTTCGTTTGAAGCCGAAAAAAAAGAAAAAAAGAAAGAGTTCAATCGAATTGTTTTGCGTTTATTGTTCGTATCTATGTGTAGAGTAGGTTGTATTTTTACATTGGTACTTTTAATTGAACTTTTATTTCGGCTATAGTGGCAAATCTGATAAGAGGCAGTTGGCATACCCGGCCGCAGTAAATGGTCGTTTCATTGGCAGATTTCCCCTTCCCAAAGTCTTTACTCTCTCTCTCTCTCTCTCTCTTTTCGTTCTCACCGTGACTACTGATCTCTATCCGTTCTTTTTCTCCAACTCTGACTCCTTACACCTTGCCTTACAGCCTAAATCCTTTTCTCCTTGGTTTAACAATTGTTCAAGTATCAACTGTTCTGTCACTTCTTCCATAGTTCGCCTTCGTTTTAATCATAGTCTACTTTCGGCTTCTCGTTTTTCCTCTTGTTTAATCTCCTTTGTGTCCCTTCCATCCTCCTACCTTAAATGTTACCTGTGACGCAAGTACTATTCGAATGTTCCTTCATTTCTACAGAACGCGCTATCTTTTATTCCAATTTGCTTAGCCTTGGCCTACCTACTCCTTACAGTGCCCTCTACATTATCGCTTTTCCATTTCCCTTCATTTCTTCTGTCTCTAATCGTTTCTTGATATAACCCGTCGCTCCTTTGCCTTTCTATTCTTTTAATCTTTTGCGTTGAATGAATGTCCTGTGCTGACGTGTCCATGAAATAAAAAAAAATAAATAAAAAAAAAATAAGAGGCAGTGTGAATTATGAGTTTATTAGATTCTGATTAATGCTTGCCGCGATCTGTAATTTTCGGTTAAAAAACAATCATCGTCTTTATGTACATGTTTAACGATAGCTATCTTCAGTTGATGGGAGGGGGGGGGGGGGGACATTGCATGTTTCCATCGAGTAATTTTAATGATTTTAGTAAATAACGACGGCTAAATAAATTAACATTATTAATTACGTCTTTAATTCGAATCTTATCCCATATTATTTTATTTCCGTTTAATTTCTGGATTAATTTCTCTACGGATTTGTTTGTTGTTCTTCCGGATAATATAGAGTGTGCATTGCGGTTGCATCCTTTCCACTATATGTAGTTTAATATCGCACACGGAATAGCATATTAATCGGAATTCAGCACATTTCTTCGTTGCCGACTTTTTGTATGAAATTGCAGTGAAGCCAATCTCTTAATGCTGAATTCTAAATTTTACGACGCAATAAAGTTATACATTCGTTTCCTTGTGAAACGTTCAGAAGTTAATTTCTGATTTGCAATATGTTTAAATTCCCTTTTATTTGGTTAATTATTAATTAAAAAAACTAAGTTTTCAATAATAATGTAGAAATATTTATTTTTACTTTAAAATATAGATCTTATTATACTTTCCTTTTTTTTTTTAATTTCTCATAATGTGTCAACGAAAAATCAAAAAATCAAAAAATATGACAAATAGAAATGTATTTTTCTCTGGATGATGTATTTTTTTACTCTGATAATAGTCGTTTACTAATTTTAACGGTGATCTTTTCATTCGGCCTCAAAACTAGTACAGTATCCGTCATTCTGATTACGGATACCGGAAAGAATTTATAGTTTTTCAATAAATGAACCATTAAGACTTTCATTTCCAACATCGCGAACCTTTGTCCTGAAAAGCCAGTGAATTTATAATTAGAGTTCGGTACATAAATAGCACACATATAATTACAAACGGAGGAATAATAAGAATTATGACATAAAAGCAAAAAATGTTTCAATAATTTATTATAAAATCGCATTATATTGATGCGGTAGTCGGCTGGTTTCGGATTTGTTAGTTCTTGTATTTTCGTCAGTTTCTCTGTATATTTGAAATATTTAAATAAATATATCAGCGCGCTTGCGACTTATCTATTTATTTATGAATTTAAAATAAAAAAAATATGCACAGTGACAAAACTCGAATAACTTTGGTATCACCTGACGCAATAAACGATGTATTTTAACGGCGACCAAGTGTTCACACGCATACACATTTACATTTTCAATCGAATGAATTGTGACAGTGAATGCACTCAAAAATTTCAGATATTTTCAAACATTAGCAAAAATACCACCACGCTGCAATGCAGATTGTTTATTTGTAATATTTTCAATAAGCTTTTTAAAATATTTCCCAAAGCGATAATCATTTGAAGCTAGGAACGGATACTATATATAAATTTTTAAGTAAATAGCGCCCGGTTAAAGTAACTTTGTTTTTGTATTAGCGACAATTATTACATCAACATACGCGTTCGACAAAAATGTACAATTGTAAAAGATATCATTTCGGTAATTACCGATGCAATTTCTTGCTCCAGCACTGAACGGTACGTACGAATATGGATGCCTGGATCTGCAGTTGTAATCTTCAAATCTGTCCGGATTAAATTCGTTTGCATTTAAGAATAGATCGTTCCTGTTGTGCATGTAAATTAAATTGAAATTTACCAAAGCTCCTTCTGGAATTGTGTGTCCACCTGTTTTTTTTTTATTATTATTTTTTTTTTTATTTGTAAACGAAACAGTTTTATAAATCATATTTTTATAAAAATTTTACAGTATTCTCCGCGCAGTTTTTTTTTTTCTTTTGTAATTTTAAACGTTTAAAAAAACTTAATTTTTCAATCGTCACTAACGTGACTTTATAACTCCCAAAAATTCTCTACTTAGCCGGTTATTTTTTAAAATTATGTTGCAATATGTATGATAAATACACAGTTATATTAATAAAAGAAAAGCCAGTCTGGTGACTGCGTCAGAGTACAATTGATTTAAACGGCCCCATGTGAACGACATGCTTCTTACGTAGCGGATTGAAATGAAAAAGAAACAATGAGACACTATGTACCCCACCTAGTTTTATTTGCACTAGTATTCATCAACAACTTTTTTTGACATTGGCATATGATGCAAAAAAATAAATGAACCTAAGGCATAATGTATCTGGTTATAATTAACCGTGGTATTGTTCAGTATAGTTGGTGGTTCCGTAGGCACGTAGTTCAAGCCGAATTCACATTCCTCGCGAAATCAACGAGGTAGCTGTTGTGCCGCTGATTATCGGTACAATTTCTTCAATAGCAGAGGACAATGATGAATCACTTCTCCTCATCCATAACGTAGAACCGCGATTGATGGACTCAGTGTGATTTTTTGGTCCGATATTGTCATTTTTGCCGTTATTAAACAGACTCGAGTTAATATCTATGTTGTAGTGCTTGCATCAAGTAGCATAGCCAAGCCTGTACGAAAGTGCGCAGATAATTTCATTTGTGGATGAGGGGATCTCTTTATGTTGACGTTGAAGACAAAAAGTCGGCGTCCATCACCCACCTCAGTAGTTATTCACATCGACCGGTATTGACCACATGGCTGACTATGCCGCAATTATTTTCGTAGCGTAGATGATTAGTTTACATTAAAAGGTAAACACAGCAAAATTGACCACTTAATTATTTTAGTCTCTTACATCCTCCTCATGTATTTCATTTGTCAAGTTCCGCCAAATTCCTTCCTCACTCTATAGTTAGATCTGAATTTCACATCGGTTTTAAGCTCTTTATATCCCAATCATTCCGTTATTTTTACTGATGGTTCTAAGAGGACTGATGGGGTTGGTGCCGCCTTTGTTTTTCCTTCTCACAACTACTCCGAATCCTTTAAACTTCCTTCCTGCTGCTCTATATTTACTGCTGAATCTGCTGCCATGCTTCATGCAATTCTTTTTATCTCTTCCTCTTCTATCCTCTCGGATAAATTTCTTTTAATAGCTGACTCTGAAAGTGTCTTGCAGGCGGTCTCTTCTCCCTTACCGTTGCCCTCTTTTGATCCTTTCATTCTCCTTATTCGCAATCTAATTCACGAATTATTCCTGTTCCGTTCGATCCAAATTGATTTATTGTGGATTCCTAGCCATGCTGGAATTGAGGGTAATGAGGTGGCTGATTCCTTGGCTCGCTTAGGAGCTTCCAACGGACATCCTCTTCATAAATTTTCCGCTCACAATATTAATCATATTAACAAACAGTTTCACCTTAGATTTTGGAAAGATATTTATTTTTCTCTTTTCTCAAATCCGAATTCCTTTTATCTTTCCGTTCAGCCCTTACCTTCTTTGACCAGATGGTCTGACAAGTTTTCTTCCTTTTGTCGTCCTCCGATCACCGCTATATGTCGTCTTCGTTTCGGTCATACCTATTTCCCTTCGTCACTTTTTCGTTTTTCCCTCCTCTCTTCTTCGCGGTGCCCCCTTCATCCAAAGGATTCTTTTTTTCTGTGTGATATCAATCACGTCTTCTTCGAATGTTCCTCACTCTCTTCAGAACGTTCTCTCTTTTATTCTCGGCTTTTGGATCTTCGTCTTCCTACTCCATACAATGACTCTTATGTTCTCTCATTTCCTTCCTTATCAGTTGTTCCTATTCTAACTTCTTTCATTCATTCAATCTCGCACCAAATTGAAATCTAATATGTTATTCTCCTTTTGAACTATTACTTAGATTCTCCTTGGCTGATTGGGCTGTTGCTTTTCGTTGGCGTACCCATAATTAAAAAAAAAACAAAAAAAAACCAAACATTTCCGGTTAGACGCGATGATGGTCTGTCCTAGCATCGCGGGATATCGAAATCCATTCCAACGCGACTTGGTGGAGACTGTATTTGCATTTATCGATTTTATAAAGGTAATAAATAAATGAAATACCGCTATATTGAAGAAGAGAAATGTTAAGAGATTTTTACCTCTTTTAAATCTCTGTTGGACCAAAATCGATCGCAAACGCTGCAAAATAGACCAAAAGGGTTGGTATTAAATACGTTCCATAATTTATATTTCCTCCCATCAATCTGCTTCCAAATATTTGATTAGCTCTAACACCATGTGCACTCCTCAAGCTATTTCCTCCAATTTCCCCTCTGACTCCTCCGATTTTTTTCTATCTATCGTATTCGCTCTCTCATTCACACTGCTCTCTCGCTTCATTCTATTCACATCGATTTGCTCTGGCTGACCAGCCATACGAGCAGAGAGGGTAATGCAAACTTGATCCACATTGCCACGTCTTCTGAAATTCCTGCTTCTAATTTGCTTCCACTATGCAAAAAGTTTTTTACTAAACTCTGGGCTTAGATGTTTACGCCTCTTCCTTTTCCAACTAACTTTCCTTCTATCCATTCATCCTAATGTTCCTCCTCGGCCCCCTGGTTTTATAATTTTCTTTTGCTTTGTCGTACTCGTTTACGTCTTAATCATACTCTCCTTCTTTCCTCACGTTCCCGTTTTCTTTCCACACTTTCCCCTAATTGTCTTTTCCAATTAATGACGAAACCCCGTCTGCGATCTTGACCATATCTTTTTCGAATGTCCATCTTCCTTGAATAAACTATTCTTATCTATCTAAAGCTTCCCAGTCCTCGTATTGTATCGCTTATATCTTATCGTTCCCGTCGATCGTCACTGTTCCGATTCTTAGTTCTTTTACTTTATCAATATCTGATATCGATATCTAATTGATTCTTCTCCCTCTTATTGGACTAGAATCCGTTGTAGACATACCCGAGGAGGAAAAAAAGAAAAAAAAAAAGAAAACTACTTGTCCGACAGATATATAAGCGTCATCTTCACTCGCAATAGCCGTTAGTTCGAACGAAAGCCCAGTAAAAGTGCTCGCGTCGTCGTTCGCTAAGCATGTCACATCAACTCCGCAACGTTCCTCAAACAGTCTCGTCACTCATAGACATCGGAAATTTATATGTGGCCCACGTCCTCTTTTTTCTAAATATTTTCTTACGGCTTTTACGGAAGCTAAGCCGACACTTTGAATTTTTACAGTTCTTACACGCTTATTTCAAGATTTTATTATATACTTATATAGAATATTTCACCGAGAAAATACAATTAAAGTCGCCGTTTTTATTTTTAGACAAGATAATATATATTTTCATTATGATATTTTCGTTACGTTCTAAATTTATGAAATGGTAGCGCGGTAGCCTAGTGATTAAGGCGCTTGGCTATACTAAATCAGAGGACACGGGTTCAAGATATGTCTCGTTCCAGATCCAAATCGCTCCCAGGTTTATACCTAATCTGAAATTGAATACTGGTTATACTAGAGAAATCTGGGAAAGTAAAGGCAGGGAGAAACTGGCCCTCCTACTCTCATCAGTGTCGTTGGGCTTAGTACACTGTGAATCTTAACTTCACAATCTCCGACGCTCTGCTAAGGATCTGGGACTCATTTTACTTTTTACTTTACTTACCCAACTTTAAAGATAAAAATTAACCGATTGATTATACGCAAACACATACACAAAAAAAAAAAACAAAAAAAAAAAAACACGATACTATTTTCTCCGCTTTACGAAAACACATCGATTGTTTTTGGATGAGATGACCAATCACACCGTCTGTCTCGTCTACGGTTCTCACTAGCTACTATCATAAACGGTGTAGGTTTTCTATTTTAAATGCGCATATGCGGCATATGTGCTATCAACTATTCGAAAAATAACAACAAAGAAATCGATGGAGATTTTTTTTTTTTTTTATTTATATTTGTTCTTCTGCAAATCCTTCGAAATTCCTTATTGTTTCTGATTCTTTAAGTGTTCTTTTAGCGCTATCTCCACCTTCCCTTTCTCCTTCCACTGATGCTATTATCCTTTCTATTCGTTCTCTTCTTCATGATCTATCCTCATCGACGTCTACCCAGATTGACTTTCTTTGGATTCCGGGACATTCAGGCATTGATGGAAATGTAGCCGTCGACCTCATTGCCAAATGGAAAAAAAGGAAAACGGCTCGTTATTTTCGGTGTCCTGACTGATCCCTGACACTGTTATATAATTTATTTATTTAAAGTCGCTCGGCAGCCGGGACCATTTGCGACGCCGAGAAGTTACTGCTGCATACTGGCGTTCCACAGAGGGGCTTCAATCGTACATAGATGGACCGTCGCCGTCCATTGAAGAGTGCTAAGAACATTGCGACACTCGATTCCCAAGGGCTTTGCACTTTTTGAATTTTTTTCCTATAACTTTATGTAATTCGGAGCAAACGTCTTCTGATGCGAGGGGTTAGATGGATTCGAGGCCAGATTGAAGTAATATTTGAGAGACACTAATAACCTTCTGTGTTTCAGTGACAGAACATTAGTTTCTGCATGAAGGCTATTGGAGTGCAGCGCAATGCGCCTGAGATTAGTCTTAAGATGGAATTTTGAACACGGTGTTTAACCTGTTCAGCGCATTAGGTTTTGCAGATCTATATGCGATCGAACCGTAATCCATTTTAGACAGCGTAAGAGCGGGGTAAAGGTTCCGCAGGCATTTCCTATCCCAGCCCCATTTTGTATGAGCCGCCATTTTGAGGACGTCGAAATATTTTTGACATTTCGCCCTAAGTTCATCGATGTGCCTGGACCAAGATATAGAGCTTCCCGTCGAATACCAATCCGAGCATTTTGACAGTTTGGGCTGATCTAATAGGGCTGTTGCCCACAGTTATTTTGCAGTCCGAACGAAATTTCAGTTTATTTTTGAAAATAATGCTAGCTATTTTTTACGCTGAGAAGGCTAATCCCTGGTTTGCAAACCAGTCTTGTAATTTATCGGCCATGTTTTGAAGTCTTAAACTTTCCAGATTTGCAGATGTCATGTCTATAATAAGGTCGTCAGCGAAAAGGTTATATTTTACGGGGCGTCTCAATAATTTTGATCAGGTTGGAATACTGTGAATAAGGTCGAGCTTATTTATTTTATAACATTCGCTTAAAATAAATTTTTGTTCAACTTACTCGGTATGACAACGTCAGCTTCACATTCACGAGATATAATCGGCACCGGAGTAAATATCCTCATCGCTTCTTTTATTACATTTTCTATGTATTTCAACTCCCCATAGTTGGCAACAGTAAGCTGTTTGTTTCTTTCGCAAAAAAACAACTGAGCCTCCGCTGCTGCCTTTTCCTATATTTCGGTCAAGTTTAATAGAGATAATTATACATTTATTCAAAATTATAAGTAATCGATTTTAATGGGTTTTTCTTACCATTTTTAGGTATAACAAGTCTTTTTTTTTTTTTTTTTTTTTTTTTTTTATTATTTTATTTATTTCAAATTGAGATCATACTTTAATAAAATCTGGCGTTGGAGATTGTTTTTTAAAGCTTTAATTCTAAACTTTGTGAATGTTGATGAGAGTTTTGTTACTCTTCCGGCATTGGTATTTAAGATGGTAGGGGATTTATGATATTTAAAAAAAAACAGGTTAGAACCTCTGCCATTAAACAAGTTTTTGTGAAAAAAACACATGTAGGGTGAATTAGTAATGAGCTACTTACTAATTTTTAACAAACCGTATTCCGAGTTTACTGTATTAAATTTTTGCAGACGAGAAAATAACTAATTTCTTGGTACGTGGCAGTACGGCTAATTGGTTGCCGTTTCATTTCTTCGTATATAAAAATTACATCGTACGACGCGGAAGAACTAAGCTGATTCTGAGTTTACAATACAAACTATTTCTAATGATGCTAATATTGTTCGGATATTTCTTTTTTATTGTTGTCCCGTATGTGCTGTTTTTTCATTTTTTCTTTTTTTGGCCTCGCAAAAAACTATTCGGCCATTATTAAGTTAAAATAAAAACCCAAAAAACTAAAACAAGATTGTTTACTCTTATTACTACGGGGAGAGTAAAGATTAGTGAACACGCTCGGGTATGATCTATCCGCCACAACCCATCTCTCTATGCTGTTAAAGTTGCTTATTTTTTCATTCTAGCCGGAAAAGGTTTTTAAAATTCAATACAAATATAAATTTAAAAAAGAATGATGGCGTGTACGTAGATAAAAATTACCTGTATATCTTGATTATGCGCCAGTAAATATATACAAAATGTAATAGCTGTTGTCATTGTATCATGCCCCTACAATGTAATTTTGCAATTAGTTTTACAATTTTACTATATTTGTAATATTAGTAGTGCGTACGCAATATAAGATCAGTACCATTTTCTTAGTGGAATTTTTTTCGCGCTTAACTGCCGATTACTGTGGTTATCGATAATTGCTTTCGCACCTTTAATGGCAGCAATAATTATTATTCAACACAAATTAATAAATTGTTAAGTCGGTATTTATTTTATTTTTAGAAGAAAAAAAAGGAAACCAAAGGAACGCATCAAAAATCCTAAATGATAAGAAAGACTCACAACGTGATGAATGATTCGCAAAATAAAAAAAAACAAAAAAAACAAAGAACTATAATTTACTATGACTCCGATAAAAATAAAATGTTCGCAGTTCACAGATTACACAGCGCAAAAGAATTATTGCGCACTAACACATTTAACATTACCCGTCATTAGAATAAAATTAAAATAAGATTGGAAATGGATAGTGAAAAACTTAAATTCATTATGCAGAGCCACGCTCGCGTTTCTAATTTGCTGACACTGTTTTACCCTTCCATCCCATGTTTTTAACTTTAATTCGAAGAACAATCGAATACTATCGTTAACTGTACGATGCGTAACTAATACCCTTTAAAATCGACCTTTTCAACGCATTACGCATGCGCCATACGGTTGATGAGGTCCTAACTAATGATGGTCTGTTCAGGATCTAACTGTTCTTAAAGAACAGGTTTTAAAAAAGAGCTGGTTTTATGAACAGTTCGTAAATAATTGTAACAGCTCCTAGCTCCTAGCTCTTTTAACGTACTGTTCAATCAATAGGAAAAAAAACTGTAGCATAAAGGCAGTGGTGGCAGTAAGTTGAACACAAGGAAAACAGTTCTTTCTGTTTCAGTTTTAATGATTTTCGTTGTAGTAAAACAAGCGAAGAGTATTTGCACGGGCTTGAATCGCGCATACCTCAATAGTAAATAAGTTCATTGTAATGATGTGTGTCACTGCCACCCTAGTAATGCGAATAGAATTCGCTCGGTGATCTTTGCATTTCGTGTGAGAATTCCGTCTGGCGCCAATATTTCATTTTGATCATTCATTCAATTCATTGCTATTTCAGATCGGCAGACCGTTGCGGTAATTAAGCGAAAATTTCAATTTTAAATAATTTAAAATTGATTTTGCTACAACAAAAAGGAAAGATCCAACCTGAAACCACAACAAGTATGAACTGGCAAGACACACTGGTTCAAACTGTCTTAAGCATATAACACTTCTATTCTCTATTAGGCATATACAAAAATGATGGTGCGATCGTATGTTATTTTGTAAATTACAATAATATTTATACTAATTTTTAATCAATGAGAGCTGAATCAGTGAGATGAAAACTATTATACTAGAGCTGCCGTACTACCTGTTCGGAGAGCTGTTTAGAAAACAGTTATTACAAAATCGCTTTTATAACCGTCATCTCTGCTATTATTATTGTATTTTTGACCACCTTCCTGAGCATCCGATTAATAACTTTTTTCGATTTCGAAAAAATGTGTCAACATTATCAAAATTGGTTGATTTTTCGACTTTTTTGACTCTCTATCGCGCATACTGCTCTACCTGTCTGACCGAGATATAATTTATCCGCGTGAACACAAAATTGTGTAGATCCTTGCGGCAAGCAAACACGGCAGTTACGCTTATTACTTATTAACTCCCCTCCCCCGTTTTTCGCTAATCTTAAAGACCGGTCTTATTTCATTCAATCCATAAAATTCTGCATATCGTGTCAGTCACCCTTTGCATATATCATTTTTCTCTTTTATTTTTCCTCAATTTTCTAATCATTCTCGTTGACTCGGGGTTCTTTCATATTTCATATAATTTCATCCTTTAAATTGACACTATCGCATAATTTTCCAACTTTGTTTAAAAAGAATCGTATCAATCTTAATTTTTTTAAACAAGGAAAATAATGTCTTTATGCTTTGTCGGGTATATTGGCCGGTTTGCCGTAGATTGATGATTCAAACATTCTCTATAAGGCATTGCTACGGTCAAAATATCTAAGAATTTCTTCGTTATTTCATTTTCCATCGTATATAATTGTTCAGTTCACTTAAAAAGTTTCGTATTTTCTTCACGCTACGTTGCCACTCACAAACGCGGCATACACGTGTACTTTACCGGCCTTCGTAACAATTCTGTTCTTCTAATTTTTCCACAAAATATTAGCGAAAATCGGAACCACTCACTGCCATCCTATAATTTTGTTTTTGTGAAATTTGAAACATACACTCGTTTGAATTCACCGTTTTGTTTATAAATTTTATAAAATTTGATCACCCGCTACTCCTAGGCTGAGTATCCAGCAACGGTATGCGACTTATCTTCGAAGCCGCGGCATATACTTTTAAATAGGGAACTGTCCACCGAGGCAACAGTTAATGAGCGACTGATAGGGGACCGCGACGCGACTTGTTTTCGATCGGCATACGTAAAATGGGCTTCATCATCTTCAATACTCGACATGTTCTATATTATTATTTCATAAATTAAATGAATAAAGTTATACAATAGGAGTGTCGTCGTCAGCTAGCACTGCCGGATAGAAAAATAAAAAAACAGTTGCCGACAGGTCGCCCACTTTCAATATAGTTGCGTCTCATACTCAGCTAAAATGATTAAAAAGAAATATTAAAGCTGAATATAGTTTGTTAAGTGGCATAGACTCCGAAATTTATTAATAAATCCCGTACTGTTGTACAAATGAAATTGTAATTTGTATAGAAAAAGCTTCAGTTCGTTAACAATGTACCTATTCAGTTCATAAAGAGGCCCATTTATGGAGTACGCCATAAGTTCTCGTCGGATATCTCGTTTTATTCATCTTCAGAAGTCAATATAATCTAGGCGTGATGCGCTAATTTTGGGCGATAATGACTTTTTCGGAGAATTTCGAATCTAAGGTGTGCGACTAAAGTGGAATCGCGCGGTTAGAATTGTAGCAGAAAAACTGCGCGCTGAAGTCACCCGTTATAATAAACACGATTTTTTGTTTGCACGACTCGAATGATCCGTTGTTATAATAGCCATAAAGGCTAGTTGTTTTCGTTCGTTTACAGAACGTGATGAACTTAATTATTCATTTACTGTTTCTTATATGTCATATATTGAAGAAAAATTAACAGTGCTAAAAAAAAAACAAAAAATAATGAGTTCAACTCTTCTTGGTTTTCGAGCCGTCGGGGCATCTTTTTGGTAATCAAGGAACTTTGGCACTCGGATTGCTACTTCCTCTCACTTCATTTCTTAAAAAAAATCCCATCCTCTAATCGTCTTTCGCTGTGTGAAAATTTCCATTTCAGATTTTGGTGTCGGATATATAGACCTTCTTTTTTTTTTTCTATTAATTATTCAAATCTAGTCTTTCTGCTATAATCTCCTCTTAATTTCCTTAACTTTGTTGTTGTTTCCATTATTTGCCTACATTCTTAACCTATACTACCTTCCTTTCGTTTTCGCTTTTTTTATTACCGCTCCATTCCAATAAAGTACCTGTATTCATTCCCTTCTGTCGAGCGTTCTGCTTTGTACTCCAGCTTGCTGAAACTCGATTTTCCTATTCCTTGTTGCGCTTTTTATAATATCCTGTGTCTTTTCCTTCTCCGCACCTTATCTTCGCTATTTGTTCTTTCGTATTGACAATGTTCGATCGACTTTAAAATATAACCGACTGCTTTTCCTTCTAATCGTTTATCTAGTTGATGAGCCAAAAAGACAAGCTTTCCAAAATGTTCTCGTACAAAGACCTTTATAAAAAAAAAAATGCCGATTTTGGTGTTTCGGGAACTTTCTCCGAGAAATATTAAACAGTTGATTATAATATTTTACGAGTTACTGAACGCGAGCTAATAAGACAACCGAACCATAGGTCCTGCTAAAAAGTTAAGACTAACACTCGAGTAAGCTGAGGTTAATTTTAACACTTGTTTACTCATAACGTCTTATTATAAACAACTAAAATTATACGGAACAACTGTTATATTACATTTTTTTTTTAAACACAGGCCTAATCAGTAGTATTTTTTTTTTTTGCATGTGCATGTATGTATGTGTAATATGAGGGGGAGCAAAATTTTTGATTTTTATTAAAATACTGTTTTTTTTTTGTAAATTTTCCGACTCAATTATTATGACTTTTATCACTTTCAAAAAAATCTTTACTAGCACAAAACTCTTGAAAATAAAAGCATTTATTGTGTTATTAATTAAAGGGGAACAAAACTGAAAATCAAAACTGTCTGGGAATTTGACTGAAGCAAGTTAAGGTTTTTTTTCTTAATTTTCTAGAACATAAAATATATAAGTATCTAAGATAATTTTAAATGCTTTTCA
Organism: Icerya purchasi; assembly: GCA_039619475.1. Lineage (NCBI taxonomy): Eukaryota > Metazoa > Arthropoda > Insecta > Hemiptera > Monophlebidae > Icerya > Icerya purchasi. The sequence goes on along the minus strand of CM077115.1, from coordinate 392,234,289 downwards.
GCAAAATATGAAATAACCATTTCATCTGGAGTATCAGAATTTTCATTATAATTTTTGAGAGCGGGAAGAGTTCTAAAATATGGAAATGTGAGTACAATGAAAAAATAATTTAAAAATTAACTTTAAACAACTAAAATAACTTTTATTATAAAATGATATTAATTAAAAATTTAAACTTACAAATCTTAGCTTCTGATTTCTGTACGCAAAATTAATTATAATAATTAAAGAAATTTCTAAAACAATAAACTTTTATTTAAAACTATTGATTCAGAATGTGTTGCTTTTTTTTTTTTATCAACGATATAATTCAATGGCAAGATCGAAGTTAAAATATTTGTTTTTTGTTTTGTTTTTTGTTTTGTTTTTTTATTATTCCAGCTCAATTTACAACTTCTGATTATATTGAATAATGACGGCTGTTTATATTGCTTTTTTTCGTTCGCTTTTGTACTAACTATACTGACACCTGGCGTCTGTTCAATTTAACCGAAATAAGACCTTGCATACAACGTAAATGAAGTGTGGGCTTTTTTTCACTTCGTATTTAGCCGGCAATCAAGCCCAACTCAGCGACTGGGCTAGTGACAAATTGTACAATTCAAACCTGCCATCGTCGAGTACGTTTTTAGACTCGCTGTAGGAAATTATTATATTCGTTTCGCTGAAACGACTCACGACTCCAGCCGCGCAATTAGCTGTCTCAGTTGTGTCACAGAAACCGCGACATTTCTACTGACATAACATGCAGAGAGCTAACATGGGGTCTAATATGCGCACATAACAGTTGGATGGCCCAGCGCGCTTATCCTGCATCTAGCGTGTATCTCGTTTCCACTAAATAATCGCTTTGACCCTTTTCTCGCTGGAAAAACTCGAATACCTACACCACAAACCTTTAACACTTTGAAAATCTCAAAATTTATTCATTAACATTAAATTCCCACATGGGGTAAGTCTTCTACAACTTATATCGAAACAATAAGTGAGACGGCAAAAAAAAATTGTTCTCTTTAACCGGTTTGTAACAGCTGCCCTAAATTCATTTTTTAAAAAAGGAAAGCTAAATTACTGAGTTTTTTTATGATACGAATAAAAAGTTACTAAAAATGTGCCTGAAAACAAATTCAACAATTGTTAGTAGCTTGGTCGTCTATCACAGCATGTACAATATTATTTCTGACCTTAAGTGCTAGCAGAACAAACGACAAGTAGGAACCAACCAAAAATCACACTGCCATCGGTATTATGGTTTTTCAAATTGTAATCGCTGGCAGACTGGAAAAAGACTAATTGTCTATTTTGCAACAACGCACGTACGGATTTTATTTAAAACCGGAAGCATTAATAAATGAGAGGGCAGATAGATTGTGTATTCGATAATGTCGCCTGTACGTAACGTATCTCATACGTTGAGTGCCAACAAACATTGTGGACGTTGCGAACGTGTCAACACGGCATCGCGTGAGAACAAACGAGTGTTATTGCACCAAAGCAGATGTGTAGAACGTGTCTCTGACTCTGCATGCTAACAAACAATTTGCGTGATGCTAATGTGCCACAAATACGTTTAGCAATAATTTTTAAACAAAATAGCCGACACAGAATGAACACGTCTGCAGTCTGTATAAAGGTAAGATCTTAGGCAAAGTGGAAGCAAGAAAACGTTTCCACTTATCTCGGGACTACGGCACTTACATGAATATCGACAGTAAAGAATACACATTGGATAATTTAAAAGTGTATAAACAAGCGTTGGAACTTACAATAGTACGTAGCGTGATCAATATCACAGAATAATATTTATAGAAGAAGTAGTAATGCGAGCGCAGCGATATTTCATCAACTGAGAAAGAATGGTTGAGAGTGGTTACATCTACCGGCCATTCTAGTCATCTAAGTATCGTCTAATAGCTGATTCCGCTACGACCTAATACATGAACTAAAAACAGCTGAGAGAAAAAAAAAAATGTCTACAGGAAGTTGTACAAGTACTCGCATCGACTGATTTTTGGTAGGCTGCTCCACCAATATTTGTTCTAATCTAGGTCAGAAATTTATTCCGGTCGCAATCACGTAATCAACGCGTTCAACGGCTTCCTCATCGCTAAATCCAGACAACGGATACTATCGAGAAGGGTCGTAACGGCATTTACTCATTTGCAGACGGATCACGATATAAATTCGATAACTCTCAAGTTCGTCCTTATCTCAACTAGTACCGGGTTTCACCTTTGAAAGGTTTAATCAGATATTGAAAGGACAGAGATGGAAGGAATTTTGTAACTAACTGGAACGAGCAATGATTGTAAATATTGCTGGAGCTGACGCATAAATATACGAGTAACGTTACAAATTTGTCCTAATTAATGTTGCTAGCGGGTGTATGAAAAGTCAGATTTTATATAATATATAGCGGAAGCGTGCAGCAAGTCTGTTCTTGTGCCCTTTTTTAAATGACTGAGGTTTAAGATTGCCGTTTATAGCAACTCCTCTCATTATGTTTATTGAAGACGGCCGTTATGTGGGAAAATAAGACTTTTCATCACCGAATATGTACATATACAAGGCTTATTAAAGTTTTTGTGCATGACGAACACAAATCGTATTGAAGATAAAGTCTGTAACAAATAATCATTTTCTTTTGTCTTTTGTCAATACACACTAAACACACATGCACGAACGTATATATTAAAAGGGTAGCCCCATCCCTCGTAGGTTAATCAGTTGGCCGGTTTTGGTACAAAGCAAATACACTTTGTAAATTACATTATCTTAGTTCATTGCACAGCAGTGCACTGACACGCACGCATACTGACACAGATCTCACAACAATAAAAAAGTTCCACGCAATCACTAATTCATTTAAGATATTGTTTCATTACGGGCGCACCGGTTTTGCGAGCCAAATTCCTTATTTTAACTTGATTGATGACTTTAAATGACGAAAATGATTTTCCGAACAAGAAGTAAATTTTTCTCTGGCAACAAAGCATCCTATCGCGGTATAGCGAATTGTAGATGAAATAGGAAACTGGCGAGCAATTTTAGGAAATGATTATTCAGCATATTGCAAATCGAAAGGATTCGTAGATACGTATATACTTTTTTTAAATTCACGGCAAAATCTCTCGCGATATCCAGATAAAGATCTATTTATTCCATTTAGTGTTGTACGTATGCGTTGATAACTTCACCATGCACTTTTTACACTGTTATATTATTTTAAGCAGTAGGGAGAATATGAATTTAGCACATAGTGTAATTACAAATAAAAAAATCGTGATAACAAAAATAACGTAACAGTTCAGAATTAAACATGTACCGCGAGCAATTGTGGTGCTAGTTTGGAAACAAACATAGAGGCAACCAACATATTTTTTTGTTTTTGTTATTCATTTTATTTATTTCGTCTTCTTTATCTTATTTCCAATACTTGGTATGTAGTATATTGGTGCATAGTACCGTTCATTTTGCTCGTTTCATTATTAATTTGTTTTTTGTTAATTTTACTTACATTTTTTAATTATTTCTTTTCTATTATATAATTTTTTTCTATTTAGGCTCGTTTTAATTTTTTTGTCACCTTCACGATTTCCTGATCAGCTGAACTTTTTGTTACAAACAACTCTTTTCGGGGCTACTTTTGTGTTACTTTACTGAAATATTTTTCGTTGTATTTTATTAAATACTTTGTTCCGCTCGTGGTACAAAACTAATTAATGAGTACATATAATAATATGATTGTTCACTTTCTGTAAGCTGAATAATTAACATTTATTCCACTTTGACTTGTTGCCGGTTTTGAAAAGTTAATGTTGTTGAAGAATAATCATAAGATTGTTAAGTGTATTACTCTGAAATGTATTACCTTTTATCTAATTATTTTTTACTTTCAGCGCATTTGCCTTTTTTAACTTTTACAACAAACTTTGAGGTTGGTATCACTTTTTTACCGGTGGTACACTTCTGCATGAACGAAGAATCATTGAAATTAATCTGCATAGTTATACGTAACCAAATACAAAATAAATAAATAAATAAATAAAACAAGTTCAGTCAAGCATGATGTTTCAGGCGCTCAGGATTACTCCGTATGTTAATTTATAGGTAACTATAATATTTATGTTTACATAATGCTAAATTCGAAGTAATTTGATTTTTCCGCTGCAAAGAGGAAGAGGAACGTAATATTTTGCAATTTTTCGAAATGATCGCCATTTCGAAAATTTCATTAAGGAAATGAAATATTTCGTTCCCGACAAATAGTAATCTCTCAATTGATATATCACAAGAACGGTAACAAAAATTTTTTTTGAAAATTTTGGGGATTCCGCGCACCTTGGAGTCTAATTTTGGCGATGGAAACTCGGATGCTGGAAACTAGAAAAATATGCGGGAATCTACATATTTTTAACCTTGTTCAAAATTTTTTACTATGATACTCGCGTCGTCCAAAAAACGACATACTTCATCTTCAAAAGTTTCGTTAAGGAAACGACTTATGGATTCGTTCCCGTCAAATAGCGATCTTTTCAACAATATATTTTCAAACTTTTTGAGCTTTCGACGCCCCAAAAGTCTGAATATAAAGTTGGAAGCTTAGCTATATATTTCCTATGACTGTATGCATATGTCTAAAATGCGTTTTGGTTTCTCCAAAGTTTTTACTCGGGTTAATATTTACGTGAACTTCCTTTTTTTTGCTGTTTTTGGCCCAAAAGGGGAGGTTTAATTCATTTTTTTACTGTACTGTTTTGATTTTATGAAAGGGCTCCTGTATTTTATTTTATATTTCGAATTTGACCTTTAAAGGTTTATCTAGTAATGAGTTATGATTTTTTAAGTGATTTTTGAGGTAATTTTAAATACCGTATTATATATTCTTGACGGTTTTCAGTTACCGATGTGAACATATCATTTTACTTGGCTCGCAAAACCGTCGTTTTTTCGGCTGTCAAAAATTTCCTTTGGCTCGCAAAACCGGGCCGCCGTTTCATTACATGACAAAAACATACACTTGCACATGCATCAAGTGTAAGACATGTTACAACAACTTTGTGATGCAAAAATTGGTTATTGTCTATTACAAACCAAATCCTTGGCTAAACTCACACGCTGAAATAACCACGTATTCCATAAACAGTGTACTTTCCATCTTCTCCACGAAGTACAGACGTTAAAAGACCAAAAACTGATAAACCACTGATTGTGGTACATTTTACTAGGAACAATTGCAAAAAAAAACAAAAAAAACAAGTATCTGGATGTTAAGTCAAATTACCCAGTTCAGATAATGCTACTGACGCAAATATTTAAGCTGAACTGCTGCTGACCTGGTGCCACAGCGGAAGAAGAATTCTCGTCAATGATCATTATTATTTGCGTTAACAACATTTATCTTGCAAACTCCTTCATATTTATCATTGGAACCTGCTGGGTGTGGTGAGCGAGTTGTAATGCTGTAAACATGTGCGTCGGATTTGTGTCTAATAATGGAGTAGGGTATTTTTGAAATCAAACATCGGGAATGAAATCACCTTAAAGCACTAATGAATGATTTTTGAGTTTTAACTTACTTCGGAAGGAAATGTGACTGCGAAACCGTTAATAATTCAATTAAAGTCAAATTCACGATGCGAGGGAGAACCAGTGTCAAACAATCGGAAGCAAGTACGCAACTCTGTTTAATGATTGCGTTACGTCTTTTGTTATTTGTACTAACGCTTCGAATGCTCTTTTAACTTTGACCTGTAATTAGTTTGAAACGTAATAGGCAATAATGCCGATGTGATTTTTCTAATTACAAATGTAAAGGATCAATACATATGGGTGCTTCGAAAGCAGAGTCAGTGGGACTGTTGTTCCTCCTTCCCAAGAATTTGAAAAAGAAAAACAGTCAAAGCAGAAAATTAGTGAAAAATAAGATTGATTCTGTACCGTAATAAAATCTGTGCAACGCAGAAATTTCAGAAAAAAATCCATCTTTTTTTTTACAATTTATTTATAAAATAAAAAATCGCAAGTACTGATTTCAATGGAAATAAAATTATTCGCATGTAATTTTGCGTCAATTATAACAATATTAATGTAATTTTTAATTTTTTTAATTTTTAATATTTTAATTATAAATTTTATACTAAAAATTCTTCAAAAATAAATCCCTAGTTCGCGTAAAGAATTATTTTTTAGATTTAATACAGTATTGAAATCTATAGGCGAAATTTGTTTTTTTAATCTTACCAGCTGAAAAAAAATCCTGCTGTCAGCCGTAATGTAACTGGAAAAAGAAAAACATAGCTCATTTCGCTGCTAACTTCTAATTTCAACGCGGAATTAAAGTATTTAATTAAAGAAACCTTTAGGAACTTTCATAAAATTCAATGAAAGCGTGTTAATCCGTTAGAATATTTGCAGTTTTTTTTTGTTTCACAGATTGTAGATAAAAATGTGATGTATATTCCAAAAATTTATCGTTTGTCACATTTAGTAAACTTACCTAAAATAAATTAGAGAGATCGTCGAACACTTACAAAAAAGAAAAAAAAAGAAAGTAGGAAATTAATCGGTCGATCTGGATTCCCCCACCGAATGGAAAAATGTTTATGTTATTTGACGATCACACATTCGCACTCGGTTTTAGACAAACTGTCGCGTTATAATTTATTCATTTAATTTCTTTTATTCGTTTCAATGACTGTGATATTTTATTTTTCAAATTAACACTGATTAAGTTTCAGGTCTTATTATACATATATGATCTCCGTTTTTATTTTATTCGAAAATCAGCTAACCTATTTGATTATCATTACTGAGTTATGGGAAAATGAAATTGAAGAAATTGAAGAAATCGAAAAAAAAGTAAATAAACGAATAAACACTATAATTACCGCAAAAAGGAATGTCTGCACTTCGTCGATAATTTCTTTAGGAGATAGGTTTCCGTTGGTAAGCAATAATTCCAAAAATGCAACTGGTTTCTTTTTGCCTATGTTTTTACAAATAAACACGGGTTTCATTAAACATTTTAAATGAAGAACGGAACAATTAGCAGGCAAAAAAATCAAAAACTAATCGAAATATTTTATTCAAATTTAAAAATGTTCAGACTTAAGTAATAAAGGTTTTATGAAAAATGTCGAGTTACAATAACAATAAACGTAGGACGAAAACAAAATAGACAATTATGATTCTGACCTACCTTCTGCGTCATCAACTGCTTCATCGTCATCTTTAACTTTATTAGATAATTCGTGCTTTTTTACGGTAATCAACTACACAGGAAAAAATCCAGAAATTAATAACAAATTACTTTCTTTTTCTTTTTCTTTTTTTAATCTAACACTGCCGTTCGCAACAATATTAATTACCGGATGAACTTATTTAAATACTTTTTTTATATATATCAAAAGATAACATTTTTTATCACGATGTGAATTCTAGTTCCATAAGGCAAATATATGCGAAAATTTGAAAGCGTGTGATGACGTGACAAAGTTGTTTTTCAATAATTAATTAAAAAAAGATTCAATAACACATACTTATATGTAAACCAAAATTTTACAAAATACTGTTTATATCATGACATAAGAATTTTAAAATCTACCTCAAAAGGTTTGAAATATAGCGGGGAGACGGAAAATTGTATCAGATGTGCAGACAATACACAGCATTTTTTTTCTTTTTTTTTTTTTGAAAAATATGTATTTATTATTTTTTCACATACAAAACTTTTGTCAAGCTAAAACGCTTGTCGACGAATTATCCTATTGAATAACATTAATATCTAAAATTAACTTATACATATACATAATCGTGTAATATTTACTTAATCTATCTATTTTACTTATCAATACACTTAATAATCTTCTATATTCAAAGTTTTTATTTTTTTTTTCTAGTTTTTTTGTTGCGCTTTGTAATTTTATTTTATGTTTATTATTTTATTTATATGTTCTTCTTCCTGAAGCCATTCCTTTATTTTCCTTTCCCCTATTTTTTCCTTCTCTATTATTTCATCCTTGGGTATCTTATTCAACATCTGAGTTATATTTATCCGTTTGCTAATCTATGTTCTTGCTAACGGCAGTTGGAACGAAAGTTTTTCCCTCAACTCGTATTCTGTGTTTATTCTTTCCTCCAATTCAATTTTCTTTTCTGCTGATAAGTACTCCCCTATCTTCAATTCCTCTTATGCTCATTACGTCTTCTTTTTTAATTGTTTCACTATCGGTTTCTCCTTTTAAGGATTTCCTATTAATTTCAAGCATTTAATTTGCAGTTTATTTATTGTCCCCGAGTTTGCTTTTCTCATCATTATGCCTGAATTACATATCTGATCCTCGACTCTACTAGCGCATAATAAACTACTTTTAATGTTTCATTTGTTGCATATTTCTTTAATGTATATAAAGCTGGTGGTAAAACTGCTCTTATTTTCTTTGCAATGTATTCCCCATATGTGTATGTCCCATCTTAAGTGTTGGTCCATCGTTACTGTCCAAAAATATTTATACTGCGTTACTATGTCTAACTTTTGGCATATATTTTGAATAGATGTAACGTATTAAATACGGAAATAACGGAAAATTGCAGAAAACCGGTACGGAGAAAAAATGAGTATGTTCAATGAATTTGTCAAAAAGGAATTGGATGTCGTAAAACTGATATTAACTTATCTTAAAAACAAATTAGATTAACATAAAATTGAAGATTATAAAATGTGGACGGGAGGAATCCAAAACTTAATTGTATGGTTTTTAGGGCCACATTAAATTTTTTTTTTTTAATTTTGAGCGTGTCAGCTAAGGACGTTACTCAATCCAACGGTACGATAGTATCAATGATTATAAAGGAAGAATATTAGAAATGGAACGTACGAAAGAAGATAACAAAGGAATAAACAAGGGAGACGGAAAAGAAAGGATGCTGTGTGGGCTGTAGGGCGTAGGATAAGACACAAAAGACCGGAATACAGTATCGCGCGTTCTGAAGAAATGGAAGGGCATTCGAGCAAAATGTGGTTCATATCACGAACGAAATTTGTTTCTGACGGATCAAACGGGTAAAAAAGAAACTGGGTAATGGTGGAACGGAAGAGCGAAGCAGGAAGCAAGCTGTGATTAAACCGAAATCTAATTGTAGATGAGATAGTTGATCGCCTCGTGTTGGGGAAATTAACAAACCACGGAAAAAGAGGAGGAATGGGTTGTACGGATATAAGTAGAAGGAAGCAGGATTGGAAAAAGAAGAAGGATAGAGATCAGACCAACAGTCACAGAATGGGAACGAGAGGAAAGAGGAAGAAGGTTTTGAGCTGGGAAATGGCTAATAAAGCGACCGTCTAAAGCAGCCGAATGTGCCAACGAGTCCACTAACTCGTTGCCCGAAATTCCACAATGACTTTATTGTACTTAAATAAATAAAATGACCCTACTCATGGAATACGGGATTACGGAAAAAACGGAAAAAAATACTGAGGCAACTGAATCTAAGATATATAGCTCTGTATATGTTACTGACTAAACTAGTTTAGCTTTATCTCGAAACTAGTGTTTGCGCACATGTACAATGAAAGATGCATTATTTACTTTTTAGCCGTATTTAATTGATTCCAAAGACGCTTCTTACCTTCCTGAAATTATCTCTCTGTCTACTTCTTTCCATATCACATCTTATATGAAGTACCTGATTTCCCACTCCTGGCGACAATCCCTTGGTCATCTCAACCTAATGCCTTAGTCCCTGCTTCCAGTCCATTCCGATCCAAAAACAATAACATCATTCTTACCCGACTTAGAATCTCCCATACAGCCCTCACTCATTCCCACTTAATCCAACGTCTTGATCCTCCAACCTGTTCTTTTCTGTCAAAACCACCTTCTCAACATATCGCACATCTTATTATCGTGTCCTTCACTTCAACCTCAAAGATCCTCTCTTAATCTTCCGCACTCAATTCCCGAAATTTTTTCTGAAGACTTTACTCACTTTGACAACCTCTTTCTCTTTTTGAAAAACCTTAAACTCCCACACCTAATCTAATACCTCTCGTGGTCTCCGGTTGCATATGACCCGATGAGTAGCAGAAAGCGTTTTTTTTTTTTTTTTATTTTTGTAATAATAAATAAATAAATTAATTAGTAACATTTTATATATTATATTTATTATTTCGAAAGGAAAATTATGACGAAGACTGACTTGCTTTTTACAAATATACCCATTTGAAATTTATTTGCTATTCATTTGATTAACCGTGTTTTTTTCAAATATAAAGCAAGACCTTTCTGAAAATACATTGGGAAAACGTCTTGAATTCTGAAGTAAAATATGAGAACTGTTAATGTTAAATTTAAAAAAATGAAACAAAACAAAATTTTTAGTAACAACTCACGAGACAGGATTCTTTTACGCTCGACTGCTAATATTGTTTTTTCCAAAAATTTCTACCAAATATTAAAATAATTTACAGTAGAAAACTGTTGGGACAAGGTTATTTTTATTAATTATAAGTTAATATAAGAATTTCAAGGAAAACTAACTTATCTTAAGTTTAAAACCAATTCGTCGACTAAGCGTTTTTTTTTTTTTCGAACTTACTGACGAGAAGACCTATGTGTTTTACAAAGAGAATTATTTTAATTGCGATTCGGATAAAAATAGAATTAATAAAGTGGACAAGAATAAGAACAATATCAGAAATAGGAAAAGAGAGAATGAAAGCAGCATTGTAAGGGCTAGAAATTTTAAACTTAATCAAGTTAAAACACAATGGAAAGAGTTCAGATGACAAGGGGAAACATTTAAAGAAAATATGGTCGTCAGGAGTATATTCTTGGTTATCAAAACATACAAAGAGTAATATAGTGAACTTGCAAATAAAAAAAATATCGAAAGGAAGGTAATAAGTTACGAAGAGTCTAATAATACGCTGACTCTCATACAGTTCGGATATCTTATTTTTTGTACACCCTTCATATTTTGCAGTCTATCACGAAGTCATTCCTACAAAAAAAAAATATATATTTAATTAATAATAAGCGTCTAGATAAATTTTATCGTCAACTCTCTTATGAGATTTAAATCTTTGCAGACGTTGATCACTATTTTGTACATCAACCATTAACACGTTTCGATAGAATTTAGAATTCGAAAAGACCGGCAACAAAGCAACGAACAGTTTTATTTAGGACAAACCAAGGTGCATTCAGCAACATAATGTCTTGGACTGAAATCTCTGTATTACTAATATGTTGGAATCTGTAGCATACGAAAAACGAGAAGAAAGCAGAATAGATTAAAATGCAGACAAATTATATAAATGAAAAGACAAAGCATAGAGTTACTAGGAAAGGAGAAGAAAGATTAGTTTGAATAGATAGATAAAAAACGATTGTTACCAAACGAAAAGGAGTAAATATCTGACCAAAATTTAATATAGAATTTTTACAAAACAGAGACATGAGATTAGAAGACGGGATATTTTTCGAAAAGAATGAAGAGGAAACAGCAAGCCGAGGCAAAAAAATCCGCCGTCTTATTACCGCCAATGCCCACACGTGTCTGGGAACCGACAGTAAATCAACACAAATAGAGTAAAGAAAAAAAAAGCGAATGGGACAGTGGATAAAAAAATGACAAGTCTTATGGAGTCAAAAATAATTAAATAACTTAAAAAGGACGATTAGAGGAAATGAAAACAATAGAATAAAAGATAACAGTCAAGTCTCGATTGCAAAGATGGAACAGAAAGAAGAGTAACGAAATGATTTTGAAAAGTTAAAATTCGAAAAAATTAAAAAGAAACTCCAACAACATCAAGCTCCCTGCGCAGAGAAAATTATTACATGTGAAAAAAATCAGGAACTGATAGAGTACCATAGAATGAATTTTTAATCGCTGTTTGGAGAAGGGATTTGAAAAATGAAGGTAAAAAAAGATGCTCCTAGAGGGGATAGTAGAAATCGACAAAGCGGGAGGTAAAATATGAGAGATCATTATATGAGATCGCGTAAGGTCAAAATAGAGACTGAAATAAAGACAAATAGAGTCTAAAGTAGAGAATTTCCTAAACGTAAAACTCCAGTTCTCACAAATCGAACGCTAGGAATAAGGACATTAGTAAAAGGCGTTTAGTGAGAAAATAGTAGCCTAAATAAGATTTATAAAGACACGGAAAATACGTATTGAATTCAGCATGAACTGCAAGAATTAGACAGGATTTAAGAACATAAAGATAGAGCTAAAGGCACGAATTTTCGGTTATATCTGATTTAGATAGACAGAATTTGGAGGCACAGCAATAGATAAAAACCCGGTAGTGGAATCTGCAACGGATGATGGATTTACACAAGGAGATCAGAATATAAGGATCGCCATCATTTGACTAGATACAGAGCTTTCAGAAATTTTGGCCTTTTAAATAGCAGAAGAGGATAAATATCTAATATGTTCGGAAAATGTCAGCCGACTGTTAAGATAAACTCCAAGATAGCAGAAGTAAAGATTTGATTTTATACAGTAACCACCGATACCAAGCCCTATCGAATGCTTACTGTGATCAAGAAATGTTGTCGCACTATACTTTTTTCGATTCAGTAATATCCGATATCTTTTAAACTATTCTATATGTATCTGTTCTGTTGTAGAACGGCTACTTCTAAATCCAAAGCGGTGATCTGAAACAATACTGTTCTCCTTTATTGTAGCTGACGAAAGTTTAAAAAAAACTTTTCAAAAACTGTTGATGAATCTAGCAATATTAGCTAATCATACTTCTTGCAAATTTTAGCCGAATTTAATATTAAAATGATCTGTGCTACCTTCCACTGCGACTGTAAAGGCTGTACTGCAACTGAAATTGAAAACGGAAGTAACATAAACAATATGCTTTTTATTTGACAGTTTCTGCCAAAATTTCAATGTTAATCTGCAGTTTATTTTAGATCTGTTTCTTTTTTACAGTATTTTTTATTTCTGAAGATTTCAACATCGATACTAGAAGATTCTTTTTTGTCGACTCCCCGCAGATAATTCTCAACATATTTCTGAAATCCCATATTTTTGTTATCGTGTACTGCTTCCTTTTTGATTGAACCTTTGTGGATATTTCATCGATTCTACGATTTTCTATAACAATTATTTAAAATATAAACAGGGTGAAAATTTTATAATGTGCGTCATTTTTTAATTTTTTAGCTGTTGGATTAGTGGTCTTGATTGATTGACGCCTATTATTCCCTTAGTTCACCATTTTTCTAGCATTATACTTTTGATATACTTTTTTCTCATGAACAAAGAATGGAGAGATTATTTTTTTATAAAAAAAAATCGCTCATAGAGATGATACCGCCGTATAGTTTTACATACACTTCCAGTTTCTGTTCTTACTTCTTGTACTGCATAAAACATAATTGACGCACTTGTTTCATTTTAATCTGCTGAGCCTACAAAGGCAAATATTAACAGCATTTCACAGACGCCAACATGTATACTCCGTCTTTTTCGATATAGAAAAGGCGTTCGACAGAGTATGGTGATACGGCCTCTTATCCAAGCTGACAACAGCTGGTATAAGTGGAAACATGGCCAAGTATCTGAATAATTTTTTAACAAACAGAACGTTCCATGTTAAGATTGGTTCGTCAACATCGAGCACCATTCAAACTGAGAATGGCTTACCACAAGGATCTGCCCTTAGTGCAACCTTGTTTATTTTTTATATCAATGATATAAATAATTGCGTTGCTCCGCCTGTAAACGCCCGGCTCTACTTTGACGACTTAAACATTTCCCTGTCTTCCAGTTTTCCAGCAAATGCTCAAAAAATCCTACAAAAAACTATTTCAAAACTACAATCCTGGCGTAACAATAATGGTCTTGTGTTTTCTCCATCTAAGTCTATCTGTGTTGATTTCTATAGGGGACGTCAAAACTCTTCCAGCATCCGCCTCAATCTAGAAAATTCCTCACTTCATTTCCACCCTACTGCTACTTTCCTTGGACTACTGTTCGATCAAAAGCTAACTTGGCGATCCCACATATCCAATCTTAAAGTTAAATGTCATAAATTCCTATCTATTCTTAAATATGTATCAAACACAAAGTATAATGTACCTCCGAAAACTCTCCTCTCCATATACAAATCCTTAGTCATTTCCAGAATAAACTACGGGTCCCAGGCGTATGCGTCAGCCAGTCCCTCTTTACTTAAATCCCTTGATTCAATACACCACACGGCGCTCCGTACGATACTTGGCGCACATAGAACTTCACCGTCTGTAAGTTTGTGTGCCTTGTTAGGCACTCCCCCACTAAAGTATTTCCGAACCTATTATTACCACCGTGAGACCCTCGCTCTTTTCTCTAGTAAACGTGCCTGTCCTATCGACACAAATGACCTCCCCAACACCCCAGAGTTCCCTAATGACCCTCTCCCAGAAATCCTGGCTCTCCTATCGCAACACAACGTGAGCGTAATCCCTTTCCCTAACCTAGCTCCTAACATCATGATTCCGCCGTGGGCCCCTTTAAACATTGATGTTAACTTTTCCCTGACGAAGTATAATAAACCCCTGCATCCGAATATCGTTCAGTTGACAACAGCAACAATGCAAAAATACCCCGACCACCTCTTTTTCTACACGGATGCTGCCAAGGCTACCCCAGAGGCTACTTCATCCCCAACCGCCTGTTCCTTTGAAGTCTGCGACGTGATTCGAAGCATTCGACTGAATGACAATTGCTCGGTACTGGATGCTGAAATATACGCAGTATTTTTCTGTTTGGAATATTTTCTTTCTACAGAGCCTACATCACAGAAAGCCCTGCTGGTATCTGATTCATCCGCAGCTTTATTGACAATTTCTAATCCCCTCACCAAACATCCTGTAGCAATTCGAACCCAGCAGGTATTATACGAACTTATTAAGAGACAGTGCTCCGTATCCTTTCTGTGGGCGCCCAGCCATGCAGGGATTCCTGGAAATGAACGCGTCGATACATCCGCCCGAGCAGAAATATATTGCCCCTCGCCTAGTAACAGCCCACCTCCACCTTATCTCTCGAACATAATCTTTAATAATCTCACGTCCTTATGGAAAACCCATTGGTCCTCGTGTCAGACTTTCTCGAGGTTAATTAAACCCTCAACCGAACCATGGTGGCCGGAAAAAAGCATTTCCCGCGGAGATTTCTGTGCACTTAGCCGCTTGCGCACAGGCCATACGGCTATGTCGCATAATTTTATTTTGCAAAAAAACCCCTCTCCTATGAATTGTCCTTTCTGTGGCCAAGATGTTGCTCCCTCAACTCCTCATATACTATGCGACTGTCCAGCATTATCACCTCACCAGCCCCCTTCAATTAATAACAAAACAGTCACCAACATTCTTGAGAATTCCCCCGATGCAATTTTATCCATAACACAATTTATCAGAACTTGCGGAATAATCAGATATCTATAAAAACAAACTGCGCATCTTCGTACTGTAATAGCCACAGCAGTTAAACACGGTACAGGATGTTGCTTTTACAAAAAAAAAAAAAAAAAAAAAATTCAAATCAAAAATAATCTAAAAAAATTATATAATTAATATTAAAAATTATGAAATTTTAACTTTAATTAGGAAAGAGCGTTATTGGTACTTTTGGTAGCGAAAGATAACATTTTGGATTCACTATTCCGAAATTGACAATTAGTTTATCAAGAAAAATTTTCTCCTCGGTCTGATCGTTTATCTTGCATATTTATCCCAACCTTTACGTGTTTTTGTAAAAAAAAGCAAGAATGAAAGAAAGTCAAATGTGAATTTAGTCATTATTTTAGTATAAAGAACCTATATGAATAACAAAAATGATGGACAGAGAAGGAAAAAACAAAATGTAAAACACACAATGAAGGGCTATTATTAAAATGCGTATACAAAAATAATTTCCTATGCAGTAAAACATCTTATAAATAATTTTAAAATTTTAAATAATTACATTACACTGCCAAAGTAAATAAACATGGTAAATAATACACCAGTATCCCATGAATGTAGTTTAAAAATTAATTGCTAATTATTATGAAAATGAATTATAACGTTTCAATCATGCAGGTCAGTTTTAAAGCACTTGAAATATATCGGCATTATGAGATGCTTGCATTATTCCCGCAATGTGTTAGGTATGCTTGCGGAATTATTTAATTATGAAATAGTAAATACTGCAGCACAAAAAACAAAAAAATACTTAGAACTTTTGAGTAGGAAAATTAGGGAATCAGGGGGGTTATTAGAGTAGGAACATAATGACAACCGTAGAAACCTATAAGGATCATCCAGCTACAGTTGACACGAATAGAGTGTCAAAAGAATAGATTCACATCGAGGTAGCTTAAGATAAATGGAATCTTAAAATAAGCTGGGGTTATTGAGGAGATCGCTTTTTTTCTTTTCTTTTTTTATCCCCCCCCCCGATATGACAGCAACGGATCTTTTTACAAGAAGATCGATGGGAGGAAATATAAATTATGGAACGTAGAATATCAACTCGGCCGTAAAGATAGTAAAGGAAGGAAGCGAAAAAATGTATGCGCTCGGAAAGATGAAAGAAGCTCCAACTCCATTATACCCGTTCGAACCATCCGTAAAAATGTTCATGTTTGAAGGAAATCGGGATTCGATATAGCTATGGAATTCCTGTACAACTGTCGTATTAGAAAAATATTTGGAGGAAAGAGAAAAATAGAGTACATTGAGAGGATTGGAGAGATCTATAAAATTGAAAGAAATGTAAGGGAGATTATTATAAGAAATTTTACAAGGATAAAAAAGAATTCAGCCGCAAAGCCATGTGGGCTAGGATAGAGATTTTCTTGGAAATAAGGCGCCAGTTTTGCAGAATAGAAAGTTATGAAGGAATAATTCTAGAGGATGATAACGATAAGTGTTTACACAAGAAACGATATCTTAAATAGGATTTTGCGGATGAAACAGGGAGGCGAGTTTGACTCAGCGAGAACTGCAGGTATTGGAAAAGATCTAAGAATACCGAGGGGTAGAGACGAATACAAGAATTTTGGATTATATCCAGCTTGGAAAAAAGTGATTTCGAGGCACAGCTGTAGATAAAGAAACAGAAATCGAGTTTAGAACGGGTAATCGATTTGTACAAAGAAATGAGGAGAAAAGGATCACCTCGCCATTTTGTTATGGAAAGAACTTTCTGTAGATTCAGTCTCTTAAGGACAAAAGAGAAAAGAAACTACGAAAATCAACCATTCAATTTTTTTCAAAATGTCATTTTCTGGGGGGGGGGGGGAATGAATCTCTGAAGTCATGCCCATTCCGTATAGAACACCATGCGATTATGCGCTTTAATATTATCAGATGAAAAAAATTTGAAAACTATCAGTAGAAGAAACCAAATAAATTTGACCAAAACTGAGCCTTTGCCTTAAGGAACAATGTTACAGAGCGGAGAGAAGACGGAATTAATCAGTTTTGCGGGAGCCTTATTTCTTGTTCGTACGATTAACTTTCAGTAAAAAAAAAAAAAAAAAACTTTCAGTGTAATCAATGAAAGACCTTCGATGATTAGGAAAAATATTACATTTTCTTTGAATTATTATTATTTTTACTGTTGTTGTTAATTGCTTACACACATATTCCATTACACCAACCTTCTAAATTCTACCATTAATGTATACATAAAACGTAGATGTATATATCTACAAATGCACGGATACTACGGATAATTTGCGCTATTATATAAAATTATATAATTTATGTTATACTAACCCACTCTCTTCATACGCATACTGTCATTATATAAAATTTATCCGTTTAATAAAGTTCTATAGAGGAGTTTTCTACACACATGTTTTCCAAATTAATAAATTCATACGTATAAAAGCAATTCACTGACTAGAAAAAAATAAATATATATTAAAAAATTATATTACCCCTACATATTTCGAAGACACTGCTCCACGATTATGGAGCAATGTCTCAGAAATTATGGAATAGTATCTCCAAAACACGTTGGTGTAATAATTTTTTAATATATTAATTGTTTTCTGTCCATGAATTGCTTGTATAATTTTTTAGTAAATTTCTGTTATACATTTGGATCAATTTTCTATTCGTTACATTTAATTTAAGCGGTTTATTTATCTTTTTTTATAATTCTTTAGAATTTCCTGATGCCTTTTGTTATATTCTCAACGCTTTTTTTTCTTCTTTTATTCTATTTATACCCTTAGTTGAAGGAATTTTGATAATTCAAAAAAAAACGTTTGTTATATAATAATAACTCCATCATTTACACAAATATACGCAAAAATACATAATATGAACAATAATAATAAATATGATTTAATTTGATTATTATTAGTAGCAGTGTGGTAGTATTGCTATTATTATTATTGAAATTGTCGTCGCGTTTGGCCTAGTGGCTAGAGCGCTTGACTTCCGATGCGGCGGTCTCGGGTTCGATACCGGGCGACGACAAAAATTATGCGGCGCTAGTTTAGCATACAGCAGTTTAGACACATTTGGTTCTGCATCTATAGCGCGATAACAAGCGATTATAGTCAGTTCCGAATGTAGTCGTGCGAGTGCGCTAGCGTCGTATAGAGAAACACTCAGCCGGCGAACAATCGCATCAACGTGAATAAAGGCCAGTCGTCTTGGTTCGCCTTGCCACTGGTACCTTTCTCACGCTGTTGGCAGCACGGAAGCCAGGTTGCGCTCCTGCTTCTGCTATCCTATCCTCTAATTCTCCTCCGAATTAGAAGATAACTCATACTCGGAATTTCGAGTGAGATAGATGATTATTGAAATTACTATTGCCTTTATTATTATTTTTACTGTTAATATCTGTGCTCGATCAAGATTGTTAGAGAAAAAAAAACGAAATTAATAAGCCAACTTAAGATGGCTGAGCAGAAAAGAGGGTCAGCGCAGATTTACGTTTATAGTTGAAATCCGCATCCACATTCATGGGTAAATTGGTTGGTTTAGTATTTTTAGAAAAAATACGGAAGGAGAGCGCAGAGAAGGCCTCTTTTAGATTGTTCATAGATAAAAATAAATAAAACAAAACAAAAAAAGTAGGCAAATAAAAAAAATTAAATCAGTACCTCCGAACCTATTATACAGAAGTACATTGTGACGTGAAAATAAGTCCCAACCCCTTGATAGAGTATCGAAGATTACAAAGCTAAGGTTCACAATACACTGATGAGAGTAGGGGGCCAGTTTCTTTCTCTCGACTACTTTTACTTTCTCACATTTCTCTGATACCCAGTTATTTCAGGTTGCGCATGTAAACCTGAAAGCGACTTGTATCTGGAACGAGACAAGTCTCGAACTCGTGACCTCCAATTTGGTAGCCGAGCACCTAACCACTAGCTTAGCGCGCTGCTATACGTATCACACATGTGCCCCAGTCAAATTGATGAACATTGATTTGGAGCTAGTAAATGAGTATCCGGTGTTCTATAACCCAACCTCTTCAATTAGAAGATTAAACCCCTATAGGAAATCACTTATTAAATCGCAACAAGGCAGCATGACAAGTACTACGCCTTAAATCCTTCAGGGGCCTTCCGGAAAATAGTAAAATGCTCGATAAAACCAAGAAAACAGAAGGTGCTAAGAATTCCCAGAGAATAAACTTCTATCAAAGATTAAGTATGATAAAACTACACATATTGGTTTATTAAACTTGAAAAAGAAGCGGAAAATATCAATAACAGGACTATGTAAAATCAGAAGAAAAGAGGAAGAATTAATAAATCTTCAATCGGATAATGTCTTTTCAGAAGAACTATAATGCGCAGTGTAGGCGGAACTGGCTTTTTAATAAACAGAAGATTAGCAAATAAAATAACAGAAACACATAGCATATCAAAAAGGATAAGCTAGTCTGTCACTATCACTCTCAAGCAGATACGGTATAAGTATTACACAGGTGTAAGATTCGCAATGTAGCTACTGCAATGGGAAAGTCGAGCACTTCTATTACGATATAACTGAAGAACCGTAAGCAAACTCATTTTACAAACATCACGGTCGATTTTAATTCTAAAGTTGGAAAAAATAAACTTAAAGAAACAGTGAAGAAAAATGATTAATCGGCAGTAAAACTGATGAAGATGAAAGACTAGTACAGTTTGCACAGTTCTCTGTTAGGTTCATAATGAATTCGTTCATTGAAAGAAGACAAACACGAAAATGGACATGGGGAGCACCAAACGGAATTGTGAAAAATGAAATTGACTTCCTTCTAACAAATAAGAAAGACACGATAAAAGATATGATTAATAAATTTAATACAGGCAAAATCTAAAATACGGATAAGCTTAAAAATGGAAAGTAATAAAATTATAAGAAAGACAAATCTATTATTAGATTTACAAAACCTATCAGTAAACAAAAAAAAGTGATCAAAAAACACTAAAAATTTGAAACTCGAAAACACTAAAATAAGAGCAGAAAATATTATGAATACAATATAAAAACCAAACTCAAACAATAGGAATTAAGAAAGAAAAAGCTTTTAATTAATTTAATGCAGAAACAAAATGTTCCTTTTCTTTGTTTAGTTTTTGAACGCAGACGATTATCTACATTCTGGCTGTACAGACATAGGCATAGTATACTAGGCAATTGTTATATGCAATGTGAGAATATACACGCAAAAAATTACACTTAAAACTGATATTGTGATTGATCGATTTATCGATATGCAAATGTAGTCCCGCCTGTATATAACTGCCTACTGCACATTAATTAGCGCGTATATGGTGGTATGCATATTTGCCATTGCCTTCCAAATGATTCTATTAACGATGAATTTAATTATTATTTTTAACATTTTTGTTTTCGCCTGAGATCAAACTCAAGATTTTTGTAACGGAAACTGAGTGTTATATATTTTTTTTTTTTTTGCAAATAGGCTATCGCAACGACATTACAAATGTTGAAGAAAACAAAAAAGTGAAACAGGTTACAAACAAGAATAAGACAGAATCCCGCGAATCATGAAAAACGGTCAGAAAAAAGATTAAAAGCGATATCGAAAACTAGCATGAGAAACTTACAGAAATAACTATCAAACATCAAAAAAGCTGTAAACAAGTGAAAATAGAACTAGCAATAGGGTAAATTTTTTTTCCCCCTTAAATTGTATGTGCTGTGTGTAACTACTATGGTCATTACAGCACACACAAGGGAGAGGAGATAATTTAAATGTGGTGAGTTAAGCCGCTCATTTTAATGAAGGCAATAATCCTGTTGATGGAGATTACCTCGTTTGAGAGGGTCTGCCCTATATCTATGGGTAGACCAAGTTGCCTCCGCAACATAGTAAACTTTTGGCAGGTAAGTATTATGTGGGAAACTGTCGGTACGGTTGTCTGGTTGCACAAGGGGCATGTAGCCGAAGGCGGCGTATTATCAATTATATGTTTGTGCGAAATAGCGATAATTCGCAGCCGGCTGAGGATCTTAAAATCGTATCGGGATGTTCCTTCCGGTGGCCACCATGATTCAACTGTGGGCTTAATGGTTCTTAGGGATGTTGTAGCAGCTGCCCATTCAGTTGTCCATTGGTTTTCGTACACCTTTAGGAATGTATATGTGATTGATGAGGGTAGTTCCGCGTCCTGTGACATTAACGAGAGCACACCAGAACGTGCTGCTCTGTCGACACTCTCATTACCAGTCACTCCAATGTGCCCAGGAACCCACAGCAGCGACACGTGACTATCCATTAGCTACAATTCGCACAAGTAGTGATATATTTTTAGAATTAGCGGGTTGTTGAATTTTTGACTCCTAATTATGTTCCAACACTGTAGGGAATCGGTAACCAGGAGGAAATCATTGGCTCTGGTGTGAGTTGTAACGATGAGGTAGAAGCAGTGTGCAATTGCGTACGATTCTGCATCCAATGCGGAACAGGCATCATTGAGTCGAGTTTCGCATGGGATGTCACGACCTTCGACTGCACAGGCTGCGGGCAGTGGACCTGCCTCACCAACTGCCTTGGCTCCGTCAGTGTAGTAAATTAAGTGGTCCGGGTACTTATTAATTGTGCCCTAACTGCCGCTTCCACTGTGAAGAAAGAACTTGTGTTTGGATGCTGTTTCAGCGACACATCAATATTTATCTGGAAAGTGATCCAAGGGGGAATAAGGGTATTGGGGCTAGATGTTGACCTCTGTACAGATGTGAGAACACATCTTCGCAGGTCGGCCAGTAATTCTGGTGGTGGGTCGCCGGGATAGTTTGATTCAAGAAGACAATGTTCCAACTTTAGGGGAGATTTCGTATGTGGCTGAAATGGTGGTATATATTTCGCAGTATGAAGTATTTTCGGAAGTAGGAAAGCGGAGGGCAGCCAGCTAGAACGCACATGCTGGCAGCTGGAGAAGTTCCATGCACTCCCAAAATGGTTCTCAGTGCGGAGTGATGTATAGGATCAAGAGATTTCAATATAGATTTTCTGGCTGAGGAGTACACCTTTCACCCGTAGTGGATTTTCGATAAAATCAGCGATCTGTAGATTTTGAAAAGGAATTTAGGATTAATATTACATCTGGAGCTAGCCAGATATTTCAATATAGGGATAGAATTGGTGAAGCTATGTTTTAAGTTGGCAATATGAGGTTTCCAAGTAAGTCTAGAATCGAAGATTAATCCGAGGAATTTTACAGTGGCTTTCTGGGGAAGAGGAAGATTGTTTAGATTTAGGGATACACTTGGAGAGGAACGGCGCCCCCTGCAAAAATCAACATATACGAATCTACTCGCCGAGATGGCTAGGCCGTTGTTATCAGACCAACTCTGTATTTTATCGATAGTTTTCTGGAGTATTTTTCGAGCGATAGGAGGGAAATTTGACGATAAGGAGATGTTGAGATCATCGATAAACAGCCGGGCGGTTATAGGCAGCGAGAAGCATTCGGCTACGTCATTGTCGTATATACTATGAATAACATTGCATTACTAAGAGCAGAGCCTTGTGGCACGCCATTCTCCGTTGTAATGGGTGCTGATAATGATGTAGCGATCTTAACCCGGATCGTTCGGTTGCTTGAAAAGCTAGCGATATAATTGCCCATCTGGCCATTTATTCCTGCGGCTTTGAGCTTTAGCAATAATCCATGCCGCCACATGCGATCAAATGCTTTTTCTAAATCGAAAAAGATCGCATATTTATGTTGATGGCGGTAGAAGCTCGTTATTATTTGCCGTTGTAAAGTTGATGATCGCCTGTCGATCTCGTTTTACGCCCTCCGGCTTATATAGGAGAAAGGATATTATCTTGTTCAAGTAAAAAAAGGAGGCGCCTGTTTACCATTTTTTCCATTACTTTGGATAAGACGTTTAAAAGGGAAATTGGACGATAGCTTGCAGGACGGAATGGATCTTTATTTGGCTTTAATATAGGAATAATATATGCCATTTTCCAGAATTGAGGAATATCGCTGGATACCCATATTTGGTTATAAATATTAAGAAGAAACTCTTTTGCCTACGCTGGCAAATACTTAACCATGTATGGATGAACAGAGTTGGGACCAGGTGCACTGTTTCGAGTATGAAATTTGAGTTGAAAGTTTAATTCAGCCATGGAAAATTTGCTGTTGAAAGCATCCGTGGCCTGTTGAAGGAAGGATAATTCTTGTTGTTCATAAGAAGCTTTTCTAGATGTAAACTTGGTGGAATAGACTAAGGAGAAGAATTCATTCTGGTAGTGCTGAGCGAAGATATCCGCAACATTGCTTTGAATTGATACGACTGAGTTGTTATGGATTAAGGAGGTAGGGGGTTTGGATCGATTAAGGCCATTCATCGATTTAATTTTTGCCCATGTCATTTGGTTAGATGTGGATCGGGCTATTGAATCAATGAAAGAGGTCCAGGATTCTCGCTTCTTCATCTTAATTATGTAACGTGCTTTGGCGCGTAGCTTTTTGAATTCAATCAGGTCACTGAGTAATTATGAAGATTTGTATTTCCTGAGAGCTCGTTTACGGTTTCGTATTGCTACGGCAACTTCACTACACCACCAGGGAACACGGCGTGGGCGGGGCGAGGGGGTATATAGCCTCAAGAAGTATCCTGATGTTAAATAATAGCATTAAAAGTTCGGGGAAAAAAACAATCACAGACGGAAAACTAATCATATAGCATAATTATGGCTGCATATTTTAAAAATTGCTACAATGCTATATTAAACGGGCACTATTTTTCTGATATGCCCAAAGGGAGGATTAAAAAAAAACCGGTAACTATTCAATCTTAGAATGTCCAGTCTTGCTAATTTTAAAAAAGCAAGTAGAACATTCAATGAAAGAAATGAAAAACGGAAAAGCAGCAGATAACGATGGAGTAACGATAGAAACAATAAAACTAATAGCAACATTTAGCGGAGATATATGACACCTACCTAAAAAAAAAATAGAAAAAGGGCACTATTCTGAATTATCGCAATAGTTCAACTATTATGTATGACGAAAAAAATAATTGGCAAGATAATCTGTTCGGTTTATTAGAAGTTTTACACTCTGTTGCACTGTTAGTTGTGTTTTTTGTAACGAAATATGACGAATTAGAGAAAGAGGATTAATTTAAATTACTGAAGGAAGTAATATTAGATACAAAAATCAGTTGAAAACGACAGAGTAGGAACTAGTCTTGTTAAGAAAGAATGAAAGAAATTAAATCCATAAGAATAAAAATAAAAGAGCCAATATATGTAAATAAATAAAAGAAACAATCTTACCAACCTTTCTTTTATTATCTCTTTCTTTAAATTTCGACTATCTGAAAATCCATTATACTAGAGGTCTACTTAATATTCTACAGTGGAACTACCATAGAGTATTAAAAACTCTCAAAAATTTTTTCTGACATCAACTTCCGTGGCTTTTTCCTTAATATTAGTTTCAACCGTAACGATAGCGGAACGAATTTCAGTTTATAGCCCTTGGTATCCAATCCTCCTCATCTCAACTTGGTTCGCATTTATATTCATAATTGTTCCCCCTGGACTTCAGTTTCCTATATTTGGGAGATGGCCAAAGCCCCATTAAGTTCCCTCTATCGCAATATCCTTTTAACCAATATCTCTCCCTGAAAAATTAATCTCTCGATAGCTTCTTGTTACGTTTCTAGCTTTAATACGAGTAAATCACATGTTATATTTCATTTTCCACCACCTCATAACACTTTTTGATTTCTTCTTTTACTTTTATCGAACTGGAAAAATTTTTACATATTTCTTCTCCGCTCTTGCAATAGATGGAATTTCCTTTCTCATTCTCAACAACCTCTCTGATTTTTTTCTTCAGTTCCTTGTTAAACTTGTTTCAACTTCTTTCTTATCATCTTGCAGTACCTTCATCATTATTCCATTCCCTAAACCTAATTGTACCAACGCACTTCTTCCAATCACTCTTTACATTTTTAGCAGACATTTAGATGTTATTTATTGAAAGAAATTCTTTATTGCTTCCTTCGTTAACATCTCCGCAGCTTTTGACAATTTGTATTTCTTCCCTTTTTTTTTTGATATAATGCGCTCTTTTAATGTTCAGTTCATTTTTCACCTCTTCTTAACAATATTTCTCATTATGTAGAACTGTCATTCTCTCTCCCTTCTCTACACCGCCACCACAACACTAGCCCTTCATAGATTACCGCAGGATTCCTGTCTGAGACCAACTTTATTCAACATCGCAATTTTTAGTTTTCTTTTTTTTTTTTTTTTTTCGTGTCACTTATTCCTCTCATCACAATATCTCACAAGCCAATTCTCAACTTTAAAACTTTTTAATATCATCGGATTAATCCAT
Source organism: Icerya purchasi (assembly GCA_039619475.1). Lineage (NCBI taxonomy): Eukaryota > Metazoa > Arthropoda > Insecta > Hemiptera > Monophlebidae > Icerya > Icerya purchasi. The sequence goes on along the minus strand of CM077115.1, from coordinate 392,208,434 downwards.
ATCCATTTTTTCATCTTCCATGTTAAATCTATTTTTTTCTTTACTCTTCGTACTTTTGATCTTTCTTTGATTTCCCTTATATTAAATAATGACCTAATCCTTCTTGCTTCCTCTTTTCGTTATTTGGTTGTGTTTCCAGGCAATTGTTTTTCATTTCATTATCGCATCAGTCATCTATATTTAGAGAAGTCTCAACCTGATTAGGTTTCTCTCTCACACACTAATTGCAGAGGTGATCCCTGCATCTTGTTCATATTTTATAGGTCCTCTTTATTCGTTCCATTCTTGATTAATGACATTTTATCTATCGGAATTCTTCTAGATTTTTTTTTTTTGGGGGGGGGGGGACTTATATGCAAGACAACCCATTTCTTTCGTGCAAACTCGGATCGTGCCCAAAACACTTGTCTGGTGTATTCAAAAAAAATACTTCGATCCCTGCTTTCATGACGCGTTAATCAAATTGATCTCTTATAGATACCTGGATACTCTGCAATTAAAGACAATGACTCAGCGGGGATCCACCAGACTCGTTTATTTTCTTCTTCCGGTAGATTTTATTGGCCTTTTGGAATCCTCACTATTACATTTCTCCTCGTAACCGCCCTCTCGCTCTCTTTAGTTATGATAAAATTCTTATTTCTCTTCATCCTCCCCGCCTAATTTCGGTTTCCCAACTTCGTTTCTTTACGGCGTTCAATACTCTGTCGTCAACTCTTTGGACAAGGTCCGCTTCCATCACCAATTTTCCATTTCTTACTTATATCTTCTCCATTCTATCCTCTCCGCCCTTTTCCCCTCGTTTTATACACGACGCTGATCACATAGCTTATTGGAATGTTCTTATATGTAGCACTGCTAAATGTTCTTAAATTAACTTTTCAATTTTACTAACGAATATTCCTTTTCCCTATGATTTTATTTATCCTTTCCTTTTCTTTTCCGTCAGTCACACCATTTTTTCTAATGTGGGGGGGGGGCGTTTTGATCTTGAATTCAAAATTTTAGCTTAGTCGAACGTTAATTTTTTCATTTCTACTATAATAATAAAGTTTAATAACAGATTTATAGGAGAATTTTCGTAACTAAAACTATGTACGGTTTTTACCTTTGTTGTAATTTGTCTCGTATCATTAACTGCATTGTAAAACTTCATACCGGAAATGGTGAAGTGATAGATAATATTTGAATGGAGCCATATATTCCTTACACGTTTAACAACCTCCGCCGTCATACTGAGCATTTAAAAATTATGTTAAAATTTGTAGAGTTCAATTAATAAAATTTAATTCCATCAAAATATACATATGTTGTTAAAACTAGAAACATAATAAAAAAGAAACAGTAATTTTGTTTATTCTATTACAAATATACGCACCGATGCGTAAAATTATAGATATTACCCGCCACCAGTTGATATATCAAACTGAAAAAGAAAAAGTTTTAATGAAAATTTATCATTTAATTTGCAAAATCTATAAAAAAATAATAATTATGCAAAAAAAACAAAAACAACGTAAAGTTCAGTGCGGATTTAGGAGAGCGAAATTTCAATAACAAAGATGAAAAATATTAAATTTTGTAAAGAAAAAAATTATAAATGTAAAATTTGAATATGGTTTAAAAATAAAAATTTTTCGCGACTATCGTATCAGCTGAATGCATCATTTTAAACGTCTAACGTATACGCTATAAAATACGCATTCATTCATTGATGAATTCCAATGAAATCGCAAATACTAGAAAAAGGTCGTGCAAGATAAATAATACTCTGCAAGAAGGCTTATTTCAGTTTTTTATTTTATTTACGTTAAAAACTAGATATAGTCGGGTATTTGTTTTTTACAGTAAGTAATAAAGAGCCTTATATGTATATAATAGTTCTATGAACTTGCCCGGAGTCTAATGTCACTGATTTTAGTATCATATAAACTATGTATTCTGCTGCGAGACTCTGTGATACATAAAATCAGACTTTTATTAACTGCTTAAGGTCGTTAACAGAGCATAATTAACTCCGTTCAATTTGTAATTTATAACAAAAAAATGTCGATTTGGAAAAAAATAAATAAAACGTATAATTTTGCAAGAGACGAAATTCTTTTGTTTATTTTTTCCTTTTTGGCCGGCATATTAGCTTACCTAGCCATGTGTGTATGTGTATATGCACACATTATTAATCAACAGCCAACATTTTTTTTTTTTTTTTTTTGTAGGGTTCGAATATGTCAAATTGGCCCAAACTGCAAACGTTAAAAATGCAAAGTTACAATTCATTTATTTCAAAAAAAAAAAAAAAAAAAAAAAAAAAAATGAAAAATAGAAAAAATAACCCGCATTACAACTATACTCTTTTATCATATAAAAATTTAAATCAAGTCTGCCTAGCATAGTTGCTACACAGTTAAACAGGAATTATATAAAGTAAAGGAACTCGAAATTAGTTCTCTATATGAAACTACTTTGACATGACTAAACCTATCGTAACTGAAAACCAAATGATTAATATCCTCCTCAAAATTGTTTATGCAGCGATTAAAATAAACCATCAGGAGGGACACTGCAAAAGGTTTGGCTAGAATCCAATAAATTTTGGCAGTTGCGTCTTGACTTAACATCGGATCAAAGGATAATATCATTCCGAAAACGTCATCGCTAATGCGTGATAATTATACGAATGAATTTCTAACTGTCATTTTCTTGTATTTTGTATCTGATGCTGTTTTTCATAAAATTCAGCCACCATCTTGAGTAGTGACTACGTTTTCTGTTACCACATATCGCACCTCAAACAATTACTTTTTCCATTCTAATGAAATGTGGTCAAAGAGAGTTGATGTTTTTTTTGTTGTTTTTTTTTTTTTATGTAGGACTTTATCTTGTTTAAAATACACATACATGTATTCGAGTACAGTGTGCTGTGCAGGAAACTCCAACATTGCTCGCCATGTCTTTGAAAAATTTCTATTTTCCAACAACCCGCCGGTGTCGTTATCCAAATTTCTGTCACTTATAGTACGAAACAAAAACTGACATCGTGTTCATATTTATTTCATTTAATTTTTTTTTCTATATACATTTGTATTGGCGCAGATCTTCGCAGCTATATGTCACAGAATTAGATTCTACGAAAAATATCTTTATATAATTTTGGGTATTGTTTATTGTGCGGAGACTGTATATTATACTTTGCAAATATATTTGACTGCGTCGAATTATTATCTCGATCAATGACCATAATTTTAGTTCTTTTAAACTTCCAACTCGTAAAACAGGTTTATTTTTTTTCTAGTTTAGATTGGCAGATAGGTTTCTTCTGTTTTTAATTTTTTTTTTTTTTTTAATAAATTGATGCCCCTTGAAATTACTCGCCGTATTCCTTGCATTACTTGTAATGTTACGAGAAGAAAGTTCTATTTTCAATTTTTAATTTTCTTTTACAAGATAATATTATTACATATATATGTATAAATATCTTATAATTTCATGTATTTTGATTTTGATTTGTTTTTATTTATCCTCGTAAATTTTATCGTAGTGTTTTTATGACTTTAATAGAAGGTGAAAAATATTATCAGCCACTACAATAAGCATTGACAGAAAAAATGCGTTCAATTACCTTTATTTATTTATTTTCGGATTCGTGTTTTTACCCTTTTTTTTTCTTTGCAATGTACGAAATTCGATTTAAATTTAGTTTACGCTTCCGTTTATATTTCCTTAAATGCGACGGAATTTCTTTGACTGCCTCTTTTAGAAATTGCGTATGATTTTTCTTTTTCTTATTAATCTAATTCTTTTTATTAACATAAATTACAACACCATAAAGGACCTTGAAACTGTTCTACTTTGATAGAAATCGGCTAGAGTGTGTGTAATTCAAGTTTATATAAACGAAAATTTTTACAAGGACCTACACTATATGGAACGGGCGAAGCAAAAGGCGAGATTACTTAACTTCCGATTTGTCTAGTCGAAAACGGAGAAATTTTACGTGAGGACCAGCAAGATCGCGTACTGCATATTCGATCCGAGATGGATCTTAATAAACTAAACTAGTATAAATGGTACGGGTCCCCCAGTAGTTTTAAGAATATTTTATTAATTAATACGTACCGATGTAAAACATGGGGTCAGTGCGGTGCTATTTTATATATTTACATGCACATAATTATTTCCTCACTAATATAACGCACGTATATAAAAGTGCATTTTTGTATTTTCGTGCGTACGATTGCGAATATTACAAGATGTAACTATCCGTGGCGGTGTGTCGAGGGGATGCTTTAGCGTCCATTTCTCGTGCGACGAAATGAATGTGGTGTATGTGCGTCGCGCCCTATACGTCGCCGGTTGGGGCGGGGACGAATTGTCGCAGCGGCATATGATTACGAGAGGAGGTGGTAAGAGGAGCATTTTGATATGTACAAGAAAGGCTGCCGGCGTCGCTACACTGGTTGAGTAGAACGGCGCAGCGATGGTTATTTGATAGTGATGTATGTGAAGTAGATGCTAATGGTGTGATAGTGTGTGTGTGTGTGTGTGTATATATAATGTTGATGTATATATTTTCAATCAGTCGCGTTATTTACGTTACAGGAAGAAAGAACGGGCGTAGGAAGCGGAATTATGTAGAGGAGAGTGAGAAGCGTGAGCGTGCTTTTGCATCAAGTGCATCAGCCACGCCGGAGACCTTTAAGGGATTTTATCATGCAGAGTAGGTTTTTGTTTCTTTTCCTACTAACTTAAACGTCGCATATCATGTCTTATTTATATATTCATTAACTTAGTTATGTGGTAAGACTCGTGTCGGTACACATATTAATAACTATACCATGAGTGTAATGTTATTTGCTTATGCAAATAAATCTTTCTTTCTTTAAGGGATTTCTAGTGGTGGCCGGTGAGTGGTTGATAATCGTTATTTCATTCAGTTTTCTCGATGTTGATTTACTCCATCATCATCAACTAAACTTCGCGTTATACGTGTATATCGTTTACGTAACGTGTGTGCCACCAGTATGCAGAATTATGCACATGTACATAAAATACAGGTGTGCAGAAGAAGTGGTTTCATGTCGGATATGTGTATATATGTATATATAGATGTATAGTAATGTATATAGACCGTTATGTGTATATCTGATAAGCGCGGCGATTAATAGTGCAAGATTGATAACCGTGCTCCGAATACAGTCTGCGATAGCTTGATATTTGCCGGAATGTGATCAATTCACTCCCTCTCTACCGTCATTTAACCTAATGCAGTCTGCATTTCAATTTTGTAAAAAAATTATCTCAGTTAATACAGCTAAAGCATAACACCCGGTAATGTGTTTTTTATGCTAGTGATTAAGGTGGGAGAATATTAAATATGCACAATATCTCGCTTCATCAACTGCGGCAAAAAAAAAGAGCGGACAAGTGTAATAGAGGATTTAGCATTTTCGGTAATGAATAGTTTTTGATTCTGCTCTTAAATATGACTTCTCTAATTCAGTATCGCAGTAAACAAAATTGTAAGAATTATAGTAATATCAAAAAATGGACTGATAATATAAACAGCATATTAAATGATGTTAAGGCAGGTCTTACAAATTAGTCCAGTCGACTTTTCCAGTTAGACCCTGGTATTACAATGTCTCTACTATTCCGGATAGTTTGGTGCGGAGGTTTGTGACTACTATCTGTAGACATCGTACAGGGCATAACAGGGTGCGACTAAATTTAGGGGTTGGAACCCCTCTACATTCCAACTGTAACGAACGTGTTAGCACAGTTTACCGTGAGAAAATTAATCACCTGTTGTTTAATTGTGAGACGGTAGCTGGAGACAGTGTCTTCCTTTTGGAGGCTTTAAAGACCTGCGGTTTGTTTCCTCCTTACCGTATTTTTCCCCAATTCGCACTAATCGTGCGTTGATAATAATATTTACGTTTACTAAAAGAAATAGGATCATTATTTAAGGTTTTTTGATTTGATTTTTTTATCTTTGGGCGTATCAACAGTGGAACTTAAGCCCAACGCAGAGAATTGCAAATTATTATATACGGAAAATATTAGAAGTTGAAGGGTTAAAGGGGGCTAACAAAGGAACTATATTGAGAGAGGGGATTGCAAAAATGGCGTGGGTACTATAAGGAGTAGGGAGGCTACGGCGCAGAAGATTAGAATAAAGGGTAGCACGTTTATTTAAAGTTCGTGGATAGTATCGGTGCAGTTAGATGTAATAGTGAAAAGGAATTTGAGATAATTTATAGCAGTGATAATAATAATAATAGCTGTGGCGGATCCACGGTGGAGGAAATAGGTGACACCCCACCCCCCCTAAAAAAAGAACCAAAGCATCTTTGAAAAAATTTGTTATAACACAAAAACTTAATTTATACTGTAAAAGATTTATATAAATTTTACCTATGGATTTAATAATTAATGTTTAATACTGTTTTCTAGTAAAACTATTAATGTTACGTTTTTATTTTATTTTAAACCCAACTATCATCAATCTTTTGCCTTTCTTGTTTATTTTTAATTTTTATTTTGTAATGTAAATGAAAATAGTTCAATGAGAAATATATATATTTAAACTTGCTCACGAACAAAGAATTCAGATCAGATTACTAACAAAAATAAAAAAGAAGTAAAGTCTAATAAAAATACTATCTTTCTTACTATTCAAATTCTAAACTACCATTTTAGCTAGAATTTTATAATTTTTTTTTATTTGTTATCTAAAAATATAACAAAATTTAAATTAAATTGTAATAATTATGTATTTTTAAAACATTTTTAAATTTCTACAGAGGTCGTTATTTGATTTTCTTTATGAAACAACGTATTTCTCAAACCTACTGCCTACCGTATAAAATATTACGTAATTATATAATCCCCCCCCCCATGTGTCTATCTGGATCAGCCCCTGATAATAGTGATAATAATATGCATTTTAAAAATAAGAAAAAGAAAAAGAAAGGTAGAGAGAAGAAAAGGAAATTAAACAAATAATGTAAATAAAATAAAGTATTATTAAATCCCAGCTACGAAATAACACTACATTTTTCATTGCTTACTTCCTAATTTTTTGCTATTCAGTCATGATCAAGTGCTCGTGGCACTTCGGTCATCACAGTATATAGTTCTACTTATCTTATTGCATCATCCGTGGGTCGTGTGATCCACGATGGCCATGGTTGTTGCAAAGGTCTGCTATAAAAAGCAAATTCCGCAATTTCTTTTTGCGTTTTGATAATGGCATGCGTATCCTTAAATAACAGCATAATGATGATGATGATGATGATGATAATAATAGTAATAGTAATAGTAATAGTAATAGTAATAATAATAATAATAATAATAATAATAATAATTTTTTTTTGAAATTGAAATTGAAATTGAAATTTATTTACATACATACAACACAATACAATATAATAATACAGGTTATAAACAAGATATATCATGTGATTACACATACACATACACGCCGGTATACCCAGCATTCACTCTCACAAATACACCCTCACACATTTGGGTATACAAGCTCTCACACTGACACATTCATGCAATTTCTGCCTATGCGCTACAGGTGCGCGAGTAGCAGAAAATTTTCGCTTTTACATGTTTGCATGCTACATGGGCCGATTTATGTTGTTTTGCGTAAGATCAAACATAGTAATTTGGATTTAAGTGAGTTTTATACACATAAGTTAGCCCATGTTTACACTAAATTAATTAATTATTATCAACTATAATAATTTCTAATACAGTTATTAATATATTACTTGTGCTCACTTATACCTCCGTCCCCTATAGCTACCATGTACACTTCAACTATAATGTAAATAGAAACTAGTAATAATACAGTTAAAAAAAATATATATATATAATAATAATAATAAAGAGAATAAAAATAAGAACATCTGTAATAATACTAAGAAAGTGATAATGACAACAATGATAACCTTTATTATAACAACCACAGTAAACGTAACAACCATAACAGTAACTGCAATTTTAACAAAAAGTGATAACCATTTAGTAGCTTCGGTCAGAATAATAAAGATATGATAATTATATTAATGAGTATGATAATAAGAATATAATCGAAGCAGTTTGGAACAAGAAACTATGGTACATTATGCAGGTAATCAATTATTAACTTACGTCTGTATTTATAGTTTCTGAGTTTCATTTTAAAAGTTACTGGGAGAGAGTTAAAAATAACTGGGCCCATATATTTGGCTTGGATTCTTGTATGGTACTTTTTATAAGATGGCACTTTGGCTTTCTCATCTGCAGACGCCCTTGTAATTCCAGACCTGGTTACAATATTAAACTTCTGTTTGTTTTTTATTACATAGTTTAATAGTTGGACTGTGTACAGTTAATAATAATAATAACAATAATAATAATAATAATAATAATAATAATAATAATAATAATAATAATAATAATAATAATAATAATAATAATAATAATAATAATAATAATCAATCAATCAATCAAATCTTTATTAACCTAAGAAATTTTTACATAAACAATAGGATCTATATACCACAGATGCGCACAAATTTGCGCGTTGTGGGATTATTTTATAATACGCAGAAAATATGTACAAGTTACTGGTACAATCTTGCAAACATGTATCTTAAATTTATGACATCATATAGATATTTACCTGTACTCAAAATAATAATAATAATAATAATAATGAGAAAAGAAAATGGTAAAGTGAAAAATCTGAAATTAACACAAGAGTAAAGAGTAGTTAATATAAATAAGAGGATGGTTGATAGCCAAATGGTTTCGCGCCGGGCCAGGAGAAAAAAATAAAAAGAAAAGGGAAACCAATTTTTCTTTTTTTTTTCTTTTTTTTTTGGGCCTGTCAACCGGGGAGCTTTACCCAGAAACAATTAGAATAGGAAGGAATCAATTACATTTTCATACGATATCAAGCATACAGCATCAATTATTTTTCTGCTTTGTGAAATAGATATTGCGAGATCGTTGTTTAGTTGTAATCCTAACTCGGTGTGCATAAATCCAATAAATTCCGGTCCGTGCAGTCCTCTCAAATCCAAATTAAAGTCTCCACTAACGAGCATCGGTATATCGTGATAATTATGTTTTTCAGGTACCTTTAATTTAGGACTGTACGCCATAAGATTTAAGACGATAAATTGCCGAATTTTCTCAAACGATGTATTCGGTGTGATATAAACTGATGCGAGTATAGTTCTTTTAGCATTAATTGTTGTCTCGACTGAGCAAAAGTCGCCAACACCGTCATGACATGTCGAGATTTGATCCACGCTCATATTATTTTGATCGAACTTCCGCAAATCGTTTTTGATATTGTTAGACTGCAATGCGTTAAAAACAGTTATGTTTTCGCAAATGATGGCACCACCAGAACGAATCGTATTCCTTTTAAATTGAGTGCGAAATCCTGGTATTTCAATAGAACAATCGTTTTCAATTTCAGACAAGGCAAGAAATTTACATCGCGGATTAATCGCTAGTCGAATCGAGCAAGTGTGTATTTAGCGATTGAGTGTTGAATGTACACAACGAGAGCGACGTGGAATCCGTCTGCGTAGAACGATTGAAAAATTCCGGCACTGATCACCCACCGTTTTTAAATGATGGCGTTCGAAACGAATAAACTCGTTCTCTCGATTCAGTTCTCCGCGATGGCGATAAAATGTGTGATCACACCTTGTGATTCGTTAGGAATAGTTCAGCGAAGTGACGCGAGAAAGGGCTACATAAATGAGCTGCTGTTCGTGATGCTGTACTCGTAAATGAACGTGTGTAGCGCCTTGTGATTTGTGTGTAGTAATTGCACAGGCTTCGACAAGGGGGAACTTTTACAAGTAACGATTTTACTGTTTGCTTGCACGATGCAAGTACGTTGAGTTATCGGTATCTACGAATGATCCATGTTCGGATTTGCAAGTACGTGTGCCTGGGCTTTTGAGCGCAGTAAATGAGTAAACGGCCGATTTTTGAATGGTTGAAAGACAGCCAGAATCGTTTTATCGCACTTGTTTCGATGTTGCGTTCGATGTAGCGTAAAGTGCCGATTGCGCCGTTGACGAGACCATCTAGTACGTCAATATTCGCTCTGATCATATAAGGTTTACCAATTTGAAGACAAACGATCTTGCGTTTATGTGATTCCTGCGGCGAATCGGTCATTGATTTTGGTTTCACACTGCAAACTTTTTGTTTTTTATTCATTTGCCGTTGTCGCCACTCACGGCTTTGTTCGGCACCACTCTTTGAAAACGGTTTATTTAAATCGATAAATCGAAAGAAACGCTTCAAACTTCTCATTTTCGATAGTGTTGGAATCGAAATGTGTTTTCTTCATGAACTGAAGAAATTCATGGCTTTGTTCGGCACCACTCTTCGAAGCCGGCTTATTCGAATCAATGAATTGAAGAAACGCTTCAAACTTCTCATTTTCAGTAGTTTTGGAACCGAAAGGTATTTCGTTCATGAACTGAAGGAATTCATGACTGTTCTGAAATTCCTCGTCCCTCTTGCGTTTACGTGATTCCTACGTCGAATCGGCCATTGATTTTGGTTTTCTATTATTATTTTTTATTTTTTTATGAGTCACGAAGTTGAATATAATTTACATATAAATTAAATCGAATGAACAGGCAATTACGTGAAAATTACGTATTGAATTGCCTAGCAAAAATTAAATCGCCACGTACCATTCCAAGTGCTGGGTTTTTAATTCTAAATCGCAAAACCTTCAGTCAGCAAGAAAAAAGTTTTATGAAATTATCTGCGGAATGTTAAAATGTTTTACGAAATTAGAAAGAGAACGTTGCGTTTCGTTGCGTTTTGCGTTGCGTTGCGTTACACGATTTTAGGTTGACCCCCAGCCCAAAGACATATATATGTCAAAAAAAAAAAAAAAAAATGTTAAATATTTAAAGCTGTTAGGAGAAAGGAACAAATAATAGGAACAATCTGTGGAACGACCAAGTCTCAGGAAACTGAAGTAGAAAGCATAGCACTCAACAGAAAGAGGGAAACCAAATTGTTTAATCTTCAAAGGTGTTGTCAGAACAGTGTGCTGGCCAATCCCTTTTTTCGCTGATACTTTTCCTGATCTCTAGTCCACAAAGACCAAGAATTGAGCCCATTCGATCATCATTTCTTGTTTCGCCAGTTTTAACATTAGCATTTTCAAAAATGACAACAGACTAAAGTCAGTTAAAATTTGTTAAGAAACCGAAAAAAAAAAAGTCGAAGACTCTATTACTTTAAAAACTGAAATTGTATTAAAACAATCTGGCTTTTTTTCGCTCTCTAAGGCACGGAGGTTTTGCTTTTGTCCAATTCTCTTTACCAAATCTGAACAGAGTCAATCATTTTCGAATTTAGAAAGCATTTTTAAGTACCAAAATGATTATAATAGCTAAACGATTATTCGCAATTTGTATGGAAACCAAGATTGTAACCCCAAGTGTAGGGATTGTGATAAGAAATTAAATTCATACCTATCTGTTAATGCTTATAAATATTAAAAAAAAAAAAACCTTTTCCGGCATAGCCCATCATCAGCTAACAATATAAAGTGAACACAACTACAAAACTTCTAGATCTGTGTCATCTCTTTCGGCGGAGCCATCATCATTAAGGGACAGTTGCCGTTTGATATTTAATTTCAGAGCTGATTCTCTTCCTTGCAACGAGTATAATAGCCTGCGCTTGTTGATGACTGGGTGATATGACGACCCCAATTGAGATGTCTGTCCATTTACATGCCGAGGTAACGAACGTAATCAACTTTTGGAATTATGCAATTACAAATACTGAGTGTAGAACAAATGACTTTTCTGTTAGTAAACGTAATTGACACTTAGCTGGATTGAATTTTGTACGCCAAAATTGCGCCCAGGTAGCTATCTGATTGATATGTTTGCGTAAAAATGATTAACATATAATACCATAAGGAAATTTAAAAAATTAAATTTAGCGTACTCGTTGCTTTTATACGCCATACTATTGAAAGATTAAAACTACTATCATCATCCGGGTGTTTTAATGTTAAAGGCGCCCATGTAATACCCTGTACTGATGATTTGAAATCCTAATGAAAAGTATCAGTTAATTTCGATCAATAAAATGGGACTAATCGATTACTAAAATTATTATAATTTTTGTAATTAGTTACCACACTTAATTTCGTAACCGAAATTAATTAGGTAATTCCTAAATCTGTCAGAAAGTGAAACGGACGTAAATGGCGGTTAAAAATATTAATATGAGTTGTTTTTTTGTTTGCCGTTTTTTTTTTTTTTTTTAATTACGTTATATTTGCATTAAATTTTTCCGACTTATTAACATTTCTTTTATTGAAAAAAAAAACCCTACTTATTTGTCTTTATTATCGTTTTTCAAAACCAAAAAATAAAAATAAATGGTAAATCGAGTTTGGGCCAAAGGTTTTCTTTTTTATTTCATTCTCTTCCGTCGAAATTACGTGTACAGTAAAACACAATTAAACGGGAATTACTGCATTATATTCTTTTTGTTATCTATATGACATTTGTCTGCTTCTTTTGCTGGACATTTTGTAAACTGTAACAACCGTAAATAATTTTGTTATTAATATATTCGCAATAAGTTGAGACTACCTCGAATTCCTGGATGATGATCGTTTCCGAAAACATATAACACTATAAAAACGTAACACAAAACGAATATAGCTGTAAACGATAAAATGAGCTGAATGAAAAGTACGAGGTAGCCAACGATAACCCGACATTCTTTAGATGAAATGTAATATTACAAATGCAATGAATTTTAAGCTTTTGAAGAGAACTGAAAAAATGAATTAATCGCGTTAACCATTATTATTAAATAAGTATATCCTCCTTCTACCTGACGATCACACATCACCGTACCCTACCTTCTCTTCCAGAATGTTCCATATCGAATTTTCTACATATCCAGACACTGCAACCTCCGGATCTTCGTATTCTCATTCTTTCCTTTCTTCCCATCCGCATACAGTTTTTAAACAACACACAGTTACTTAACTGTATGTAGAATAATGAACTGCTGTTGTTACTAGTTTTTGCGATGCCCCATGCTTCCGGCCTTCATTGTAGTGCACAGCGTAGTTATTACATTACATTATCTTAAATAAATTAAATTAAATAAAAAAATCTGTGCGTTATGAATTGAAAAAAAAAAAACCAGAAAAAACTGCGATAAATTAACGCCGACTACTGACCTTATGAATAATATTGTCAATGATTTTTAATGCGTCGTAAAATTTAACTCCTTTTAAAGTTCTAGAAAATATACAGTGAGGATGAAGCCAAAACGTGAATATACGCTGGGCTCCGACAGTGCACAAACTAAAAATTTATAAACACGGAATCGTTCATTTATTAGTAAAAACTTTCGACACGTCAGACAACAAAATAGACTACTTAAAAACAAGTTCACGCAGTACTTACTATTTTACGGCATTCAGATAGCTTAGATTATTTGAATTTTGTGTATCAAGCTGTACACCCATAGCTATATCTGAAAGCACACGCGTAATAATCAAGAAGTTATTCAGATTCGGTTTTTTGTCTTAAGTTAAACTACATATATGTATTTCATTTTAAAAAATATTTCGATCATTAATCGATAATGCGTTTCCACTTAAGTTCCTTATAATCAGTATTCGTTCGTAATCGAAGTCCATAATATCACCCTGTTACTAAATTAAACCTTTTAAAATTTTTGATAGTACGCAACACAGTGCTATGGTCGCTGCTACTAGTTATAGAAACATAGCAGTCCTATACCTACGACGAAACATGCTCTCGTCGGCGGATCTCCTAACTTTAAATCAGATTTATTTTAAAAGTGCAGCTGATTCTCTTTCTCTGCTCTCTATAGCCTTCTCTTTAACTTATTTGCCCTGATTTCTCTTCTTCCCAATAAAAATGTTCGTCTTTGTACTCCCCTAACCCTTTTCCGTTTATACCGTCTCACGTATTTTATTTCCAAATTCTTTGGTTCGTTGTTTTCTATTTTTTCCCTCTTATTATAAATACCTGCTCATTCATCTGCAATGCAACTGTCACGGCTCAAAAGCGAACGAAAATTCATTAGAGAGCCTATTATATACCAGAAATATTAGTGTGTCGCTATTATTTCGGTAACACGGCGGCTACGATTGTATATGAATCACAACCTTAGATGATACAAGATGATCAGATGTGATCTCGATGATGGCTATAATGGAAGCGCAATCCTTGTGAGAAACGGCATTCTCTTTTATTCAAATAATGTCACCTTCAACCTCCCTTTCAGTTCTGTGAACTTAATATTGCTCATGTCTCCTTCCGATTTTTCCAATCCTCTTAACAATTGAATCTATTTGTGTTATTGTATGTTTTCTCGTTATTTTGTTGTTGTTTTCTTTTTTTTTTAAACGGAAATAATATCGTGATACTAGTCGGCTTAGTTGCGGTACTCAGATTATTTTTTCCTTTTTGGGAGGGGGCGTCAGCCAGAGTTCTAACAAGGGCCGTCAGTTATATGTTTACGATTCGGTCAGATATCGACAGTATATAAATGGGACCCAATCGCAAGAATGATGAATAAAGAACGGAAATACATAAGATGCGCAAAAGGAGTAGGTCTGGTTTTAATAAGGGGGAATTTAAAACGCGACACATTCGACAAAAAAGGATGAATAGTTAAAGTGTGATCGACATTATAGATACCATTGCTTCATATGGATGAAGATAATAAACTACGGAAAAGGAACTAAGGAAAAAATAAAAAGAAGATAACAGAGAGTATGGTTAAAATAACGTAGGCGAGTAGCAGAAAAGACAACAGAACGGAGAAGCGAATCGAGAGGGAACCGAGGGAATGAGAAAGATAGATTAGGATAGACAATTAGATAAAAACAAAAGGAAGAAATATCTGATAACCGAAATATAAGTGGAATATATAATTCTTTTTGCACATAAGGACACGGAAGATTAGAATATGTATTTTTTTAAAAGAAAGAATCGAGAGAAAGCAACAGCCCAAGCCAAAGAATTTCCCAAATTCATTACAACGCAAGTGATCAACTCGAATCGAGTAGCAAAAAAAAGCAACCCATCTAACGTTGGTACACCATTTAGAAATAGGCTTGTTTAAAGCGTAATTCAATCAACAAACGCTTACAGTTTTGTTTTTTTTATAAATCCCCCCTTTGGGCACGTCAGCTAAGGACCTACACCTAGAAACAACAAAAAAGAAAAGAGCCGTCAGTTAAATTTTGATTCGGTCAGATATGGACAATATAAAGGAACTAACGGATGAGATAATGGATGGTGAAGTGAAGGACAGAATATAAGATGCGCAATAAGGAGCGGGGAGCTTGAGTTTCAACAAACAAGAATATAGGATACCGCGTTCAACAGAAAGAGATGAACATTCAAAAAAGATGTGATTGGCGTCGCAATTCGCCGCCTCATTAGGGTGAAGAGGACAATTTGGAGAAGAAACAAGGGAAAAGTGAAAACGAGAGGAAGGAAGAGCAGAATGGCCAAAACGCAAGCGAATCATAGAAATGACAACGGAACGTGGAAGTGAAGGAAACTCAAAGAACCAGGGGTTAGAAGGAAAACTAGGTTGTACAGACAGATAAAAGGATTGATCGTTACGGAAGGAGGAAGGGTCAATATCTGACCAAAGTTTAAGATGAAATTTAGTACATAGGGAATTCAAGTTGGAGGATGGAACTTTTTAAAGAAGGAACGAGAGGAAGCAGCAACTCAAGCCAAGGAATCGGCCGTCCCATTACCTTTAATGCCCAAATGGCTGGGAATCCACAGAAAATCAACACAGATGGAGTAGTGAGAGGAAAGAAGATTGATAAGGAATGATGAAATCAGAAGAGTTATCAGGAAAAGGGGAGCTTATCGCTTGAAGAACACTCATGGAGTCTGAGATAATCAAATAATTAGAAAACTGACGACTGGAAGAAATGAAGATAGTGGAGCGTAGGATAGCCATCGACTCGGCTGTAAAGATTGAACAGAAAGAAGGAAGACAAAATGATTCAGAGAAATTGAAGTCCGGAAGAATAAAAGAAGCTCCAACACCATGAGGTCCCCTGGAGCCATCTGTGAAGATGGGTACATGCGATGGAAATTGGGAATTGATAATGCTGTGGAATTCCTGTGCTTACAGTTAAATATACTATCTTTAAAACCCGTTTACATTATTAATAATAATAGCATCGTCACCGATAAGCCGTATATGAATAATACTTCGAAAGTTTCTCCTTTTAGTGTGTGTCGGAGCAGTCAAATAATAAATGGCAAATTGTATCGGAAAATCCGAATATTCGCGCGGTTCGCAAATGGAATAATTTTATTCATTTAAAATTCTCCTAATATATACCGAACTGCCATTACATTAGAGTTAACATTTAATTGAAATAAAAAATTATGTACATGGTAATCTTCTTGAAATCTTACGGTGGAGTCGTATAACGAATTATACATAAGTTAACTTGACAACAATACTCCGACTTGTTCCATCTTCTTTGCCAAATATTTAACGATAACTTTTAAAATTTTTAGCATTCCTAAACGTCTAAGTTTACTTTGTATTTCTTAATTATGGGTAATGAAGGATATGCTGAACATATTTTGTATTCCGCCAATAAAATAGCTTGGTACATGTAAAGAAACATTTAAACACTAAACTATTATTATGGATCCAAGTATGTTTAATTCCCTTAATTTTTTAAGTAAAATTTCTTCAAGCGTGTTCTGAATATTTTACCAAGGGGTACTCAGTTTCATAGTTCGTTCCGATTAGTCATCATCATTAAAGTGTTATATCGTCGTCATTATCTCCTCAACCATTCGGTTGGTGAGCAACCTATTCGTACATTTTAGCTGTACATATATAGATTGTGTACACTAAGAAATTATTATATGCAATACGAATGTGTACACACGCAAGACTACACTTGCAACTGATATTGTGACTGGTTAATTATTATCGATGTACAAATGCAGTCCCCCATGTGTGTCTGCTCCTGTGTACTGACCTAGTACGCATATGATGTTGTACGTGGTGGTTCACCATTGCTTTCCCCACGTGAAATGTAAGTATTTAATTTCATTTTTCGTAATAATTTCTGTCGTCGCTCGGGATCGAACCCGAGACTTCCGTAATGGAAGCCATGCGCTCTAGCAACTAGGTTATCGCAACGACTATATACATATATATACCTGTATTTCTATTTTCTAATTTAGTGCGATTGATCTGCTTCAGATTCACATCATGCATTCTGCATTTACTTTACTAATATTTCTTTTGACTTCTCTGGTATAAGCAATATTCGGTTTCTAGTCGGCAAAAATCTTTTAAAAATTACGCCTTTACCACTCTATTAAGGGTTGAAATTTTTTTCTCGCAGTTTAAAAGTTTGCTATTATAGTCGAATCACACTACGTGCAAGGAAAAATACGAGATTCTATGATTAATTATAACAAGCGAAATTTCGGTTAAAAAGTGGATTTTAGAAAGGAGCAAATTCCTGACTAAAACACCTGAACAGATGGCTAGGATGCTCGTCCGTCACTTGTTTCAGAAAGTCCGTTCAAAGTCCAAATAACACTATGGGTTACTTATTTCGTTACTTCGAAAGCATCGGACACAGTCATGCTCACTGTTTTACCTCTGCTATTTCAAAAAATGCGAATTTTTCATCAAAATAAGTTTTTGAAGAAAAAAAAAGTGATCATTAACCGATGGTGAAAATCCTATATGGACTACCGCTTCCTTACTAAACATCTTCCATTCACATCCTCTACTCTCATTCATTTCTACCTTTCAATTTCCAGGAATTTAAATTCCTATGTTATTTCTTATTTCTATCCGACTTGGTTCATTTTAGCTCTACACAATTTCCTTTAATAGTATTCCCTATTTTTCCTTTAACTTCAATGACCTCTATCATCCTTCCAGGGATTTGTTCTCCCCGCACTTTCAAAATCTCTCTCTCGAGCTGTAATTAAACGGGAATTCCGCACAGCATTATCAATTTCTTCTTTTTTTCTCACGTAACCATTTTCATTGATAGTTCGAAAGGACCTACCGGTGTTGGTGCTTCTTTTACTTAACTTTTCCGAATATTTCGGTCTTTCTTGTTTCTGTTCCATATTTACGGTCCAGTTGATGGCCATTTGACGTTCAGTTATTTTCATTTGCTCTAGTCGCTTTTCTTACAATTTTTCGATTACTTCTGACTCCATGAGTACCCTTCAGGCCGTCTATCCCGCTTATTCCTATGATTTTGCCATATATGCTCAATCATTCAGATTCTTTCTTCTCTCCGTGCGATACTCATACTGATATTTGATAGGGGTTGCTGACCGTTCTGGCATCTTTGGTAATGAGGCGACCAATTCTTCGCCTCAGATTGCTGCTTTTTCTTCCTTCTTCTTCAAAAATATCCCACTTCGACGCTCTGTTGTTGCGTCCATTATTCACCAGCGTTTTAATCATTCTTTACCGCCTTCTTCCCACTTTCGCTTTTCATTAGCTTCTTCCCCACATTGTCCATTCAAACGATGCAGCAGCTGTTTGCGACGCTAATCACGTGTTCTTTGAGTGTTCACCTCTTTCGATAAAGCGTTCAGCTCTCTGTACTCGTGTTTGCTTATTAAACTTCCTACTCCTTATTGCGTTTACTATATCCCATCTTTTTTGCTCCTATTCACATTATTCCTGCTACTGTCTCTTACTAGCAATTTATAATTGGCTCGTCATGTGACTTTTTCCTTTCATTTTTAATTACTTCTGAGTGGAGGACCCTGGTTGACGAGCCCCGAAAAAGAAAAAAAATTAATCGGTTCAAATGCAAAACGGCGGTTACGTATTCAATTAGTTGCGGACGGGATTCATTTTTGGCATTTCGCAATACCGAAAGAAGGCATCGCTAGAAAGATCAAATTATTCATCAGCGAAAAAGGGAAGATAAAAAGTTAAAGTATTGCTAATAGTACAAGTTGCCTTTCCCAAAATGGTTCCTGACTGGGAAACATGCCGTAATGGTGTTAGTTACACGGCGCAAAATAAGTTTAAAAAAAAAAGTAGTAAAAAGTACTTAAGAGAGCTCGAGTAGGACGTGTTGCGTTTGTATATGTGTGTTCGCGCGCGCAAGTGTGTGTGAACAATTGAAAATCGAGCACACGGGAATTTAGATTAAGTTTTTACGAGATAAGAGCTGGGACATAATTGATATTTTTCCTTTTTCAGATTTTGGTAATGCAATTAAAGAGAAATTCTGATGTTGAGCGATTATGATTGTCCACACCGGGAGCCCAGACATTATTCTTTTAAGACGCTTTTTATTTTTGGGGTTGGACACTTGTCCGATAACATATTATAATCATTCAAATTATTTCAACATATCGCTTATTTACATTATCACATTTTTAATTAATACTTTCCGTACCGCCAATTATGTCTAAGCTACACCTTTCGATATATCCACGAATATCGATTTCTGTTAAATCTGGCAGTTGCGATAGATTTTCGATTAACGCGTTCATGACATTTTCCAAAGAGTTTATCGAATTTTCCAATATTTGGAAGTGAAATGTCGGCGTTAACAGCTTTCTGTGAGATCGCCACACAGCACCTAAAAATCACATAATTTATAAATGTCACGACACATTTGCAATAGGAGCGTAGCACTGCATCATAATAGCAATTACACTGAAGCGTCAGTTTTCATTGTATCATTCTTTTCAGTGAATTTCGAAAATAAATTTGTTACACCGATAAAATGAACTTTTCGATCTCCTCAAAAGCTCGAAATTGACCGCAAAATATCGGATTAATAGTTGAGGAACTCTTTTTGATGAGCATTTTTACGATAAAAATTGGTGTTTAAATGATATTTGTTACAAAAGGGCTCTTTCAATTTTGGCCCTGAATAAAATTTTTAACGCAGAAGAACGACCGGTTTGAAAAGAAAATTTTTGACGTTTAATTTTCTTAACCCTCAAAGGTCATCACGCTAGTGCGAATTCTCGCCGCCATGTTTTTTGTACAGCTAGAATTTCTCAGTTAACACTTACCAATGGTTCCCCCACCACGATAATTGCTTCTATAGTGGTAACTGTCGAGTCGTGCAATGGTCTGTTCATGTTAGTCAAACAAGAGCAGTAGAAAAGTGCTGCGATCGATAAAAATTTACACTAGTGAGGCTTTTATGTATACTTAATAAAGTGGTGTCGATTTTTTTTTTTCGATAAATATTTATTTCCCGTTGGAACACGAAGAAGCCAAATATAATGTTACATTATAATAAATATGTAGGTGCCACCGACGTTATAGATAAAAATTGCCATAATTATATTCCACTGCAAGACGTACTCCACAATGGCCGTTACGTTTTTTTTTTTATAATATATTAGATGTTGTAGGCTTAAACGCCTGCATTCTACATAATTTAATTTCTCCCAACGCACGAATGAAGCGTCCTGATTTTCCAAAAAATCTTGCCGGGAAGCTTAATCAAGGCAATATTGCACCGTCGTCTTCAAACAAAAACGCTTAGAAGCTCAATCAGAAAAGAGATTGCACGGATGCTGCAAGAGGATGAGCCCGTAGCTGAGAATGTGAACGCCATCAGAGAAAACACGCGAGCGGAATTTAACTTTTGCGGCATTCGCCTGAAGTGCCCAAATTGTTTGCGCCGCATGTACAATGAGCACCGCGCTACATTTTGCATCGAGTGCTCCTAAAATATTGATTAATTATAATTATATTTTTATACCGTGCCATAATTTTGAAATAAAATGAATTAAAATGAAAATTTACGATTTTTTCCCCCTATTTTATGAATAAAATAAACTTAAACGTTGTTTATTTCGTAACAGTTAATAATTTTTCAAACGTTTTTTTTCAAAAACGTGTGTTCATCAATATTTATAAATAATATTGCTTAAATTAATACTTTTTTACAAAAGGAGCAAAAATAACAGACAAATTTATAAAAAAGAAGCCAAAAATTACAATTACAAAAAAACCTATAATCCAGTATCGGGAAAAATCGATATCACTTTATCAATGTGGGGTATTTTTTCTTAAAAATATAGGTTTCAACTTCAAAATTATTTTTTTACTTTTTGTCTAACCACTTTTTATTTTTAAAAAAAAGTAATTTTTCGTTTTTTGTTTTTTTAATTGCACTTTTTATTGATTAATTAATTATTCCCTTCGAAACTAACTACATCATTCGATTCCTCGGAAATTTTATTATAGTTTCATAGTAAATTCCTTAAATTTTCATTAACAAATAAAGAAGATTCAAAGTTTATGAAATCCTAATTCGTACACTAGTGTGACTTTCAAAGTGGCCTACCCTAAGTACGACCTTTGAGGATTAATGCTTACCAGGACTATTCTGACGCGTAAAATAATCCATTTTAAATACGCTGAATTAAGCCACTCGGTGGAACCTTGCAATGGTCGGAGGAGTAACATAATATAGAGTAAGGTGGTTACTTTCGTTGTTTAATGTCAGTTGATCGATGACTATTTCGGTTTTTACTTCCTCGATCGTTATTAGTTGAGCTAGTTTTTTTTTTAATAATCCTGGAACATCCATTTTTAATGTTCACGAAGCTTAAAAAATGTTTCATGTGTGTTGACATGAGAGGAGGGCCGTTAGTATAATCACATAGGAATTTAAGTAATCAGAATAGTTATATTGTAGAAGAATGTCCTAAACTCTTCTAGTTCGTGATAAAGTACCGTTGTCGACAGTTGACAAAAGCGTTTGTGTTTCGAATCCTTTTTTTTTTTTTTCAATGGATTTGTCAACGAGAACATCAGCCCGAGAAATAGAAAAGAGGAGAAAAAAATCGTATTTTTAAACGTTTAAGGATAATGAGTACATAAATAATTCGAGAGCAAGAACGACAAAAACAAAAAGAAACGAAAAAATGTGCACAACGAAACAAAGAGTTGAAATGGAATAATAAAGAATTGTTCATCCGAAAAGGCTGAACATTCAAAATACGATCAGCCGTCACAAGGAAAGTGAGCGAAAGTAGAGTGAACAAGACAAAATGCAGTAAATGCAGATGAGAAACGAAAAAATGATGCAGGAAATGGATACTGCGATCAAATTGAAGGCGACAAGTAGCCGAGATTGCGAAGCGTTTTTTATGGAAGGCAAATCCAAGAACCGCAAACACACGGATAGGTGGCTGAATCGAAGGTTAAAGAGGAGTCAAAATTGGAAAATAAAGATTAGGAGTCATTTGAGAGAATTCTTTGACAATTTTCATTGCTTAAAAAATATTAATCGTATAATTATTTTCCTATATTCGTGTAAGGTATGAAATTAAGTTACCGTCAGACGTGATAAGTCCTTGACCAAGCCAAGAATCCAATAATCGATACGAATCTGATTTTTTTAAATGATTTTTTTTGTCCGCCATAAATACCTTCGGAAAAAGTAAATATGTTCACATCAGGTAATATCATCTTTAAAATAAAATTAAACACAATAAGCGAACGACACGGAAAAGTTCAAAGAAAATGATTATTTTTTTCTTAAACGTTCTATTTTTTTTTTTTTTTTTTTTTTATATTTAAATAATTTGCGGGTCCCACAAGGCAAATGCCCGTCTGTGGGTTCCCAACATAATTATATCGTTTATTCACAAATATAATACATCTTAATGCTAACACATTATATTGATCTTATATATCTATTACTTAATTATACTTAAGCTTTTATTTTCACTGAATTACATCTCATTTTTAAAACAAATACATTCATGCCCAACACACATTCTAAAGCAATATTTACTCGTAAGCCAAAATGTATGCAGCTAAAGAAAAGGAGCTACCGTGCATTTTTTTTTATATACCTTATTTAATTTTTTATGTACCTTATTTATAATTATTCTCTTTGTTTCTTTCTTTCGTCTATTCTTTTCTCAATCTTTGCACCATGCTATCAACCAAATTTTAATTTTGTCTTTCCATATTTTCAAATTGTCTTCGTCTTTAATTTCCTTTGGTATGTGACCCAAAATTTGACTCCAAATTTCCTCTTCAACATTGTCAATTTTATTGTTAACCCCTTTACGTCTTATAATAGATAATTTGTCATAGTTTCTAGTCTCATAAACCTTTTCCCTTGTCGGTAATATTCTTTTTTCTGTTTTATATCTTAATAGTTTACTGTAATAAAAAAGCATTTTTAGAGACATTTCTTTATTATTATCCCACCAAGTAGTATCCGTTGGGAGATTCGTATTTCTCCAGTTCGGTAAAATTATTTTCAAACATCTTTTTTGTAGCTTACTAATTTTCCTTAATTCCGTTTTTTTTTGCCTCCCCCCAAATTTCAATTCTGTATCTTATTCTAGACATTATTAATGAGTCAAAATATAATCTTGTGGTTTTGTAATTCATAACCTGCTTTAATTTGTATAAAGCCGGTATAGCCTGTCTGATTTTCCTCGCAATATTATCAATGCGACCTTTCCATGTTAACGCCTTATCAAATGTAATTCCAAGATACTTAAAATGATCAACCGTTTCTATCGGGTCACAACAACGAACTTCCGCTCCATGAAGACAATCTACATTATGCAATACTATTTTGGGAATGAACTTTCTAAATCTACTTGGTGTTCTTACATACATAAATTTTGATTTCTTGGCATTTATTACTAATTTTTTGTCGTGTACCCATCTGCAGACCTTATTCAAGTCCTCTTGAAGCATCCTTTCCGCAATTTCTACGTCTCGGTGTTCCATTACCAGAGCAATATCGTCGGCATATGCGTAAATTTTGGCATTCGTAACACAGTTTTGGACGGAGTTCAGGTAAATTAGAAACAGTAACGGGGCTAATATAGTTCCTTATCCTACTCCATATTTCGTTTTCCCTATATCGCTATATTCATTCCCAACTTTCACTAAGCATTCCCTTTCATGTAAATAACCTCTAAACCAATTGAGACATTTCCCTGTTATTCCAATTTTAATTAAATCCTCTATCAAAATTTCCCTATCAACTAAATCAAAAGCCTTAGTAAGATCTAAAAAAACTACCAGAAATTGTTTTCCGCATGCTAACCCTTTATTTATATCAGATGTAAATGTCCTGAGCAGTGTTATCGTAGATTTCCCCTTTCTAAACCCAAATTGGTTATGAAATATTAGATTGTTCTCTTCCAGGTACATTTTAAGGTGAAGACCTACATAATGCTCAACCACTTTCGCAATAATTGAAATTAATGTAATTGGTCTATAGTTTTCACAGAGTTTTTTATCCCCGCTTTTGTATATTGGTCTTATTATCCCTGTTTTTAACTCCTTGGGGAATTTACCTTCTTTTACCGATTCATTAATTATTTTTGTTAACAATGGAGCAAGCTTTTTTACGTGTGAAATTACATCTTTCACTCGGATACCGTCGTACCCTTGAGCTTTATTCGGCTTCATTTTTTTAATTATGGTTTCTATCGCATCATTCGTAGCTTGTGGAATGTAAAATGACGTAATCGTTGTATTAATATAGTCGGTCTTAATAAAGCTAATACAACAATTATGTTTCAGTTTTTGTTTTTTTATATCCTCCACATAGTAATTTTGAAATTTATTAGCCGCATTTCGGTACCCATCGAAGTTCGCCCCTATAACCTCATCTATGATTGCAGTTTTTTTTTTACACACTGTTTAATCTATTATCTTCCAGGTTTTTTTAATGTTATTATTCGCTTTTTGTAATTCCTGTTGGTAATATTTTTCTTTTTCTTGTCTTATTTCCTGCTTTACTAATTTCCTGTATTTCTTATATAGTTCTTTATATCTCCTATTAGTATTATTCCCTTTACATCTTTTGTAGTATTGGTCTCTAATATGTATGAAGTTCAATATTTTTCTGTTCATCCAAGCTGCAATAGGATTGTATCTCCTTTCCCTCTTTGTCTGTCTAGTAAATTTGTAATCGTCATAAAGTTTATTAAATATTACTTTTAGATTAGTTACTATTTCTTCAACTCCTCTCTTCTCTAGCAGATCCTGCCAGTTATAAGTATTTATTTTATCTTTTAACAAGTTTTCATTCAAACAAATTTCACGTGAATTAACGTTCGTCGTGTCCTCGTCCCTATCTAAGCAAAGTGCGCCACTAACTATATAATGGTCTGAAATTGTTGTCTTCATAATACCTGCCGTTACTTTATCTAATGAATATTTGATAAAGATATTATCTATACAAGGTAACGATACCTGCTCTTACCTCTTCTCTAGTTGCTCCTTTAATTAATCGAATTCCTCCATGCCTTGTCAAAATATTCAGAAACTGATCATTTATTTTACTTCTTGAGTCAGTGTTAATATTGAAATCACCGCAAATAATAAATTTTGTATTCCGATCTAGACTCTTCAGATTTTCATCGAATTCCTGTAGAAAGTGATCAACGTTGTTGCTCAGTGATCTATAAATTGCTATTAAATGAATTTTTTGATTCTTCCTTACGGTTATTTCAACAGTAATGCTGTCAGCAGCCGAGTTACCTGCAGATACCACTTTAAAACTGAAATCCTTTGTCACTAAAATCATAATTCCACCATTACGGTTTGATGGTTTCTCAATTACGCATTTCTCATATCCCTCTATGTTGAAATATTCAGTCTCATACCCTTTTATATTTATTTCAGTAAGTACAATCACACTGACCTCCTGCCTATGAATTTGTGTTAACAATTCATCCCAATTACACCTAATGCTTCTGATATTCAAATGGATTATATTAATAATATTCTTATTTTTTTTTTTTTATTAATTCATGTGCGATACCTTAGTCCCGACCAAGTCAGTTGACTTGTCGGCGGGTTCCCAAAATAAATACACACGAGTAAATTTATTTAATAAGTTTAGATTACATGCTTAGTTTTTATAACATCCTTATTCATCTATAACTACTTTATATGTATATCATTTAACTATCTATTTCTCACAAATTAACAATCTATATATAACATACACGTATATGTACACCTACATCTACAAATATGCACACCCATACACGCACGCACACGTGCATCCACACAACTAAATGTTTTATATAGTTCGGTATTACGCTCGTGTTTGTTATTATTCACTATTTTCTAGCAGCATTTCCTTTAACTTAGTTTTACTTATTTTATTTTTGTTTTCTTTTATAATATTATTTATCTGAGTATTATTAAGTAACTTTGTTAAAACCAATTGTTGTAATTTGTCTTCATGTTTATTAGCGTGTCTGCTATATTGATATTCGTATTGTCTAGCGTTACGCAATCTGTAATTACATTTATTTCTTGGTGTTACACTGATTTCTTTTTCTATATATTTAATTAGTATGTTGTATTTAAGTATCATTTTTTGGGTAAGTATTAAATGTCTTTTCCTAATATTTGAAGAACTTATATTTGAAATAGTTTCATATTTTTTTCCTACACAGAGTCTCAAACATTTGTCCTGTAAATAATTTAATTGCTTTAGTTTTGTATTATTCGCGTGCCCCCAAGCCATAATACCGTAATACAAGTGTGTTTGACATAATGCGTTGAAAACCATTATTTTCGTTGATGTGTTTATAACGGAGTTCTTCATTTGATAAAGACTGGTAGCGTTTTCCTCAATTTATTTACTACATTATCTATATGTTCATTCCATCTAAACATGTTGTCCACAGTGACACCCAAATATTTATATTTATACACTTCCCCTAAATTGTTACAGCTACATGTGTTCTGTGTGTGTGAATGCTGACATGCTAAACTGTGATGTTTTATTTTGATTTCATCTATATTATATTTACTGCTTGCTTTTATCCACATTACTTTTGATTTGTCTGAGTTAATATATAATCCTCTGTCATGTGTCCATTTGATTTCCCTTTTCCTATTAAAATGATTTATTATATCCGAATTCCACTTTTTAATATTTATGTATTTATTACACACTATTTTATGGCAGAACTGCAATAAGGATGTCATTTGGATGTGAAAATATTTCCTTATTTGATTTAAATTTCAGTTTTTAGGACAAGACATTAATAAGGTATTGAGAAACCAGGATTTATCTATGACGCAAATTCATATATATATATCTTTCAAAAACGTCTCACTTATTAAGATGTTAATAAATTGGTTATAATAAGTATTTAATCGCTCATATAGACTAGCTGCCGATGAAACACGTATATTCACACATATAAATCTAAATACACACATACCCATACCTTACAAATCTAAACATTACGCCGTCGCGCGTCACAACTGCAACCAAATAATATGACCTAGCGAAAGAAAAGAAAATAAGGAAGAAAAAACAAAAAAAAATAAAATAAAATAATATAAAATAAAATGTAAATATATCGTCACTCATGTATTTCCTCGCACCACCGTTTCATTCTCTAATCTCTAACGCCCTTATAACTAATTTACGCAAACGGTATTGCAGGCATATCATAGCAGCGCCATGTGCCCCTCTCATACATCTTCATACCGAACTGACTATTCTCGTGCACTTGCAATATAAACCTACACAGACACGAACTGTCTAACATCTTGCAAAACACCGTCGAGTTCTTGTTATCACTTAACGCAACTTCTACCTTTCCTCCCTTTTTACCTTTTCCTGTAACACTACTACCTACCTGGAGCTTACATAACCAGTTCCTTACCCCTTTTCTCAAACATATACTACCCATCAAGTAGACTCTTATCCATGGCATCCTCTCAGTAAACACTGTTTCATTTAGCACTGACATACACGCTTCCTTCCTTAATGCGAACATTACCCCGTTCCTTCTCACCGCCCTACCGCCTGCGTAACTCACGCAAACGAAAACACATTCACACGAAAATACACACATACCAAAAATTAATACCTAATCAATATTAACGATAGAAATGTATATAAAATCGTAAGTTCGCGCTATATACTACAATTATAATAACAGTTTATTCGCATCTTCTTCTTTTCGAATATGTAGAATACGATCTTGTTCACTTTTTCTAGCAAAGATCTTTCCTCTCCTCGTCCATACGAATCTATAGTTTAGAGCTCTGGCTTTATTTTTAGTTTGCCACAATAAGTTTTTATAATACGTAGTCAAATTTTCATTGCAATATACCTGCAAATCACTTGCTTCATTGCCCGAAATGTCTTTGTCGAAAATTTTTACCTTTTTTTTATTCTCAAAAAATAAATCGGCTATTCGTCTGCCTGGCTTAGCAATGACTGGCTTAGGTAATTTTAAATTTCTGCTTGGCACCCTGTGGCATGCCAAAATGTCCTCCTTTTTTAAATCAATATTTAATTTATGGACCACCTTAATGATTATCTCTTCTATGTTTTTTTTTGGCCTTTCGGAGACTCCATGTACTTCGATATTCTCTCTTCTTCCGTATTGAACCAATTCGTTAACGGTCGTTTTTTATTCGGCGATTTCTTGGTCTTTCTTCTTCGTTTCCGCTGTTAAGATATTAACTTGTTCTCTCAGCGCCTTAACTTAATTTACCAGGGAGCTATGTATTTGAATGAGGTCATCGTATTTTTCGGATATAAACTCAAAACATTTTTTTATTTCTTGGAACTCTCTCTTAAGCTCTTGTGCGGAACATTGGTTGATCTCATCCTCTAATTCATCTTCCTTTGAGTCGTACGAAGATTTTTTATTTACCTTTTTGACAGTAGGCTCCGTACATTTCGACTAGCTTGTAGTTTTTTTTCAAGTTCGGCTTTAAGAATTTCATATTTATTTATTTCATCGAACTTAATTTTCCTCGACAAAAAAAATCGAATTACCCCTCCCCGACTCTTCAACTCATCTCACCAAATTTTTACAAAATCCGTTTTCAATTCAGTACGCTAACGCGGATTTGAAACAGTCGATAAACCGGAAATCTAAGAAAAAACACGATCAATGTAACAGGAAACAAGCGACTGAAAGACAATGTCCCACGTTTTGTTGATGATGTAGATTCAACTACTGCAGAAGCTTTCCTTGTAATCAATAAGACTGGGACAATCGTCGAAATAAAGATATTAAAATTACCGTGGCGTCCGTTTTTCACAACACATCCGTTTCTGCTGCAGCTGGGCAAACGGTCAAGGTCAACTATCGGAATGTAACAATTAATCAACATGAATGACAGAGATGGTGGGACATGCTACCGGCAGGAAGAGTTAAATTGCTGCCGGATATATCCTTGAGGTTAAAAATAAACGATATGAAAATCAATTTTTATGATTTACAAGTGCTCTTTGAACACGGCAAGTTTCAATCATACTTATACAGGTTCAAGCTGGCCGGTGCTCCTCCTGAGTGTACTCTCTGCTCAACAGGCTCATCAGATGATGTTAAACATTTCGTATTCGAATGTCCTGCATTCTCCGACTTTCGAAAATTGTACTCTTTGGACCAATTCAATGCCTCGCTTAAACTTGATCAGTTCGCTGAATTTTTATTAAATCAATCATCATAACTGTCAATACTCGAATTCAACCGTTATCCGAATACTGTTCCATAGTTTGAGCAGCCTTTAGCTTAGTTGATTTAGCTTGTAAGAATCATTTGATTAAACATAGAGTTAATCCTAAACTTACTTGAATTTAATTTAACAAAACTTGCGTTGCTACTTTATTTTTTTTTTTTTTAACACGTATATTTTAATACAATCTTATTACAGTAAATAAATTAGCACTACTTTTAAAACAATGTTACAACTTAATCTAACTAATTTGTAACATGAACAGAGAAAAAGCTATGTACAATTACATAACTCCTAATGTATAGATATATAAATAATCATACGCGTATATAAATACTCGCACGCGCACACACCAAGTATATGCACATATCCGCAAAATACATGCATATGAATATATTACAGAATAAATTAGGTGACTAGCTCACAAGGCTTTGTGCGCTTAAGGCGCCTTAAGTCATCATCGGAAAGTAGCAGTTCTAAAGCCTCTAGATTTGGGTGACTGTGAAGTCGGTGTTCTCGCGCTTCTGCAATATAACGTATGACTTCATCGATCCATGGAATATTTAAATCGGAATGTATTTCTTCATTTCGTTGGTACCAGAAAGTTCCATTGATGTTTCGGAGACACTTGTTTTGAGCACGCTGAATAATCAACCGATTGCATGTCTTTACACAGTCTCAGAGTTGAATACCATACATCCATATCGGTCTGATGATTTGACAATAAATCATACGTTTATTAGACAGATTGAGTTTAAAGTAACGCCCAATCAACCAATAAATCTGTCTTAATTTATGCATGGTTTGTTCTTTTTTCATCTTGACATGCGTCTTCCAATTCAGCCTAGAATCTAAATGCATACCCAGGTATTTAGCGGAGTTCGATCTCGGAATAGGAAGGCGGTCAATTAATCTTGATCTTCCAATCACATGTCCATTTGCTAATTTTTTCTACTGCATATTGCAAGTTAGTCGTAGCCAATTCTGGGGAATCGTCAACTGACAAGATGGCTGTGTCATCTATAAAGGTTGTAGTCATCGTCTTGGCTGTTGTTGGAATGTCAGCTGTATACAATAAATACAAAGAAGGTCCTAAGACACTACCCTGTAAACACCAGCCTGTATTGAATGAAATTAGGACTTCGCTTCTTCATAAGAAACTCTGAAGGATCTATCAGAGATATACTACTTAAATAATTATTATATAAAAATCTGAATTTAAATAATCTAATGTAATTTGCGATTATCTTAAGCTTCTTTTTACTATTCCCATTTGTTATTTATCTGAAACCCGTTGATCATTTTTTTTCTCTCTTTTTTGAATACCTTTTGTTTGTAATTATTTTTCTTGTTAATCTAAATTTTTAGTTTAGGCTAATCTACACACATCTTGGTGAGTGATGGGACTGTGTTTGCATCCTGTTTCCTACCAATAATCTAAGTTCACACCTGCAGGGAACCACAACAAACACGAATATTTTAAAGTTTATTTGTACAGTTTTTAGTTAGTGTGCTCAGTGAATAGAGAGTAAACTCTCTATTCCTTAAGCACACTAGTTCCTTACACTCTCGCACATCTCAGTAAATATACTTGCTGCACCCGCTGTATCGGGAATGGAGCCCATTTTAAAAAAAAAAAAAAAAACGAAAATATAGGCTGATAACAATGGCCTGGAATTCTTTGCGACAAAATCCATATGTGTGAAATTGCACACGAGACGCCTTTGTCATCCTAATTCTGACATAACTCTTTTCCTAAGGAATTCACTACTCCCGTTTCTCCACACAGTTAAATTTTTAGGTCTTGTGTTTGATGGAAAACTGTCCTGGCCACAACATATTCACCGTCTTAAGAATAAGTACATGAAATCCTTGAATATACTAAAATGTCTGTCAAATCAGAAATACAACATAGATCCCAAACTCTTCCGCATGTCCCTTATGCAATTCGCCCATTTCACCCACTACTGAACACATTCTGAAATCCCATCTTCGTGCAGGCATCTCCAACTCACCATCGGTTGCACTGTCAAACGAACCAAAACAAATCCGGGATATGTTATACCACATGAGAACGGCTAAGATATTAAAATACCTTGAACCTGCACTGTTCGATGCGCTCTAATAATCTCGGCAATTACACACAACGCATGAATCATATATATATATATATATATATATATATAAATATATATAAAATTTAAAAAAATAAAACATCATAGTCTATAAACTCTATTTTAGTTAAAGCTAAATGCTGGGACATCACGATGCTGTAGACCAAGTAGCACCTAGAACTTAAGTATTTCATTTATCTTACCTAAGTGCGGTCGCCAAATATATGTATATGTCTCAATCGATATCCACATGCATCTGTATGTATATGTTTCATTACTTTCCACTCGACTATCGGCGATTACTCATTTTTAATTATTTTTTACTCCTTGTCATCACCTTTCGAATTCACAAAAACCCAAGCTGTGGTAGTCCGATCGTTCTAACAACTCGACCATCATGAAATTTGTTTTTTTACCGCAATCCCTTTCTATTTATTTTTTATCGACTTTTTGCAGATTCCTAATAATACCAGTATTGAGGCGTTCACGGGCCGATTTGTTCACGAGATTGGCCAGTTCCAGTCGCAGTTCTATCTTTTTTTATATTAATTATTTCATCTACGGCACGATATACATAAGTCTTTCTTTCTAATTCTCAAATTCCCTTTTATCTATTCTACCAAATCTGCATTCTCGGCCTTAACGCTACGACTTTTCGTATCTTAACCAGTCTGTTGTTCTATCTTCGTTTTGCCGGTACTTTTTTGTTTTTCTATTTCAAACTTCTTCGCTGATTTGTCCTTTTCATTCGGGTGATCCAAATCTAACTTGCGAAGCCGACCTAATTTCCTTCGGATCTTCTTCCATTTATTTAAGCGTCCTCACTTTCTATTTTTATTCTTAAGCCTTGATTTTTCTATTCGTTACAATACCTCTTTTGTTCTTTCATTTCCTCTGCTATTATACCTATAATCTCTTAAACGTATTAGAATATATCTTTTTTTTTCCTTAGTCATTACGATACCACGTAAATTGAAGTAAAAGCTTTTTTTTCTTTTTGAGTATGCGTAAAATTTCCCAAACAGTAGTATCAAAAAGAGGCTGAAAATAAGTGATACATAGTTAAGAAAACGGATGGTGTTTATTATGTAAATATTAGTTCTATTTGAAAATTTTAAGCACGGTCAATTCCCAAAAAATTTGAAATTTTTCCGCGTTAAATCGGCGAACAGTTAAATAAAAAATTTTAGTAAAAACTTTTTTTTCCCTTTTCTTTCATTTTTTTATTTATTTTTCGACATAGTTAAAACCCTATTCGACGGAGAAATAATCTTTTCAAGCAGAAAGAAAAGGGTCACTTTCCTGGTATACATTCCACATTCTATTTAAAGGCTACACTTAAAAATCGATATAGCTAGAAGGAAAATATCTAAACACTTGTCACGGCAACATTTGAACAGATTGCCGAATCTGTTAATTAAATAAAATCGATATATAATTAATAAACAAAAAATAATTTGTCGATGAAAAAGAAAATACGAAAAAACAGCAAATATTTTACCATTATGTCGTCCGGATCCGAAAGAAACACAAACAGTTTCTTACCTACCCAAAGGCGCATAACGTTCCCGTAAGTTTCCATTGTTTCATTTATTATGCGTAGAAATGCTGTAACCAATAAACATGTTTCTTATTGGTTCTAAATTATAGTATAAACGCTAATATACTAATAAGTAAATTAAATTATAGACAAACCACCCGGAAGGTATTTTGTATTGTGTTCTAATAACTTTCTCCCAAACAAATTATACTCATGGTATATAAAAAGTTGGCCGTTTTTTATCCACAAATTAAGTAAAATACTTTAGTGGATAAAAAATAAAGCCTAAATATTATATCACGCATGTGTATTATCCGCCAGTTATGGGATGCCAATATAAAATTACAAAACAGCTTTAGTTAAATCTACATATTATGTATATATATGTATATATATATATATATCATTGAATATTATCGTTTATTTCAACGTTTCTGTAGAAATCAGACTGAGCTGCCGCCAATCACAATCCCAAACAGTATTAATAAGATTGCATATTCCATTAAAGACAAAACCGAAGTACTTGCTACCCATTTTCACAACATACATAAGCAAAATGACTGCTTATCTACACACTATCATGTTCGCAGCATCAGACAAGCTATAAACAGATATCTATGCCTAACGTCCCCTACATCAAATCCACATATTTTTACTACGCCTAAAGAAGTTAAGAAATGCATTCGTACACTGCGAAACACAAACTCTGTCGGAAATGACTTGGTGCACATCCGCATGATCAAGAATCTCCCAAAAAAAGCTATCCTTGGGTTAGTCAGCCTTTTTAATTCCTGCCTACGCTTAACTTATTACCCTTTATCCTGGAGAACCTCAATAACGATACCTCTTGCGAAGCATGGAAAGGATGCTTCCTTTGTGCAAAATATCAGGCCTATTAGTCTATTAAGTAATATCAGCAAAATCTTTGAAAAAATAATCTTAATTAGACTAAACAAGTACAGTGACACAAATGCTATTTTTAGGGAATTCCAATTTGGATTTAGGCCTAATTTAGGTACGACAATGCAACTTGCCGCTTTATGCGATACAATCACTGACAATTTTAACCAAAATATACATACCGGTCTAGTACTCATCGATCTTGAAAAGGCATTTGATATCACTTGGCATGAAGGCATTGTATTTAAATTAATCAAATATGGATATCCACAATACTTAGTACTGCTTATCAAAACTTATTTAACGAATAGACAGTTTTACGTGCAAATTAAAAATGTTAAATCTAGTAAGAAATTTTGTGCCGCTGGAGTTCCTCAGGGGAGCATCTTGGGTCCCTACCTTTTTATCTTATACATAAACGACCTACCGCTTACAAATCATGTAAGTCTAAATCTTTACGCTGATGACACTGCACTTGTCGCCACATCCTACCGAATTGATATGATA
This sequence comes from Icerya purchasi, assembly GCA_039619475.1. NCBI lineage: Eukaryota > Metazoa > Arthropoda > Insecta > Hemiptera > Monophlebidae > Icerya > Icerya purchasi. The sequence goes on along the minus strand of CM077115.1, from coordinate 392,173,793 downwards.
TGTCGACGACTCACGGATGCCGCAAATAAGTTAGTCAAATACTTCACTAAATGGAGAATTAATATCAACGAAAATAAATCTGAGGCAATTATATTTACAAAGCGCAGGCCAACAATTAACAATCACGTTAAAATTAAAAACAATACGATTGAATGGAAAGATGAGTAAACTCACTTAGGTATGACACTGGATAAAAAACTTACGTTTACAAAGCATATAAATCAACGTATTTATAAAACTCAGCGTAAGTTATGTAACCTGTTTCCGATTTTTAATAGAAAATCATGTCTAACAGTGTCTAATAAGTTTATGATTTATAAAGCGGTATTACTACCTACGCTATTATATGCTGCTCCAGTCTGGTGTTCGACCAGCCATAGTAACTTAATGAAGCTCCAGCGAATTCAAAACCATTGTTTTAGAATTATATTAAATAAGTCACGATACACATGCATTAAAACCACGCATGATTATCTGCATTTTCCGTATGTCAGTGAGATTATAAAAGAACGTGCAATAAGTTTCTTTAATTATTGCGCTACGTCTGACATTATAACTATAAACAATATAATTATCAGTCCTTAAAACATAGATACAAGAAATATAAACACAGGCGAATTAAACATGTGTTACTCTGAGTATTTTTACAGCCCCATATCTCTGTTTCTCACCAAATTGTTAATTTCTTTCCATGAACTCTTAGAATTTCATCTAAATTGCGAGATTATGCTAATTTTATGCTGAGTCATTAAAACTTAAACTATTTAATAAGCTAATGTGTCAGGTTTTTTTAAACTTTTCCAGTCTATAATTATAGATTCTTTTTTCTTGTTTATCATTTTTGTGTTCTGATATATATATTAAGTTATCTGATAAGGAAATCATGTTTTTCCGGTACAGATTACCCGCTTAAGTTATGTATTGTTATTTGTTAAAAATTAAGCACAAATATACGTTTCTTCTTCTTCTTCTTCTTCTTATCGTTTATTTCGATTATTAATGAAGTACCTTAAAATATGAAGCATATTTTTTCTTTTTTTTTTCACAGATAAGAACACCCTAAAATATCATCAATATTTATTTTAAATTTTTGATTTTTTTCAGATTTTTGTGTATTTATAATAACTATTTCAATTCTCATGGCGGGGGGGGTTAACCCGCCCTTTTGTGGACACGGCCTTGTACCTTGCGTTAAAAGCTTTACTCTTATTGTGACCATCTGGTATTTGCGACAGATATTACTCGTACAATATTTCGTGTGCAAAGTGGATGTATGCAAGGCTAAACTCCAGATTGATATTAGAAATGTTTCGATTTTTAGGTGTTATACAAAAATCAATCCCAGTGCGTATCTCTAATGATGATGTGCATATTTATAATTGCTTTATACGCGACCACTGTTAAAATAAAATTTGCTGACTGAATGGAAAGAAAATTTGAAGGAATTAAAATTGAACGGTTGATACAGGAAATGCCGTATGAAAAGATAAATGTGAAAAACACAAATTTGTCAGCAAAATCTTCTAAAGTCACGTTTTGGCGAAATCCTTCTGGAATTATGAAAAAAATATAGCTTCGTGCGGACATTTGCAATTCCAAAGCGATAACTTTTTAAAAATATGTAACACTCTTCAAAGAATTTTATCATGAGAAGACAGTAAGACTGCAAATTATGCATGACGTTTTAAATATGCTCAACAAAGTTCAGGCTTCATTGTAGCATCTGTCTGCTTACATTTTAGATGTTTAAGTTAATAAAATAATAGAAGTTAAAAATTAAGAGATCGTGTAAGTATTCTATAAAAACAAGTAGACAATGAAAAAAATTTCTAATAACTAATTTTAGAAGGAAGCTAAAGTACAGAACAGTTAGATGTTATTGTTTCCAGACAAATCAATCAGTTAAAGCAGCCCGTAGAAGAATATTTTCAAAGGGCTGCTTATAATTCTCTCGTAGATTTCGTGCTGGCAAACTTCAAATAACTTCTGTTTCCCGATACGCTCCCGTTATTTCAGTTGAGTGTTTTTTTACCATGAATTTCAAATGCAGGAAAAAAAGTTCACAACTTTAAAAGAAAAACTTCCAATAGATGCAGACAAATTTTAAACTATCTTCGATACCAATAGTAGTAAGAAAATTCCAATTACGGACTGAGAAGTTGAAAGGAATAGTAGAATGTTGTAATAAAACTACAAAGTCCTTACGAGAAGTAACAGAAAAGCCGGCTCGTATTTGTATTCACGTACTAAAATCGTGCTGTAAAAACAGGAACAGGTACTCTGCGTTGATAGAAGAAGTAGTAGCAGATGCTTTACATGCTGATAACAACGACAGAAACAAAAACACCATTAATACTATAACAACTAGGAATACATATACCAGCGATAATATTCACATTGTCGGTAACATTTACACATGTTACTTTAGTAAATAACATAGATAAGTTACTAACGCATAAAGTTAAAATAAAAATAAATAGAAATAAGTATATCGCATACGTAAAGTCTATAGAAGATTACGATAAATTAATCAAATTACCTAAGTAAGGGAAATATAGAGCACTATACGTATACTCCATCTCAGAGAAAACCGATAAAATTTGTCCTAAAAGGGCTACCAGCTATTCTAAATATTGAGGAGAAAAAACAAAGCCTAAATAGTGTAAGTAAAAGTCAATAAAACAATTTACTGAAAAAGATCAAAAAGCTAATAATATGGTTATAAAGCTACCTATATATTTAATCACCTTTCCAGCGAATACAGTAAAAACAGACATATTTAAAATAAAAATCGTCTGTTATTGTATGATCAAATGGGAAAAATATAATAATAAAGATAAAATTATGCAGTGCTATAAATGCCAAGAATACGGCCACGTCGCCTACAATTGCTTTAAGGCTCTAAAATGTCTTAGATGTGGAGGTGAACACTCGCACAAAGTCTGCAAAAATTCATTTATTAAGTGTATAAACTGTCTCGGCAATCGCACAACAAATTCTAAAGAATGTCACATATTTCAAAATACATTAAAATATAAGAAAAGTACAGGTAAAAATAAATGCAAATATTAATGAGGGAAATAACACGAATACAAATGTGGCCGGAAATAATAAAAGTAACATAAATATAAATAGTGACAAGACAAATGAAAACAGATTAAGCTACGCCAGCATTGTTGTAAATCAAAAAAGCAAATGCGACAGCCTACTTATAAACTTATCGTATATATTCAAAGAAATAGGTTTAAGCAAAATTATAAATTGCGCAAAACTTATTCACCGTAGAATAAGGAACACTAACAATTCTGACTTATTCACTATAATCACTATAGTACTAAACTATAATTGAAAACTATGGTTAAATATAAGTATTAATATAAATGTATGTGCATGGAATGCAAATTCGCTAAAACATAAGCAGTTAGAGTTGGAACAATTCCTAAACAGAAACAATATACATATGGCAAGTATTACTGAAACAAAAATCGATCAGAGCGTAAACATAGAAATTATAAATTATAAAATCTTCCGATTGAATCTCCAAAATAGTAAAGGCGGAGTGTAGCTTTACTAGTACGAAAAGACTTATTTTATTACAAAATTCCAACAACAAAAACAGAGCAAATTCAATCGCTAGGAGTAACAATTAAAATAGAGAAAGATCTGCCCTACATTTATATAGTATATAGACCCCCTACAAGACCAGAAAACTATAAAAAATTAAGTTAAACAGCTACTAAATACAAATAGATAGGTTCTAATGGTGGGAGATCTAAACGCGAAACACACTGCCTGGAACAACTTCAATTCTAATATGGCGGGAAAAATACTACTTAGCTTAGCAACAATAAATAACCTACAAATAAGTTTCCCTTTTGCACCACAACATTCATTCCTAGAAATACAGCAAATAAACCAAGTGTCCTTGATATAGTTATTACAAAAAAAAATTTAACAATTTTACAATCCCGAAATCGATAGGAAACTTGTCCTTTGATCACAATCCAATCACTTTTACAGTAAATGATCAAGTACATTTTAATTAACCCGCGCCAAGATTTAACTATAATAAAGCAAAATGGAAAGATTACAAAAAGCAGGTACAAACGCAAATAAAAATACCTATAACACTAAACACTACAAACGAAATAGATAAATACATTAAATATTTAAATTATATAATACTGTCCGTGGCAAAAAATCACATACCGTTAAAATCTCCGAATAGAGCAACAAGTATCGAGGATTACAGCAACCTTAATTAAAATTAAAAACTTTCTTAGAAGGAAAAATCAAAATAGAAATAACATCTCCGTCATGAAATAAATTAATCATAGAGAAAAATAACCAGTGGAATAAATATGTGGAACTGCCGCCGATCAAAATACCAAATACAAACAATGAATTATGATCCCGAAAGTAAAGCAAAAATTTTAGTAGAACACTCTAGCAAAGTAAAAAAACAAAATATCAAAGATTATCTACTCATAATCATTTAATAAACATCAAAAGAACTATCAAATAAGTACTTCGTGACAAAAGCAAATAACGAAACAAATAATTACATAACTATCCCCAAGGAAGTTAGTACACTTATGAATAGCCTAAAAAACAAAAATTCTGTAGGACACAATAAAATTAACATTAAAATGATAAAGAACTTACCGACAAGAACAAAAATGGTTCTTGTGTGCTTATTCAACTCATGTTTCAGATTATGCTATTTTCCGTTACAATGGAAAGTCTCGCAGACAATACCTATACCTAAGCCCGGTAGGGATGCTTCTCTGGCCCCGAAAACATACGACCCATCAGCTTGCTAAGTAATATAAGTAAATTATTCGAAAAGATTATACTTACAAGATTAAGAAAGTACAGTGATGAAAATAATATAATATGCGATAATCAATTTGGTTTACAACCTAAACTTAGTACAACCATACAACTAACTAAAATCTGTGATAAAATTACCGACAATTTCAATCTAAACAAACATACAGGAGTATTACTGATATATATCGAAAGAGCTTTTGACACCGCATGGATAAAAAGGTACAATATTTAAACTAATTCATCTTAAGTGTATCCTTATTCTTTAATATGTACATATCTTTTAAACAGAAAAATTTATGCCCAACTGAATAATTATGAGTCACCCGAAGAGCAATAACTGCTGGTGGTGTACCGCAAGGGAACATTTTTGGACCGTATTTATTAATACTATTTTTAAACGACATTCCTAAAATCAAAGAGAATGAAATATATCTATATGCAGATGATACTGCAATAGTAGCGTCAGCCTATAGAACAGACACAATAACAAATGGACTGTAAAGAGCAGCTGACACGTTAATAAAATATCTTAAAAAGTAGCAGGTTAAAATAAACTGCAATAAAACGGAAGCCATTTTATTTACTAGAAGACGACCATGTATACGAAAAGAAGTAAACATCCAAGACAGACAGGTGGAATGGAAGGATGAAATCCAGTACACCTAAGTTTAACACTTGATAAAAGATTAACTTTCACGAAACTAATCAAAAATAAAGTTATAAAAGCTCAGAAAGAGATTTGTTGTCTATACCTATGCTTTAATAGAAAATCCCATTTAACACCTGAAAACAAATTTGTTATCTGTAAACAAATCATCCTTCCCAAAATATTATATGCAGTTACAGTTTGGTCGTCTACAGTTAAATTATTTTTCAGGAATTTCAAAGAATTCAAAATCATTGTCTACTCATAGTTCTAAGTAAACCACGATACACTAACATCAACACTATGCACAAATATGTAAAAATACTGTACATTCAGGAAATAATTACTGAGAACACACGGAAATTTTTTGAAACATGCAGAGTGCATCTGACTTAATATTAATAAATAATATAGGTTGTTGTTCCTATGATTATCAAACCCTAAAGCTTAGATACAAAAAATATAAACATAGAAGGATAAAGTACATACTACTGACACTTAAATGAATAATTCTACGAAACTCTTGTATATGGCGATTGCATAATGTCTAAGTTATACATTTTGTATCTCGTATTAATGTTAAGCAAGTTGCGGATTTCGATTTCTCGACGCGTTCTAATATTCGTTATAGAGTAAATTAGTATAAATCTTCCTTTATTTTCTGGAAGGGTTACTTGCGCATGTATGTAGGTTCTTTTTTTATTGTTTTTCCCGCAAACTTTAATTATGTACGACTAATAATAAGAAAATTTATAAGTCTCATGCTCCTATCCGGTAAGAAACACTCGTTTTCGGTGGGGATAAAACAAAATCTAAATGTGATATGTGTACAAATATAGGGGTTGTTTATGTTTATGTTATCGGTGAAAATAAACTCAATATTCGTTGAAAACCGGAAAAAATGTGATCCCTTTAAATAACTTTTTTATTCTTATTTTTTATTAATATAACAGAGGCATTTGACTTAAAATATTATCAATTTGCCAATTACCATGGAAAGCGATCACCATAACTCGTATTTTGATGCTTTCACCGTGAAAATGCAGTGTAAAATAAAAAAATCATTTTTTTTTTAAACATAAACTATGACGAATAATGTGACAAAAAAGATGATTTTTAGCAAGAAAACAATTCAAGTGTAATGTTAAAAATTGTAAAATAAAATGTTTTTTTAAAAAAAATATATATACAAACTTCAAGATTTTTTATAAAAATTGAATAAAAATTCACTAAAAAGAAAAAAAAAGAATTCGATAAAAAATATATTTCAAAGTGATGTGACAAGGTGATATTATCGTAATTATTATTCAATATTAACTTTTTGGAGTCGGCATCAAATTCATATTACAATAATCAAGGGCGTCGCCAGCCGATGAGGCAGGGGGGGGGGGCAAGATGATAGAAAGAAAATATGAGTTATAGGAAAAATAAAATTTATAAGTTTTAAAGGCTTAATATTTTATTAAACAAGAATAAAATCTTAATTAAAACATAGTTGTTGTTGGTTTGTGGCAAATTGTTCATGATTACGCGCCTACGAATACTCATCATGGCTAGTTGATTAAAAAGTTTCAAGGCTCCAGGGGCCCTCCGCTGACGACGCCCATTACAATAATAATTAAAAACTGCATTAAGGGATCTTATTTAGCAGTATAGTTGTAATAATTTAATAATCCTCTGTTTAAAATTAAAAGTTAAAATGAGTTCATATTATATCTATTATGTATATGCCAGTATTGTTTTTTGTTTGTATTAAATTTGTTTATTTTTTTAAATTTAATTAGTTGTTAATACAAATAATGTTAAGAAAAATTAAATAATTAGCACAAAAAAGAAAAGAAAAAGAAAGTGTATTTGTTTGCCCTGTTGGATTTAAACAGAATCTTTTTAAAATTATTCAGACATTTTACATCTACAATATCGGTCACAGTTAACTAAAAAATGGATAATGAAGGATGATTGATGAATAACGAATAATAAATAACATGTGACAATGTTTAACATATGATTGACGAATAATGACTAACGTATGATTAATGAATAATGACTAATGTGTGCTTGACTAATAATGTGTAACATTTAATAATAAATAAATTAATCATTATTCTTATATGCGCTATTCAAATGATTTATTCATTATTTGGTTATTTAATTAACAAATGCCCAACTGTAATTGCATTCTATGAACATGTGTGCATTAACATGCACATTATTCAAATCGTATTATATATATATATATATATATATAGGAGGGAGAGGGGGGCAAAAGCCACCTACTCGCATAAGCGCCAGGATATATTAGATAGATGTAGAACTGTGTTAAATGAATTGAGGTTTTATTGAGATGCAGCGATACTGCATGTTGGTTACTGAAAGCATGCGTCAGCAAGATAGAGTAACCTAACATACTCATTTAAAATTATATAGAAAAATTGTTACAATTAAATTAAATTAAAAATAAATTAAGATTTGTAGTAGGATAATCGATACCACCTGAAAATAAAAAAATCTAGAATGATAATCAAAGTTACATATTAAATCGAGCCATAGTCTCAAATATACCTAAGTTTGAAGAAGAAATTAACTACCGGTAATCAAATTATTTAAAGATCCAACGAATTTAAGTTTGAAATCTCTTTTGTAATTATTATTTATAAATTGTTCATAGTCACTTTTCGGATAGTCAGACATATGTACTGCGGCGGACTAACGGAGGCGGAAGGGGCGGCCCACCCCGGGCATCTGGTCCTGGGGGCCTCCAAACGCCTCCATGTTCTCTTGATCAAATCCTAAACAAGGCTTTAAAAATATGCTTAGTACCTATCTAAGAGGTGGTTAAGAGTTGGGAGGCCCATACAAATATCATCCCATACAGATAAAATACGAATAAATAAATACAGCCTGTACCAGTAATTTACAATTTTTAAAATAAAATTACTACTACTGCTATTCTAATGTCTGTACAGTTTTCGTTCCAGTTTCACTTATGTATTGTACTTCGTATCTTTTTTACTATCCTCGGCCCTTTGCTAAAGGTTATCTTATCATTATAGATAATATAGATAGTAATGCCCATGCTTTCAATTGAAAGAAAAGTTTCAAAAGAAATTTATTTCACTGAAGTTATTGAGGAGTTCAGTGAAATGAAGGCACGAAACACATATAATATGCTATAATAGCTACATACTTGCTGAAAATAAAAACTACCTATTACTTTATTTTTACTAATTGTTTTTTTTTTTTGCCGATCGATTCGTATTTTATTTTCCATATCCATATTCTATGTATGTTTATTTAAGTCGAATTTAAATTTCACTTGTAAGATTTTAACTAAATAAACATAGACACACTTATACATACAAATGTGAACTGAATAAAATGATTGTAAAATTACATCAACTTCTTAAACTGGGGGCCTCATTCAGCTTTGCCGCCCCGACCTCTGACGGGCTTAGTCCGCCGCTGCATATGTATATAACCTAACCATTCTGCCACCTCTAGCATTTAATATACACTGTGTTAAATATTTTATTTTTAATTAATGTTCAGATCGCAGTTTCTGACAAATACTTTTTTTTTCCGCATCCGTTTATATTAAGTGATTTATAAGATATTTTTTACTTTCGCTTTTAAAGATAAATCATTTAAATCATAAATAACGTGATTTTTAGAGATTCGAAAAAGGTTAACATAAGTAAAAAATTTTATGGTACATTTTAACAGTAGAATATTAAAGTAATTTTTGTTCAAACTAAATGACAAAGTGTCGTGACAGTGTTTTTAAACATCATAGAAAATTTTAAAACTAATTTCCAATGAAATAAGACAAAATCATGAGATTTCGAGAACAATTTTACAGAAATAAATTTCTAAGCAATATAACTTTAAAAGTCAATACGTAACAATTGCTGGAATTAAGTCTTATTCTGGAGTAAAAAAATTGTGAAACTAAAATTAGAAGTTAAAGGAAAGTTGCTGACACTATACCAGTTTTGACAATTATTATAACCTTAAAAGGGAATATGTAAAAATATACTGGGATTTCTAGTATTAAAGAATACGAATACATTGAACGCAATTAAACAATGCCATTTAATAGTTTAAATTTAATGTTTAAACAATTTATATTAACCTCTAATATTGCAAAAACACAATTACAAAAAGCTTTTTTTCCGGGACAAGCTAGCGAATGGATCTATGAATCAACATTTGGCTTTAAGAAGTAGAGTTTCATTATGTTCACTTGATTTCAAATATTATAATATAATAAAATACATCGAAAACGAAATAAATAAAATATTTTTCAACTAAACATAACTCTTTTTTAATAAATGACACGAAGACCAATTGTTATTTTCACATTACACCAATAGAATTAGAAAGTAGTTAACTGTACACACCCCACCAATCGGCGACGAATTAATTTTCATCATCCTGGAGCGTTTTCATAAAATATATTTTATAAACTGCCTAATTCGAACATTTTACCAACTAACTGCAAGATTTTTTCCCCTTAATCTATAAAAACTGATCGGACAAAACTACCAAACTTTGGCAGTAATCAGCTTTCGATAACCACTGATTACTCTCTGATCATTATGCAATATTTTTATATTAAATTTTTTTAAAAATTCACATTTTAGCCATTTTGTCCACTAACTTGACACTTTTAATGATTACCAAATATGATTTGCTACATTAACTTTTAATTACTAGAAGTTTCTCAGTTAGATTCACGTAATCCATTATGTCTAATTTACCTATATTACTTTATTCTTCGCTTTCCTATCTTATCGCTTTTGTAACTCTTTTTAAAATATTTTCGTTCTCATTGCATAAACTTTCTCTTTCTAGCCATTACTTCAGATTCTTTCGACGTTTTAACTTAATTTTTTTATCGCTTACTCTTCCCTCTTCAATAGCCAGTGCTGAGTTTCAGGTTAGTTGACGTTTGATTTTTTCATTATTTTACTTGCTTTTTTATAATTAAAAAACTCAAACAGATTGCTTAATTTATTTAAACATCAGTTCGCTAAATAAACTCAAACTCATTTCAATTTTTCCATCACACATGTTGAGAAATTGATCTATGCGCACGATTTTACGGTTTAAAAATAACTGCCTTGTAGTTCTTTAACGATCTATTTAAATCATTGAGGGCTAAAAATGTATTGTTTGATAACGTTGAGCTAAATGATCAAGCTTGTGCATACTCAAACGAGTTGCAGCTCTAATGTATAAAATTAAAGTTTGAGTTTACTTACAATCAGAGAACCAAAATAAGTAAGTGTTGCCAATCAATGGGTAAGCCTTAGGGCCTGGTAATGCATTACCCATTTTCCATAATCTACTAGACGGTAAACAGTATTCACGTAGCAGGTACGTCGCTAAAGATATTAGTAAAATTAATATCAGAAACATGCTTGTATTAGCAGAATCTATCGAAAAAAAGAACCTAAAAAAGACGGAAACAGATGAGAATTATCTTCGAAAAATACTACTTTTACATTTATAATTAAAGAAAAATTTAAAATAAACGGACTGGACAATTTTATCACAACAAAATATTACTATAAAATGAAATGGTAATGAAGAAAAATATCACATACGCTAAGCGCCCGTTAGAGCGGTAATTTATTAATTATTGTTGGTATCACGTTTTTCAATTTTTTCGGTGCAATTAAACGGGGAAAAAGTCGTTAATTAAAAAATAATTCGGAAAATTAATTTTCCTTTGTTACTCATTCTTTAATTACTCTATCGGATATGACATGGCGATACATTTTTATGTGCGCTCTGCATAATTAAAGCGGACCTGAAAGAATATAATTTACCGCTGTACATGCAAATAGGCAATCTTATTCGGAATTTTCATGTCATGTTAATCAAAATTTAAACTCGTTTATTGTTTTCGTCGTATATAAGCCACCTAGATTTACACATAAATTTGCTGACGACATTAGATCACTCCTTAACTTACACCCGAATGGGTCATATTACTTGGCGGTCTAAATGCTAAAAGTAGAATATGGGACTGCTTCAACAACAGTTTAGCAGGTAATATATTATTTAATATGAATTTTGAAACTCATCGAGAACCTACTTACTTTCCTTCTTCAAATCATCTTCGATGCGGTGTTTTAGATCTAATTGAGCAAAAAATGTTAGTGTAAATTTTCCCGTTACATTTGATCATCTTATCTCTGATCATAAACCAATCTTTATGAGTTATTAATAATGAAAAACAGGTCGTATCTAGACTTTAATGATGCGGATTGGGGCAGTTTCAAAAAATATATCTCGGATAACATTTAAATCAACTAATAAAGGTAATTCTGATATTGATGGCAGGTTGAATTACTTCACTAAATTAATTACTTTAGCTATTAATCTATTTATACAAAAAAAATGCTTATCAGATGTTCCCGCAAGTTTATGTTCCGAGTATTGTCTAGAATATAATTAAACTGGAAAACTATGTTCGGAGGATTTCTACAAAATACCGATTTTAATATACTGACTACCTGAAACTTGTAATGAAATTTTTAACAAAAATAGTCAGGTTTTTACTTAGCAAAACCAAAAATGATGCATTTCAAAAATTTTTGACGAATGTTAATACATACGATAAAAGTTTATGGAAAGTTTGTTCGCGGTATAGTAAGAGCTATGCAGTGATTTCAGCGCTATTTGATTCTGATCTTAACACGTATGTTTATGAGGGGATCAAACAGAAGCGGAGTTGTTAGCCAAATATTACTCAAATATTCATAAAACGAGCACGCGTCTCGCGTCGAAATAATTCAGTTACTAATACAGTAAAACGTCCTCAATGTTTGTCGGAACGCGTGTTTTTCCATCAAAGATCATAATTAGCACAGTCAACGCTGGATCGTGATTGATACAGCAATCATCCTGCATACAATTTATGCGTAAAAGTAAGTAAGAAGAGAAAAAAAGCTTACTTTTTTTATGAGGATAGAACGAGATGATAATAAGTTAACAATAAGAGATCGAACTGCGAAAATAATACTATCAGAGGAATATAAGGGGGACAGGCAATTTGAATCAGGGCAACAAAGAATTTACAGATCACACTTGTAGAGGAAATAAGAAGGTAACACGGTAAACAAAGCAAAAGGAAGAGAGCCTGAGAGCTTCAGAATGATGAAGCCGAAAGGGATGTAAACGCACCACCCACACTGTTATTATTCTTGAAACTATCCGTAAAGATAATTTTATGCTACGAAAATGAAGAAATTCGTTATTAATTAAACTGTCAAATGTAGAATCGACACGAAGAAGTAGAGAGGAGAAATTAATGGACAGCCAAATACCGTTAAAGTTATAAGCAAAAAGAGACGTTTATAATGGGAGCAGACATAAGGAGAACATTTAGAAAGTCAGCCTGCTGTATAAGATAGCAGCGCGATTTTATGAGAACCAAAACAGCAGCGGTTTTTAATGTAAATATGGGAGCAAATGAGTTTGAATGAGGAGATGGGAAAACGTTTTATTAGAAAACGATAAGCAAGTTGAAATCTGCAAAAAAGAAAAAGAGGTTGATTATTGAATTCAAATGAAATAGCTGGAATAGAAGAGAATTTGAAGGCACCAATGCAAAGACAAAGGTAGAAATTCTAGATTGTGTCGAGTTTGGAAAAAAAGAGATTTGGAAGACTTGCCATAAATGTAGCAACAGTAGTCGAGTTTAGAGCGAATAATCGTTTTGTAGAGGACTAAAAAAAGAATAGATAAATCACGAGCCCACCTCTGAGACGATAGAGCTTTGAGGAGATTAAGTCTTCTAAAAGTTGAATTATGAAAATAATCAACACGTTCATCCTACTTTCCCTGCAGACATCTTTGCGTGAATCAAGTATTTGAATACAGCAGTTCTTAAGAGGAAGCTTTAACTAACCAATTTTGTAATTTTCTAACCTTTACTAAGTGTTCAGTATGCCTGTGTGTTTTCATGTGCTTTGATGATGCATTTACCATTGCCTAACTAATATAATAATTTGCTAACCTTTACATGATTGATTGATTTGTTCATGTGTTTACATACGCTTTGGCAGTGCACTTGTTGTTGACTAACCAACTTCAACACTTTCCCAAACATTACTAAAACCTTTATTTTCGCGTGCATGCTTTTAAAGATGGTTTGTTGCATCTGTAACTAACCATTGCTTAAAATACGCTAATCCAATACTTAATCAAAAAAAATAATCTTCACTGGGGTTTCTCTCTTGTTCTCATCAATAAGTTTCTAGTGAGATACTCGATGTGTGAGTAAGCAGAGTGGAACGATTGATAACGTTTACTATGTTATCTATTCTAATTATATGTTTCTAAAACATTTGAGCAACCTTTCGTCTATCCTATACATTTCGGAACAGTTCAATGGTGGACACCTCATACCATTGTGCCAAGTTTTGTATCCACGTTATTCTTCTTCTTGCCGATGGTGTTTAATCTATATCTAATCAAAACCGATTAGATCACTAACCTGTATTACTACACGATCTTTTTTGATTGTTATAAAGTGGGTGGTGGAACTCGTGCACAGTAACAACACTGTCACATGGTATAAGGAAGATTGTCGAAAGATTATTAGTATCACTAATAAGTTCGAAAATGCATCAAGATCTGACTGGTCAATAAAAGAAATCGAATACCTGAAAGTTCGCCTAAGTCACTGAAACTTTTCAACCCATACACATCACCGTATATTCAACTTCCCAAATCAATTTTGCAGCAAAAAATACTGTTATTAATGTGATAAACACAGACCAGGAATGCTCCAAATATAGCATGCTGAGTAAATATATCAATGTAAATCATCCGGAACGTGCACATAACTATATTTCGAATGAAGCAGTGTTAAATAAATACAACGGCAGTGATGTACCTTTTCCTGTATGATTAAATGGTATACGCATATTTTAAAAGAATTACAGTTCATCATCTATTAATGTGTATGTCGTGGATGAAAAAAATGTCGTATATTACTTCGAATTACAAAGGATTAACGAAATGATGATCACATAAATTTGTGTATTGATAATCTAAAGTGATGTAGTCTACTACCGCTGGATAAAAAATTTATGTCGACTAGTGAGAAGCCAGATCACCAAGTGATTATCACCACATGTTTATATGCCGCTGCTGCTTATGGTACGTTCAGTATTATGACAATTATCTTCTAATATATAGTACAAATTTTATCTCGACGTACAAATTGACAACTTAAGTATAAACAGCTTTAGTCAAATTTGAAATCGATCTAGGTTGGTTTTTAATAAATTGCTCCTTCTGCAAACAATAAATTCGAGGAATTTTTATTCATGACGTAGAAAGAAAAAACATAAAGAAAAATAATTTCGCTCATGTATACAAACTAATAACGTACTCAATCGAAATTTAAAATACGGTTCAACGCAATACACGCGTGTTCTTAATAACAACAATATGCAATAATTCATTCCGCTTTTTTCTTCCTTTTTTTTAGCTAATTACCGGTAATTATTTATAGTCATTGCGTTCATTATTCCCTGTTGTTTGTTACTTTTATAGAGTACAATTTAACTAACGTATCAAACATGACGCAAACATTACGGTTTAGCACGGAAATTATTACAACGGCTATCCGTATCACTGCTAGATCTCTGTTCCGAAAATTAGGTCGACCACCCGTGTAATTTACTCGTTGCAGTTTTAAAAGTTCCCGTTTTAAACTTTCAACTTCATTTTGCCCTCCTCAAGTAGATACTTGTTATTCTTTCTTTTTTTTTTGCAAAATGGTTAGATTGAAAAATTTAATTTATTAAAATTACCCTTCCCAAAAAAAAAAAAAAAAAAAAAAAAAAGACACTGGTCACTAGGGTGATTTTAACGGGTATACGGATAACTCGGTTAACCGCCGTATCGGTTTAAACCGATCATTCGGGTGAAAATCGTGAGTGCGGTTTTTACGGGTACGGTTAACCGTATTATGAAACGGTTACCCGTATTAATCGCGATTTCGGTTAACCGTATGAAACGGTTACCCGTATTAATCACGATTTCGGTTAATCGTATAAATCAGTTAATTGTTTTAACAGATATATAATGAAATTTAAAAAAATTTTTAAATATATCGTTATAATTATAATTTTTCAATTGTTCGTACAGACGGTTATTTAATAAACTATAAAATTTTATTTTAGAGGGTATGGCCGGTTAAGGGGTGTAAGAGTGCCTTTAAATCAAACTTTATAAAAAAATATATATAAATCTAGGGCATGAAGAAAGTAGTTAAAACTGGAAGTTTCAGACCCCTAGTACTACAGGGGGCTCCTGTAGTCACCATTTCGTTATTTTCGGGATTTTTTACGATATCTTAGCCATTTTTCAATCGATTTTAAAAATTCTTGTTGGAGGTTAAATATAATGGAGAATTCTATAATGGTGAATTGTTTAAAATTTTTAAACGCTAAATTCAAATTTTTAGAAACGTTCAAAATTTTTAAAATGTCATAAAAAATATTTTAAATTTCAGTTACGACGGAAAAAATATATAACGTGTTTTGTGGTGTAAACTACTTATTGAAATTTTTTCAGATTTTTAAAAGTGACGGAGAGGTTAAAAAAAAATAAAAACATGCATTTTTGACTGGAAACCATCTTGAAATTCAACTAATAACAACGAAATAGATATATGTTACGTATTTGAAGATAACATGTTTTTCAGAACTTTTTCGGATTGTTAGAATAAAAAAATATAGAGATTCTGCGCGAATTTAAAATTCCCATATTAGCAAATTAGGTAACACAATAACATATTATGTAACTTACATTTTATAGTTTGCTTTCAGTTGAAGTTTCAAAGGTTTTTCAGACAAAAATGCATGTTTTCGTTTTTTTGGACTTGTTTCATCTGTTCCTGAAGTTCGAAAAAATTCAGAAAAACATTTTATTTTAATATATGTAACATATATTTATTTTGGTGTTGTTAGTTGAATTTCAAGAGGTTTTTCAGCCAAAAATGCATGTTTTTATTTTTTCTTGAATCTCTTCCACCACCTTTAAAAATCTGATAAAATTCACCGTTATAGAACTTTCCATTATCTTTAACCTCCAACAAGATTTTTTTAAATCAATTGAAAAATGGCTGGGATACCGTAAAAAAACCGAAAATAACAATATTAGGCATTCTGTTATGAATAATTTTCAAGTGATTTGCTATTTCCGAAGGAGAACCACATTGTAAGTTAAGACGGCTTTGCAATAATTACATATTGCGTCTTTACTGTCTATGGATTTTTCAGCATGATTCCATACCCAACTATTTTTTTTTGGCATCTTGAATTGAAAACGATATCAGAATAAAACTATAGCTTAAGAAAATAAATCGTCAAAACTAACTTTCAACCACTTAATACAACTTTTTTTCCCAATGCGTTGTAAATCAATCGCACTGGTTGAAGCGGACTGTCTTTTGTAGCACAGCATCTGTTGCATTGCTGAGTGACTCACTCCCGTAAGCAGTGCGCGTACGCCAGTGATTATGAAGTAAGGTTTTAACTCACCGAGCTGCGGTTTTCCCGTAAATAAATAATTTTTCGAAACTAGGATTGATGTTATTAAATGACAAAGCGATAACAACAAAACACGAACTATTTTAACTAAATCCCGCAATGACATTAATTACACAACAATCCAAAAAGAAACGAAAAAACGATTATTATTATTACTATTATTATTTAATGAACATTGCGATTAATACGAATATCGTTTCGTACAATTAACCGTATCCGTGAAAACTGTAAAACCGATTTTTACCCGTATCATCAGCTTTTAACTGAAACCGCGGTTACACGGTTAACCGTATCCGTGAAAACCGTAAAACCGGGTTTCACCCGTATCGTCGGTTTTTAACTGTAACCGCGGTTACCCGGTTATCCGGTTTTTAACAGCCCTACTGGTCACCCCTTTTTGTATTTACTTAAGGCACTATATAGGTGTAATATAACTGAAACAATAATGATGATGGAAATTATTTTTCCCCTTCATATTAATCCCAGTATAATATACTGTCCACACATTCACACGAATATTTCAGTTTTAGAACACAAACATGTTTTATGCCCGGTAGGCATTCAAACTTTTTTTCGCACAAAAAAATACATGAATTTTTAATACGCCAGAAAAGAGCTTTATCGATAAGGAAGATTGAGTAAGTGTCTAAGAAGACACCTTCTTTCCCTTTTTTTTGAGGGAAGGAACTGGTCAACCAGGAATATTTACCCAGAAACAATTAGAAAGGGCAGGAATCAACTTGATGCGATCAGATATTGTCAGTGGAAGGAAATAATGTGTGAAGAAGGAAAAGACAGGATATAAGAAGCGCAATAAGAAGTGGGCCAAATCACAGCAAATTGAAATATAAAGTAGAACACTCAACAGAAAGAGATTCAAAGAACACATGATCAGCATCACAGACACGCGCTTCGTCTGAGTGATGAGGACGGTAAGAAGAGGAAACCAACGAAAAACGAGAACCGGAGGAAAGCAGTAGAGGATAGTCAAAACACAGACGAATAATGGAGACAACAACAGAACGACGAAGTGAAGGAAACAAAAAGAATCACGGATGAGCAGGAAGACGAGGTTTAACAGACAGGTAAAAGGAACAATTTTTTTTTTTAACCCTCCTTTGGCACGCCAGCTAAGGACCAACACCCAGAAACAATTCTTAAGAACATTTCCACCATCTATCGTCACTGTATATGATTTTATATCTTTCTGATTTCCTCTCCAATCGTTTATTGTTGTAACGCCTACACTGAGTAGTTCCTTGGCAATTTTTTGGAGTGATCCCCCTTTGTACAATCTTTGTAGCGCTGCCAATTTTTCATTTAATGAAAAAGTAACGTGTTTAAGTTTTACTCCTGACATGTTGGAAAAACGCACAACTACGCACACAATGTAAGACAAATACACCATAACGAACACAGTAGAACACTGTCGTGAAAGCAACGAACAGTAAGCACTAAAAACTGCACGATACAGTCCGAAAAAAACACGCACAACGGCAAAAACGGGACCATAGATGACGGAGCACTAAAGTGGACAAGCGATAACAGCGAGCAAATAACAACAATGGTGTAACGAGTGATGAATTACTGAAGTTTGATTCGAGCATGGTCGGATCAACCGGAGCGTTGGACCAGCCGAGGGCAGACGAGAAGGATTCTACTGTCTTGCATTATACCAACCGATATTAAGCTATCTAATCATGTCATCGGGGCAAAGCTGCTATCTATCATTTAAAACATTTGATACAACTGCGGGAAAATGTTATGAGGTTACTTGATGGAAATCCAGATGCAGCTGTGACTTTTATGAATTGCAAACTACTTATGTTTGTCCTTAAGAGTAGAACAAAATTTAACATCTCTGTCGTTCCGGGTATTACTAGATCAGCAGGTGAAGAATTAGCAGTATTGCCAAATACGTTAACAAATAGCATATCTGAAATCAGTCTATATATATGTGAGTTGTGTTCTTAGCTGATAATGGGTTATACCCGAAAACGTTTCTAAGTAAGCATTCGTTTTATTCTTAAATTTGTTTGTTATAATTGTATTTGTTATAAATTACTATATTTTATATTAACAAACAAAATGTTGAAAGATTCTTTATTATATATATATATATTTACAATGGCTGTCCACGGGAAGTGAAAGCAACTCTGGTGTAAGTAGGCAACCACTCATAGCGCGTTCGCTCCGGGCACATCTTAAAGCCTATTTAATTAGCTATCGAATGCAACAAACCGGAAGTTCCTGCCTCCTCTCGTTCATCCGCAGCACGGGATTGGAAAAAAAAGTGTTTTGTCGACCCCTACCGTTTTTTTAGACAAAAAAATTACAACATTTTGGAAGGAACTATATTTCGAAATTTTTACATAAATTATTACTCGTCCAATACATAATCATCATCATTCATATTAATCTTCTCGAAATGGGCACCTCTGGCCTGCAAAACAACGATCCATGCGCTCTTTCCACTTCAGGAAGGTCACTTTAAACTTGCGCGAATATTTTTTGAAAACGCGCATGCCATCGAAATATTGTTGAATTACCGAGTAGTCGAATATCATCAGGATACGCTTAATTTAATAAATCTAACGTCTCTTTAGCCGTTTTTTGCAACCGACAATAATAACGAATCACATACCGCTGTTCTTGATCGATGTCTTTCTTATCCATGTTGGCAACACAAAACTGCGCTCGGTTTTCCCCAATTCGTCTATCATTCTTTCGATTATAAAAAACGTACTAATGCTCGTAGAAACCTCCCGTTTGTCGCATTCGACAACTGATGGAATGGCCTTTGAGGTCCGTACGATGCGTTTTCAACCCGCCCGCCCCGCTGAAAAAGAAGATAGGGGTCGACGGAACATTTTTTTCTTCAAATCGATGCTGCGGGCGAAAGGAGGAGGTAGGAACTTCCGGTTTGTTGCATTCGATAGCTAATTAAATGGGCTTTATGATGTGCCCGGAGCGAACGCGGTGTGAGTGGTTGCCTACTCACACCAGAGTTGCTCCCACTTTCCATGGAACAGCCATTGTATATACATATACATATATGGGCTCTACATTCTTCAATTCTTTACCCATCTCTTTAAAAATATATTTCAAAAATTATAAAAAGCGCTGCAAAAATTCTTATATCACACTTTTACCTTAACTATAGGATAGATATGAGAAAAAAAAAAGAAAAAAATAGTTTGTCAAATTTTGATTTGTTTTATTTCTCTTTTACTCTTGACTGAGTTTATGTAATCAGTAAGTGTTTGTATGTGTTCGGGTGTAAGTATATGTGTGTGCCTGACTGCATGTACGGGCATATGTGTTACATATGCACCCGGAGATGTCCGGGTATTTAATTGCATGTTAATTTACACAGCGAGTATGCGTATGTGTTTGTGGAATGAGCATGTATTATACATTTGATAAATCCGTGTATAGTTTAAGTTTATTCATTTTATTTATAGTTTTCTAAAAATGTTTTAAGCACTACTTAAGAAATTTTTATTGTTTATAATAGCCATCACTCGCGCAAATTTGCGCATAGATGGGGAATGTACGAGATAATAATTGAATTATTATTATTATTATTATTATTATTATTATTATTATTATAATTATTATTACTACTACTATTGTAGCTTTACTTAATTTTATTATTGTTATTATCTGCTTCTTTCTTTGGCATATATTGGTGTGCATGTATATTATTCCGGGTATTTTGAATGGGTATATAGTTGTCTGAATATGTTTTTGATAAGATGTAAGCATATGCTGACAGTTATTATGGTTTGAATGTTCTAAATATAATACTTGCATGTATTTGATTTTTTTTTTTTTTCCTTGCTATTCTACACCTAGTCTTATCAACTATTTAGTAATCTATGGAATAAGTTAAAATAACATGAATAAGCAACCCATCCAGTAAAGGATGCTAAAAATTAACTTATATATGTATACACAAAATGCATACACACATGCTGTTGTATTCTCACGGACACACACATATTATTTATACATTTATAATCTATATGAGATCTTGAGGTCGTTTTCTATTCAGCCTACGTCTCTCGCTTGGGTTACTCGGCAGTTCTTTTGCTGTACTGTTAGGATGTTCTTTCAATCTGGCAGCGCAGTTTCTATTTCATTTTTTACAAATTGAACTCCGAGATCTTCATGGATCGTGATGTTGGTTATGTACCATGGAGCAGAGATGATCGTGCGTAGTAACTTATTCTGTACTCTTTGCATAATTGAGATGTTGCTGTTTTTGGCACAGCCCCATAATTGGCCAGCCGTATTGCCAGACGGGTTTAAGAATTTGCTTATAAAGAAGCAACTTATTTTCAAGAGATACTCTATTGATCTCTTACGCAACAGCCAGTGCAGTTGCCGCAGCTTGATGTTCAACTCATTTCACTTTGTTATAATGTGCTTCTTCCAAGTCAAGCGTTAGTCAAGATATATATAGCAAGATACTTTACATCTTCTTTCTGAGGAATCTCTACTCCATTCATCATTATATTTCCGGATGAATCGGTTCTTCGGTTAGTGAAAACTACTCGAGATGATTTACCCTCATTGATCTTTATCTTTCATAATTTGCACCAAGATATTACTTTATTGACGGCTGTCTGCAGGTTTTTACCTCGCAACTTTTGGACATTTATTTGAACACAAGATCACTGTGTCATCAACGAAAGTTACTATATCAACGTGCGATGTAGTAGGAATATCCGCTGTGTAGATAAGGTAGAGAAGCGGTCCAAGTACACTCCCCTGAAGAACGCCTGCTCGAACCGGATACTTGATTCGTCATGATCATATATAACGTAGAAATATCTTTCGTTTAAATACGACCGGAATAATTCAATTAGTTGATAGAGAAAATGACGTCGAAGTTTTTTCAATAGACCACCGTGCCAAACTCGATCGAATGCTTGGCTTACATCTAAAAATACGGTATCACAAACCATTTTCTCATCCAGGGATTTTTTAGTTTGATAAATAATCCGATACACTTGCTCTATCATACTATGTTATGCTCGGAAGCCAAACTGGTGTTCAGATATTATCTCTTTGTGTTCAACTACTGACATTCTTTTTAATAGTACTTTTTTCGTATAATTTATAAAGCACCGGCAAGATTGAAATTGGTCGATACGATGATGTTTCCGTTGGAGGTTTTTGTGGTTTCTGAACCACAGCAATTTGCGATAATTTTAGTTGTATCAGAAAATATGTTAATCGCAGCATTGCATTAAATATGTACACTATTAACACCTATTTGGCAGTATGTTGTTAACTGCTCTTTTAAACATAATTTAGGTTAAATGTCTATTATTGTAATTAGACATAAGTTGTATTTAGCATTATCGTTTATTTCGCGCGAATATTTGTAATTTCTGTAAACAGTGACCAATAAGTCTAATATAAAAATTATCATTGTTAAAAGTTATGTATTTAATACAATAATTAACTTAATTTAGATAAATATATAATAATAATTACCGCCATTGGCGCACCCAAGGGGATGCTACGGGGCTGCAGCTCCTCCCAGGCAGAATAAACGGACACACCAGTGGTACTACTCTTCAAAGACACTAAATCTGCCACTTAAAAATAATAAGAATATAGAGAATTTAAATGTTTTGAACGGGACGAATTTCGAGATGATTTTTCTAGTATCAACAGAGTAACTTAATCGACTTCGTTTGATCCCGATTGTTCTCGGAGATAATTTAAACGTGCATCTTAAAAAAAAAAAAAAAACCCTCGAATTTAGCAGTTTATGCGAGACGTTCACAATTTAGATCTGAATAAGAACCATTCTGCTTTGTGCTATCTGTATCGGCGCTCTGTGTTTACAGGTCGTAACATTTGAAAACGCAAAATTACATACAGAGGTTGGTCCATAAATTTTGGCCACACCCCTCGCATTGCGCGGAAAAATAAGTCGGCGAAAACTAAATTACATACGCTTTTACATTAATTCGATAAATTTCAGCTCAATAGCTTCAAATATGCGCCCGTACGAGGGAGCCCTCTGCGCAAAGTCATGTCAAATTCCGCCTACTGGATTTCGTATTGCAAAAAAAAAAAAACGCAATTACAAAATTTTAATATACATTTCGGTTGTCGTTTACATTATTTTGATCTTTCTCAAAATACCTTCCCTTATGTTTTGTTTCCTAGCCATTTCATTCTCAAATTCAGCCCCTGAGAAACGCGTTTAAGGAAGCCCCCTCATAAGCGCGAGCTGCTTACGCCACTTAAGGCCTATTAGAGCATTAGAAAGAGCCAAAAATCACAGGGTGCGATGTCAAGATTATTTCGAGGGTGTCTCAACAGCTCAATACTATGTTTTCGTAATAATTCGGTCGCAAGTTTCGACGCGTTTGGTATTGTCGTGGTGCCCATTCTCACGAAAACACACCGGCATCAAAAATCTCACGCGAAAATCACTTCGTTAAAACAGTACACTTGGCGCGCGCAGAAAACGTTTAAACAGTGTACTGTTTTCTTTTTCTTCAACAGCTCAGAGTGTCTACTTTCCAACCACGACAGTGTTCTTGTATCCGTAACAATGTCATCGTCCGAGTCGCCGCGAATTTCCGGCCCTACACTCTGAATCCGTAGGCGGATTTGGATGCGACTTTGCACGAACAACCCGTACGAGCGTCCATTTCAAACTGTCGAGCTGAAATTTACAAAATTAATGTAAAACATTCCACATTACTTAAAGCGTATATAATTTGCTGACTTATTTTTCAGCGCGATGCGAGGGATGTAGCCAAAATTTATGCACCAACCTATGTACATTTCAGTTACCACAAACACCCTTGTCGACTACTGCAGCTTTGCAAAATCCGTTTCCGCGGCATTGACCGACTTTTCACTTTTTCATGTTTTACTTTTGATCATCATTCCAGTAGTAGCCTACCAATTCGAATCTAAACATATGCAATCGTTTCTCTTTGAAAAAAAGGAATTTTTATTGTTTTAAAATTATAGTATGAAAGAGATGAATATTTCAAAAAATGTTGATAAAGAACCACGTAAAATACCAAAAAACAACGGAATATCCGAATATTGTTAAGAAATTTAAATTCTCTTAGTTCTCTTTGCCACTAATGACGTCTGTTGTCATAGTGTTCCTAATAATTTTACATATGTATACATTTTTTTTTTTTTTATATATGTATTATCACACATTTCACGCCCAAATAAGAACAAAAAAAAAAAAAAAGGGAAAAAAAAGGAAAAAATTCTACGAAATGTTTTTGTTTCCCGCATTGGTAAGAAAAAAAATTACCTTTCGTTAAATCATTGCGTACATTTACATTTACACACGTTGGGGCTGATGGCATTGCCTTAATTTATAACCTTCACACTGAAGAACCATCGCAAATTAGTGGCAACGTTTTTCCTTCAAAGATTTTTTGACGCGCAATAAAACGGAATCCGGACGTATCAAGAGATAGGGGTCAACTTGATTATGTTCTAGAAGCGCAACTACAAGAAGGCTAAAATTAATCGGAAGAAAAACGAAAACAAGCAGCTCAATAGAGTGTAACTTCTTAAAACGAAAAAATACATCTGTAAAAAAAATTCGTGAAGGTCGAACAAAATCAAAACCCACTACTGATCCGATTTGTAAGCCGTGTAAATAACAACCATATAAAACGTTACTATAAAAATCAGAATTAACAATCGATCGTCGTATTAAATGCGTCAACTGCACATGTACTTGGAGCACGTTCGTTTCAATTCCGGTCAAAAAATGCGCTGTTCATCGTTCTTCCTAGCGGTACGTTACGAAGTAACCTTTTTTAATTATAACGAAATTAATAATTTATTAAGAAACTTCCGAAAAAAGAAAAAAAAGAAAAAAAATGCTGCTATCGCTTCGATTTTTTTTTTATTTTCCCGTAATTATTCCGGTACACTGTTCGTTGAATGAAATTTTTAGGGAATAAATAGAGCCGGACGCCGGTACAGCAATAAAACGCTACCGTCGCATAAAACTGAACCGTCTTCGTGAGAAAAATCCCCTTCCAGCCGTCGAAACTGGCCGCCATTGTGCTTTTTCATGACCTTTTTTCTTTCAACGAGGTTCGAAAATTCACCGCTCCGAGGCGGAGATTCGACGAGTTCAGACCGCGGATTGCAGTTATGCAGCAAGGTCAGCTGAAAAAAATTTCATCAACGAAGATAATGTGCCGAAACAATCGCGGGGTCCGACATTTAATACTCTGTACATTTTATAATTAACATTCATCATCGTCACCGTTTTGTTATTCGGAAACATTCGACTGATTTAATCCCGTAATCTTTCTCGCGTGCCACTCCTACGTTGGTTATCTGTCGTTGGGTAATTTTTAATTTTTATCTTATTCGAAGAATTTCTTACATGCAGAAATAATTTTTACTTTTGAAGTTCGTGAAATTCGAGAATTCCGTTTACTTTTGGTTTCATTTCTTTAGATTTCAACAATTTTACGGAAATATCCAAATTTGTTTCCGTTATATTAGCGGAGAATTATTAACCGATTAATTCGCTTATTGTTACCATAGCATGGTAGCTACTCAAATGTAATTTTTAAAATCCCAGGTTATTCCCGGTATTACTATAAAAAAAGTTGTATAAATCTTACAACGTATGGATTTAATTATAACAAATATTTAATACTGTTTTTTCGAAAAAGTATTAATATTACGTTTTTATTTTGTTTTAAATGCAACTGTCGTCGACCTTTTATCTTTTTTATTTATTTTTAATTTTTATTTTCAAATTCTAATTAAAAATAGTTCAATGAGAAATATATACATATATTTTTTTCACGAACAAAGAGAATTCGGATCGGATAACTAACAAAAATAAAAAAGAATTAAAGTCTAATAAAAAATACTATCGTTTTCTAATTTTTCTAGTAATTTACTTTTCAAATTCTAAACTACCATTTTAGCCACGATTTTATAATTTCGTTTTATTTTTCACCTAAAAATAAATCAAAAACTGTAATAGTTATGTACTTTTAAAACATTTTTAAATTTTAAAGAGGTCGCTGTTTGATTTCCTTAATGAAATAAGACATTGGCGCACGTTAATAATGGCCAGCTTTGTTAGTGGTAAAATTTTTGACAGTAAAAATTAATATTTGATGAAAATATAAAATGTTTTTAAATAATACATTTTACACAAAAATAAACATATAAATCGGAGAAGAGAGAGAAATATAAATATACCAAACATGTTCGCCTTTACATTTTCCTATATGCTACGCTTTTAATAGATTTTCACGATACTAATGGAAAAAAATTACGACAAATAAAAAGGAAATTCTCACCCGTGAAAAAAAAATATATAAATGTATTTAAAAAGTAAATTACAAAATACGGTAAAAATTAAATTTCTTTTTTTAATAATATTATATGGTTTTTTAACATTTAAAATGTCCATAAAACTTCACTGCAAAACGAACAAGAATAATTGTTGTTTACTCACTTATTTTAAATTCAGCTTATGGCGACTAAAGTTCTCTTCCAGAAAATTTAAAATGAATCAAAATTACAGTTACCTTCTAACTTAATCTAGTTGCTTTTTTTTAAATTATACTTCAGTTCGGTTGCTTTAGTAACAATCGAAACGTTACACTTCTATTTTCAAGGCAACTTTAATGTATATTATTAAAAGTGTGTCTAGCGCATTCGTGAAATATTTTTTCCAATTTTATTCTAAGCTGATTAGTCACATTTATAAATTTCGCACCATCGATCTTATCAATTCTTATATTAACCAATGCTGTATACATTCAAATTCGTAACTGATATAATACGCAATATTATTAAATAAAAAATAATAATATTAACCGAAACAACGTTTGTATAAATGATGAATACAGCTTAATAAATAAACTCGACGAAATCAATTTCATCCCATTCTTCAACTTATCCCAGATACTTACAGCATATTTTATCATATCGGAAACACAAAATCCACTATTACTGGATTTTTTCAATATTTACCCTCTTGTGAACCACGCAGGACCGTGCCCGGAATTTTGAAAAGGGAAGGTATTGAAAATTTACTTCGCATATTTATTTTATAAATAACAATACATTTTTCACTAATATTCATGCTATTATTAATTTCCATAATTTTGATTCCTATATTAATAATTTACATAAATGAATTACCCCGTATAAACATTAATAAAAATTATATATTGTGATGAATCATGAGTACCGAGATGTGGTTATTCGATCGAAACCATGATTATTATTAAAAAAATATTGTTTTTAAATAGAAACGATATTAACGTAACGTAAATTAAATTATAATATGAATTTATTTTTTATTTTGCAAAATTATTGTTCTGGTTGTATTTGGTATTTTGATAAAGTAACGTACACTTTTGTGTATACCGGGATTTTCTTCTCGATGTATACATTTGTTCGAAAAATCATTTAGCGTAAGTTGAATCTGGTTTTATTCTTAACGAGTCTGCATGTGGCGAAACAATGATGAGCTTGAATGTAGTGGTCGTAGAATAGTATGCACTGGTGGAGACGGCGGTAGCACTTGATACATCGCATTGTTCCGTTTAGTTAACGTAATTTTCTATTAGATTATATATAACAACATTAAAGTGTTCGGGATTCACTGCAGCTCTGTATGTATAGTATGTACAGGGGAAATATATTCCGATTTGTCTCTCGTGTATTTTTCGATCGGCGGTGATTTTAATTTAGTCTTCACTCATCGGTTCGGTGATAAAGCTGTATCGTATTCGCGGCTTTATCTGTGTTAACGTATCATCAATCGAAAAGGTTTATAATTTGTCACTTTTGATCGAAAATAAAGTATTTGTTTTTTTCGAAAATTTAAATCTTTTCCCAACACAACCACGACAAAACGGAGCAATAGTTAGAGGCTACACCAATATGTTATTGATTATACTCGTAATCAGGCCCGTGCCCAGAATTTTGGAAAGGGGGGGGGGAATTTTTTCGCATATTTATTTTATAAATAAAAATACATTTTTCACCAATATTCATGCTATTAATAATTTCCATCATTTTGATTTGTATATTAATAATTTAAATAAACGAATTACTGTGTAAACATTAATAAAAATTACATGTGTTATTGATTATACTCGTAACAAAAAATTTTGCATAAAATATTAATGAAGTCCCTAAGCTATTTCAGTTCTCTTGGGGGGGGGGGGGGGGGGGGTTTAACCCCCAAAACCCACCCCGTGGACACGGCCTTGCTCGTAATAAAAAATGTTATATAAAATATTAATGAAGTACCTACAAATATAGACCATATTTTTTCTCTTTTTTTTTAAAACGTAAAAACATCTTAAAAAATCGTCAATATTTATTTTAAATTTTTGATTTTTTTCAGATTTTTGTGCATTTATAATAACTATTTCAGTTCGACTGGGGGGATAACCCGCCTCCTGACATGGCCTTGATACCGCGCAACTAACAACTCACTACACTTTAAATATAAAAAAAAATAATAAACTAACAAACATTATAGCTTAATAACAAACAATTTTGGAAACATTTGTTATACACATTTTAGTTATTACGGGTCTATTATTATGTTTGTAAAAATATTAATTAATAACAGAATTCGTGAATGTATCAATAAATTCTTTTGCACCACCGCACCCGGTAACAATTATTACTTGATCGAAGTTTTATAAAGAATCAATAAAGTCAGGGGCGGATCCAATAAGACATAGAAGGAGGGGGATTATATAATTACATAATACCTTCTACGATAGGCAAAATAGATTTGAGAAATACCGGGTTTCATAACGAAAATCAAATAGCGACCTTTTTAGAAATTTTAAAAGTACATAATTATTACAATTTAATGTAAATTTTGTTATATTTTTAGATAAAAAATAAAAAAATTATTAAATTCTAGCTAAAATACTAGTTTAGAATTTGAATAGAAAGAAAGATAGTATTTTTATTAGACTTTACTTCTTTTTTATTTTTGTTGGTAATCCGATCGTAATTCTTTGTTTGTGAGCAAATAAAAAATATATATATATATTTCTCATTGAACTATTTTTATTTACATTACAAAATAAAAATTAAAAATTAATAAGAAAGGCGAAAGATCGATGACAATTGCGATTAAAATAAAATAAAAACGTAACATACACAGTTTTACTAGAAAACAGTATTAAATATTAATTATAATTAAATCCGTAGGTAACATTTATACAAACCTTTTATAGTATAAATTAAGTTTCTATGTTATATCATAGAGGTTTTGGTTCTTTTTGGGAAAAAAATAAAGCAACTTCCTTTAATTTAATTATTTTATTGTCTGAACATAAAATGCAACATCAATATTAACGGGAAGATGAGGTTTTTTACTTCTCTAAGGCAACCCGAAATTAAATGGTCAAAACGATGGATGATCATATTCGAAGGAACACTGTTAATGATATTTTGCAAACTAAGTGAAATAAAAATTACGTTCACTTTTTGAAGTTGAAAAACGGTAAAATATTTAACACACGCTGTTATAGATTAATTAGAAAAAAAGTGAATTAGGTGGTATTAAAAACTGCAGGTGGTCAAGTTCATGACGATTGATCAAACATTGCTGGTGCCTGCAAAAGTATACAAGACAGATTTCTAAAACGACTTTTGAAACGCATTCGACGAGCTAGGCCCAAATTGTACGCATCGAAACAGTGGACATTGCTTCGTGACAATGCGCCATCGCACCGATTAGGGGACTATCCCCTCCACCCTGTGGATCCGCCACTGATAAAGTTAACAAATATTGAGTATTTTCACATTTTTAAAAGGTTAAAAAGACGATTATTAACAAAATGCAATTAATAAAGATAAAAACATTATAAATTATTTTCTTTTTTTAAAAAAAAAGAACCTACCTATCTGTTTATTTTTAATGCTTCTACCTGACATTCAATAAACACAACGCAATAAAACATATATATGTGTATGCACATACGAATCTCTTCCATTTTTGAAAAGCACGTTAACGTTAACAATGTTTTTTTACGAGTCGACGAAAAGAGAAAATCAGCCAAGTTGTTATAATATTTCTAACCGTCGATAAAAGCATTTTTACCACACTCAATTTATTTTAATACCATTACTTAGAATCTTTCTTTTTTTTTTTTTTTTTTTAAATTTATAGACTTTCAAAAGCATTAAAGTCAACTTTAATTTTCAATTTTATCCGTGTAATTTTATTCGTACTGACGTTTATCAGGAAGTAAAAACCATTTAGTTAAAATCAATGAAAATTGTTTCAGTTTATACTGAAAAAATGCAAGGAATTTTGAATAAAAAAGTCAATTTAACGTCGAAAGATGCTACACTTCCGCTGCATTGTTGGTGTCGATATGTGTAAATTTTTAACGCAGCAGAAAACACGATGCAAAAATTGCAAACATAGTGTAAAATGCGGGAGTACTAAAATTAAATTATTGCAACCGGATACAAAATTTAAAATTCTCCAATAATAATGAAAATTACATACATCGTGTTCGTAGTTAAACCAATTTAACAGCAGTTTAAATTTAAAATTAACCTCCAAAGAAACAACTCTACTTAGCGGGGACAAAGTAATAAATACGACGAGCTATGTGCAAAGGACAGTGCGACTGAAAATGCTACACCGGTGTATTCTCAACGTAAGCTTCGTATCAAAAACATTGCTTTCAAAATGACCTATTATTAAAAGTAAACGGACTACAAAATTTCCGCAAACTGACTGTAATTATTTATTTTTTAATAAAAATAATTGCAATGCAGATTCATGGTGGCCACTCAAATATAACTTTTAAATTCCCAGTTTTCCCGGTCTAAATCCTCCCGATTTCCTGAATACTAGAATTGTACAAAAAAAAGAATAGAATTTTTTTGCTACTATTAATAATATTTGACCGCCGCAGCATATATATTAAACAGTCATTTATTTTGAGTAAAGTACAGTAAAAAATGCATTCATTTTTCGCTTCAAATGATTTTATCTTATTAAAAATATCGTATTTGGCTATTTTTACTTTTTTTCCCGATTTTATGACAAAATTCCCGGCTTATCCCCGCTGGGTGGCCAGCCTGAGATTTTTTATAAAATACGAACTAAGCCAGTTTCTTTTGCATTTAATGTAAATTACTTATAAAGTATTATTTTGAAAAAATTTTCACTTCAAACTTCCGTAATCAGCGAATTCTAACTGACAATAAAATTTACATATTATACGAAACAATAGAAATGCTCGAAGGGTTTTTTTTGTTGAGGATATCAACATTCCGAAAAAAAGGCCTGTTTTTAAAAAACCACGGAACAGATGAACTCATGTTGAATTATTAAACTTGTAAACTTAGCGAATTCTAATTTCGTCGTTATTTAATTTATCTTTAATTTTTTGTCTATTCACCATATCATCATGTACGGAAACGATATAACGCGAAAAGATTTCTACTAATACATATAACTTTGTCATTTCGTTATTTCTTGTTTGCAAAAATGTAATTCTTTACGTAATTAAAATATAACTAAATTTCATCGCTAAAAAAAAAAATCAGCTGATCGTTTTTCAAAAGATTAATTTTTATTCGACAGTAACAGAACAACTACATTATTAATAAAAAATATTGATAAATTTATATATTAATTCACTGAAAAACGATCAGCTGATTTTTTTTTTTAGTGATGAAATTTAGTTATATTTTGCACGCGCACGTATATATATATATATATATATATACATAGATAGATATAGATATACATATATATAGATATAGATATAGATATAGATATAAGTTTCTAGAGCGCTTGGCTTCCATTACGGAAGTCTCGGATTCGATCCTGGATGACGACAGAAATTATTACGAAAAATTAAATTAAATACACGCTAATGATTACATGGAAGACAATGGCAGACCATCACGTATACCATCATATGCGTGCTAGTAAGTACACAGCAGACACACACGGGACTGCATTTTTATATCGATAAATCAAACATTTACAATCAGTTCCGAATGTAGTCTTACCTGTGTACACTCGCGTTGCATATAACAATTGCATAGTACATTACCCATATCTGTACAGCTGAAATGTACGAATAGGTAGTCGCCGACGCTCAGGAATTAAGTATGCCACTGTAAAGAAGAATATTTACCGCATACAAATGTTCAAATTTGAGTGGTTTACTAATGATCTTGCAGAAATAGTTTCTACCGAAGTGTAAATTGACAGCACTCTACAGCTCCTATAAATTTTGATATACAAATAAATTTCTGAATCCGCAATTGTTAATTTTTCAAATGGATCATCTTTCGAGAATTACCCTTGCGTTCTACCTCCATCGACTATTAGGGGGGGGGAAGCTACCAAAGCGTCGCAAGAATACAGAAGCACTGAAATATGAAAAAATTACGAGTCCCAAGAGAAAAATTCAACGACTGTAATGAAGAAGCTTTTAGCAATCGAATGGTTAGATTATACATTGCGTGCAAAACAATGTTTCGTGTTAGACGACACAGAACAGTCAATTCTATTGCCACTACGAATACAGTAATATTAAACAGACAATGAACGCGACCAAATTTAAAACACACTAAATTCAAATTTTTGAATTATCTATATGTATAATCTTGTCTCGTTCCAGATCCAAGCCGCTCCCAGGTTTACTCGACCTGAAATAATTGGGTATCAGAGAAATCTGGAGAAACAAAAGCGGTCGAGAGAAAGGAACTGGTCTCAATATTTTCTTCAGATCTATTAGGCTTAGTGCCATTATGGAAAGCTTAACTTCACAATCCATGAAAAACCTTATCAAGGACATATAGGACTTACTTTACTTTATATATGTATAATGTGTAAGAATCCCGATTTAGACGGCCTTTACACTTACTTTAAAGATATGTAAAATATTCACGAAGTTTTTTTTTATTTTTATTTTCTGGTTTTTGATGTTCATTTTTTGTTTCGTTTTCTTTAGTTTTTCCTGAAATTTATTCTAATTTTTTGTATACAGTAATTTCCCGAAAAATTGTAAAGGTACCATTAATAAATAAATTTTGTATATATGGATATTTTTGAATCTCTCAAACTTTAAGTGCAGCCCTGTATAGATATATAAAGTTAAAAAATCTGAAGTGCAGTAAAATTGGTAATAGGCCATTTATACAAAAAAAATATACATATATGTATATATAAATGTATATAGTTTTCCGTTTTATTTTATAATTTAAATTTAAAATTCTATCTTTCATTTGGAAGTGCAGTAACAAAGATCATAATTTTCAACTTATTAGCTAAGTAAATATTAATTAAAATACTTGTAAAATTTAATCATATTTCTAAGCTCTTTGTTTATCATTACACAATTTCCTAAACAGATTTAATTTTGTTTATGTTATTCCAATTAGTTCTATTATAATTTGTTTAACTTTTATACTTGCATGTTTACACAGGTCTCGCAGTGCCGTGCTTAATGTATTTTAATTTTGTTTTATATTAATCGAAATAGTTCTTTTATAATTTGTTTAATTTTTATATTTGTATATTCATACCGGTTTCGCAGAGCCATGCTTGATGTATAACATTGTAAATTGTTCCGGTTATTTATTGCAATTTTCAAAATTGATTTCATACTGTTTTACGTTATACTAATAATTGATTACTGTGTTACACATTTATTAATGTAATTAATGTAATTAATGTATTGTAATGTATACATTAAAACTATATTTGATTTGTATAACCACTACTAGCGCTTTGTAGCGCATTTGTGGATTCTTAATAATAATAATAATAAATTGAATTGAATTGAATTGAATTAAATTAAAGTAACCAGTTTCACCCACGTATAGGATAAATTTTGTGAGTTGTTGATCCAAGTAGTAGTCGAAGTAGAACTGGTATATACTCCATACTTTTTTGTGGATAATTTTCTTCCTCTTCTTACTTTGACACAAACGCGTTTGTTAGATTTATTGTTAAAGTAATAGTTTATACTCGTATTATTTTTACATTCAACTATTACTCGCCCTATAAAATAAAATTGGTAATTCAGAAAAACGCTATTTCAAAAGGAAAATTTTCATTAAACAACTAGAGAATAACAACGTGCACGAAATAGCATTAATTTCTCGAAATAAAATTATTTTCCCCGAAAGAGCCGCTTCAAAAGATACTATGATAGTTCCATTAAAAAAGCGAATGGTTTATTGCGATCATTATATCAAACGAAATTCTAGTCATTACATACGTATAATTAATAAAGAGTGTGATTAACCAAAGATAAAATAACTTTTCCTCACGGTTGCTTTGCAAATTGAACATGTTCATAACAACGGTTCTTTGCACACGACATTTGTTGCAACAAAATAAATATGTTAATCCTACACACTGTTTGCACTATATATTTCATTTACTATCTAAAAGATAAATATATTCTAAAGAATACGGCAAATCGAAATTAACAGTATGCAAATGGAAAAATTTAATTTAGAACTCGGTAAAAGATAAAAATCAAAAAGTGACTTTCCTAGCCGGGTAGTTTATTGAAAAAACTAGGAAATTCATTTTCTTCAAAATGCGTAACTTGTTTAAAACTGCAAAATTAAAAGTTGCACCTACGGAAAAATTCGAACTAGTAATAGCGAATTGCTTGCTAGAAATCATTCGACAAACCTGCTTGCAGCATTATTTACAAAAACAGTAAAGTTTTGAGTTAACGTGTTTCTATAGCGTATACAATTACATACGGCGTATTATATCGATTAACAAAATTTCAATTTCAATTGAAATATTAAACGAATTTTAATAAATTAAATCTTAAAACACGAAGTACAAAATAATCAAATCATTGAATATACAGTTAAAATTCACTCAGTATTTCATAAAGTACAATCACATCTTTAGTTTATATAGTACATATATGTGCCTAAATTAACCGATATTTCGTAACAGAAACACGTTATTAACGTTTAAGGATTAATTAATTTTAAACAAAACCTCCGAAAACAGCCGATCGGGAAAAAGACCGCGACGTTTCAGAAAACGAATGCCTTAAATTTCACTCTTTTTTTCTATATATTAAAACCGCTCTCAGCTATAATAGTAGTCGGTAAATTATATCCACTACTAATATATTTTAGTTAAATATACTGTCCAATCACAATTCAATTATTTCGTTATTGATGACTAAAACAATTATTGTTACTGTTTCAATAATTCGATAAAAAGCTTATAAGATAACTTTTGTCGAATTAAAAATACGTGTTTTTAATACAATACTGTGCACTTTCTAGGCATTCGTTATAATGAATATTGGCGAATTTGGTAGAAGTTACGATGTAAAAAAGTCATTAAACCCGTTTGAAACGGTCCTAAAGCATATCGCAAATTTCAATTCATATCTAAATAAAACATTCACAAAACGCGATACAGATGGTAAAACATCAGATGATAGCAGCACGGAGCGCATTCTGAAATGGATAGATTTCGATATAGAAGGACCAATAAATTCCACTGTTAGCGATATATCGAAATTATTCGAAATTCTAAAAAACAAAACCGAATCTTATCGCGATGAGGAGGAAGAAATTAGCATTTCCATATCCGAGTCGTTCGAATATACCTACTAATATATTATAATCTTGATCGTTTATAACATTAATTTTTATTATTTAATTATTG
Source organism: Icerya purchasi (assembly GCA_039619475.1). Lineage (NCBI taxonomy): Eukaryota > Metazoa > Arthropoda > Insecta > Hemiptera > Monophlebidae > Icerya > Icerya purchasi. Next base: position 392,138,008 of record CM077115.1, on the reverse strand, counting down.
CTTTATAATCAACATATTATCATTTATTTTGTGTAGTAACAATTATTAAAATAATGTATATTAATAATTTATTTATTTATTGATACATATATATACACATATTATGAACATTATCAATTTTTTTTTTTTATTAATTTTGATCTATTAAATTGTACCTCTGAAACATATTCGGTTTTCGCTACTTATATTATAATTCCATAATTTTCTGCGTTAAAAGTTAAATTAATTTAATAAAACAATTATTCGGCCATAGTGTGTAGCTGAAAGTTTAACGAAGTTATTAGTTGAGTAATGAGCATTGCTGTTCACCCAATTTTTATTTACACATCTCTATAAGGGAGAAAACAAAAAAGAAATAAAATAAATCCAAATAAACGAAAGAATACGGAGGGGAGTAGGCATGCAAATTATAAAAAAAAAAGTGTTACAGTGGAAATAAAACTACCATAACTACTCGTATCATAGCTCTTGGCCTTCCGGCTCCTTACAGTACTTCCCTATCATTATGCTTTCCTTGTGTCTCAAAATTTTAATCTTCCGCCAAGATGTATTTCATGCGACCTGTTAATGAACCTTGTAAAAAGTTAAATATGCCTAAATGCACCAATTGCGGGGGACCTCATGTCGCTAATTCCTGTGACTGTTCAGTCTACAAACGTCTGCTTCAGGTGCGTTCGAGCACAAGATTAACTGGTACTAAATAAAGGTCACCCTTACTGACGCATAACTCTACTACTGATCTGTCTAAAAATCGGGGACAGGATCATATTAATTATGCTCAGGTGGTTAGTGGTGATCATAATACGTCCTTCAGCATTAATAGCAGATCAGTTAATTCTTCTCTTTTTTTTATACTCTCATTCCTGAAAAAATTCAATCTGACAAAAATTTTTAAGGATCATTCAAACAATCAGTAATAAACTTAAAGTTAATGCAAATAACGATAGTATGTCTAAGTTGATCGTTATTTTTGAAACATGTATTGAACTATTGCTACGAATAATATACGTAACTTTGATATAGTTGCCTGGAACTGTTGTTCTCTAGCTGATAAACATAACGAACTTTATAATTTCCTAATTCCGAACAAAATACACGTAACTGCCTTATCAGAGACCGGACTCTGGATAATACCTGTAAAATTGTATTTCCCGGTTATCATATTTACAGGAATGACATTTCTCGTAGGAGCGGAGGAGTCGCTCTATTAATTGATAAAATAATAAAGCATAATACCGTTTACTTTCCACCATTAGGTTGTTTACAAGCTGTTGGAGTTCAAGTCTATAATAGCGTATCACAAAATTCTAACGCTCGAAACAGCATATTTATTTATGCTGTTTATAAACCACCTAGAGATCAATGCATAATTTCTATTTTACTAACCAGACCTAATAATCATGTACTTCTAATCGGTGATCTCAATTGTTAAAACAAAATCTGGAACTGTTTTTCCAACAATGCTGCTAGTAATATGTTACATCAACTATCCATACGTGAAAACCTACATATCCTTGCTCCTAGAGAACCAACGTATTTCCCATAGATGCTCCAGTTAAGGCAGAACGTCTTAGACATTGCTGTCGTAAAAGACTTATGACTTCTCCCATCTCTTTAAACTGTCTATCCTCAGACCATAATCCCATCTACACTGCTATTATTGATAATCGACAGTACGTATCAAATGTATCCTATCTTGCCTACAGTAGGGCTAATTGGGATTACTTTAAACAGTATATTTCAACTTAACGAACCTATAGTCGATTCTTCTAACATAGAGTCTCGACTTGTATCTTTCACAAAACTAATCAATGATATGCTACTACTCTTTCTGTCCCAACTAATATTCGTACTCATTTTGAGAAAACACCCTACCCACTACTATCCGAACAGCCATAAAATTTAAAAACTACGACAGAAAATTTCTCAACAGTAATAGATCACATAGCAATGCTAAATATATTAGAACTCTATATAACTTTACATCTAAACTAGTGCGCTATTCGCAAATCACAGAAATAATTGCTTTCAATAATTCCTTTCGACTCTTGACATAAAAGATAAGGGTTTGTGGAAAGTATGTAAACAGTATAATAGGCAGTCTTGCTCCATTCCTCCGCTGCTTGATTTGAACTCAAATTGCTACGTATATGAAGACCGAAATAAAGCTGAATTGATTTCTGCGCATTACTTTTCAATACACGGTCGAAATTCTCATCTTGCAACTATCAACTAAATAAAATCAGAGATCATATCACTCGTTTTTTTGAAGAATGCGAGTTTCAACCTAACCCAAGTGAAACTTTCCACGTCTAAAGAAATTCGTAATTATGTCAAACAACTTAATTCCAGCATGTCCATTGGGAACGATAATATTCCCAACATTGTTTTAAAAAATATCCCAAAAAAGCTATCATAAAGTTAAATAATACAATAAACAGCATCTTAAAAACTGGCTACTTTCCCCAAGCATGGAAAACTGCAAAAGTATTTCCAATACCTAAACCTAGTAAAAATGCGTCAAATATTACTAACATTAAACTCATTAGTCTCTTGTGTAATATGAGTAAAATTGCTGAAAGAGTACTGTTCAAAAGACTAAGGGAACAGTCGAATATTAATAATTTATTCCCAAAAAGTTAATCTGGATTCCAACCTCGTCACTCTACTATTCAGCAAGTTGTCAGAATAATTCATCGTAGACAATTTTAATCGAAATAAACATTCTGAGTTAGTACTCTTTGATGTGGCTGAAGCTATCGCGACTTGCTGGCATTGAGGACTTGTATACAAACTAATAAATACTAAATTTCCCACTTACTCAATTGAAATAATTATAAACTACCTTAACAACAAACTATTCCACGTAACTCTTAATAACTATCAATCCACAAGGAAAACTGTGCTTGCAGGCGTACCGCAAGGTAATGTCCTCGGGCTCTTCCTCTTCATATTGTTTCTCAGCGATTTTCCTAAAATTTCTAACACTGAGGTGGTCGCTTTACATGCTGACGATGTTGCCCTCTATTGTAGTTCCTATAGACCTATTAATAAGTAACAGGCTTCAAAGAGTCCCGACACGCATTTTAAAGTATTTTACCACGTGATTCGAAGCATTCGACTGAATGACAATATGCTCGGCACTGGATGCTGAAATATACACAGTATTTTTCTGTTTGGAATATTTTCTTTCTACAGAGCATACATCACAGAAAGCCCTGCTGGTATCTGATTCATCCGCGGCTTTATTGACAATCTCTAATCCCCTTACTAAACATCCTATAGCAATTCGAACCCAGCAGGGATTATACGAACTTATTAAGAGACAGCGCCCCGTATCCTTTCTGTGGGTGCCCAGCCATGCTGGGACTCCTGGAAATGAACGCGTCGATACATCCACCCCAGCAGCAATATATTGCCCCTTGCCAAGTAATAGTCCTCCTACACCTTATCTATCGAACATAATCTTCAATAATCTATCGTCCTCATGGAAAGCCCATTAGTCCTCGTGTCAGACTTTCTCGAGGTTAATTAAACCCTCAACCGAACCATGGTGGCCAGAAAAAAACATTTCCCGTAGAGATTTCTGTGCACTTAGCAGCTTGCGCACAGGCCACACAGCCATGTCGCATCATTTTATTTTACAAAGAACCCCGCCTCCTATGAATTGCCCTTTCTGTAGCCAAGGTGTTGCTCTCGCAACTTCTCACATACTGTACGACTGTCCAGCACTCTCACCCTACCGGCCCCTTCTATTAATAACAAAAAAGTCACCAACATTCTTGAGAATTCCCCCAATGCAATCTTACCTGTAACACAGTTTATCAGACCAGCGGAATAAGCAGATATCTATAAAAACAAACTGCGCATCTTAGTACTGTAATAGCCGCAGCAGTTAAACACGGTGCAGGATGTGCTTTCACAAAAAAAAAAAAAAAAAATTGTTGAAAAGAATAGAGAAAAAATAAATAAAATTTGGCCGTATCTAAGAGAAATGAGAGAATACGTAAAAATAATACAGGGAGTAGAAGAGTAAAATAAAGATAACAAATAACGCGCAGGGAAAAAATTAAACGCAGTATGAAGGAACAGGAAAAGGACAAAAGAACGAAAAAAAATTGGCGTATGTTGCGAACACCATCGAGAATAATAAATCGCGTGATAATTAAAAAGAGAAAAAAAGCACAAATGAAAAGCACTTTACATTGAAATTTGCCATAAAATGCACTACACGTTAAAATTTAAAAAAGCAATTCATTTAAATTATTTTAAAAAAGTGATATTACAAAAAAATACTTTTAAAATTTATTTTAACGAAGATATTTCAAAATTAAAACTCCACTATTTATCAAGACTGTTTCGTATTTAGAATTTTGTATTTCTTTCGAAATTACTTGTTTAATAATTGGATTCAGAATTGTAGTTTAAAAAACTCATCTAATTTTCCTCTTAAATTGTTCTCAACTTTAGCTAGTATATTAAAAAACCTATTCTAGAGCGTTTATTCTAACATTATTTTTTCCCTGCGCAGAGTAACAAATTAAAACTTTCAGGCATAATTTCCTAATGTTGGGAAATCTCGGTGTATAACCCTTCAATACGGAAATATATGAAAAGAACAGAACGCAGAACACAGATCAAGTATACATGTCATAAAAGTCACATTTCTAAAAAAAACAAATAAACCAGGTAAATAATGGCGTAAAAACCAGAGCTCCAATTTTAAAACGAACTACCCTAAAAACATCCTCATTCAGAATAATCCGAGCACTTTTCACCGGCCTAATTTATATTTTACACGAGTAAAGTTAGCAGAGTTACAAAATTTTATTTATACCAAAAAAGAAAATGTAAGACATTTTTACACGCAATTTGAAAATGTAAAAAACAATACCTCTAATGAAATATCTACGTAAATTCTGCGTGTTAAAGACATTTTGAATTACACGTCGAAATGTCTTTAAAAAGTGCTTTACAACATGTACTTTCAGGTCTAAAAAAGCTAACAAAATTAAACTTAAAAAACCAATTTTGTAAAATTTAAAAATTATTTTTGGGACAAATACAAAGATTGTGCAAACCAATTTCAATAATTACTTGAAAAAAAAGTATCGATTTTTAACGTATTCCGACAAAAGTTCAATTTTTACGTTTACTGTTTTGTGTATAAGTTTCATATCGACTACTACCTATGTGATTCGCTTATCGAATTCACGAAGCTTATATATTGTTCAGGGGTAGATAATCTACTAATACCAACCGGATATATGTAAGTTTCTTAAACTAGCGTGGTTTTTCAATATATAACGTTTTTTCAAGTGATGACGATTTTTCAGAAGCCAACGAGAAATTCGATTTTCCGAACATACACTTTCTTCTACAACATACATACATACATATATATATATATATATATATATATATATAAGCGGGGGGGTGCGTATCGCGTGTTTTCTAAATAATAAACTTAAAAAATAAAAATTTCGCATATTATGCCGACTTTTATTTTTAGAAAGGAATATGTTAAAGCTATTAGTTCATTATTCGCACATCAGCAGTTTATTAATTAAAAAAACCTTAACTTGATGTGAATTTTTCGATGTCAAGGAATTCGAAAGATATCGAAAAATTTATATCGAAACAGTGCACATTTACATTTATCGTTCTGTTAATCATACTTGTCCGGAACATTTATAATATTCGTAAAATATTGATTTTTCGTATTTAATAATATCGATATCAAAGAAAAGCCGATACCATACTTTTCATTAGACATAATAATAAAACACTTAATTTCTAGTACTTTTATCCTCGCGTAACAAGCTGCACTTACATTTAAGTAAAATCCGCCAATATAGCATACGATGCTGGTAATTATATTAATTTTCTAAACTTCAATACATTTTGAATATTCTCGTAGCTACAGGTCGTCGCTATTTGTATTTATCTATCTCAATAAGCCCGATACAACAGTGAAAAAATGCTTCCGTAACGCTTACTAGAAAAATCAAAATATAACTGCTCTTATTATTTATATACAAAATTAGAACAACATTAAAAATCGCTCAAATACATACAAAATGCGCAATTATTATAACAAATTTCATACACGTTTGTGGTGCACTAAATAAAAAACTCAACATCACATAGCTGTAATCAACATTTTGCTTAAAAAACAGAATTGATTTATCATACTGCTTTTGAAGTTAAAATATACCTGAAAAAGCAGAAAGTGCTTTACAAAAAATATGTAAATTTAAAGTTAATATACCAGGTCGAGTTCCTGTGTGTTCCTGCACGTACTCAGATCCCAAGGAATGACCTCGCGAATCTAGAAGCTCAGTCTGCTATGTTATCCCGGATGCCGTATAAATCTCAAGGCCCAACAACTTTTCTACAAAAAAGAATAATCGAACAGTACGGTCCAAGACTACGTTCTTACGTCAAATAAAGCCGATAATCGAACCATGGTGGCCGCCGATTAATAGTACGCGTGTCGAATACACAACGATCAATCGGTTAAGAATAGGGCATATAACTAAAAGCCATGACCGCATACTGTAAAGGATAACACCACACCTCCTAGTACATATCCATACTGTGCAGAATTAAAATATCTGTCAGTATAACGTCTTAATTGAATGCTGTAGTTTTAATGCAGCCCGCCCAAGCACTTTCACGACGTTAAGAGAAATATTGGACAACAAATCGTATAACAATTTGAAGAAGCACATTCAGAATGGCGGATTGTTGACTAATCTTCAAGTAGCCTAGGCAGCTCTCACCGTGATAACCCTAGTAGTTAAAAACGGTAATTCAATGAAAAAAAAAACTTCAAAATTTATAAATCGTTTTCCTACAACTTTCTATTATGTATATTTTTCTCAAGCAAACTTTTTATAAAACCAAAATGTAATCAGAAATATAAAAAAATTATGTTTTGGTACTTACGTTTTCCTAAAATACAGCGTTTTCGAAATGATCGATAAAAATTTCAAATAGATCTAATGAGTAATTTTCAAAATACATCAACAAAAAGTCTTTCTATTCACCGCAGGCAGAAGATCGCAACTAAAAATAATTGGCCAAAATAAAGACTGAATTTTTCAAAGTTCAAGAAAAGAGTATTCTTGTAATTTTTTTTTTCAATTATTGCTTTTTGTCTATATTTTACGGAATATTTATATTACAATCAAAAGAGCTTTAACGAAAATTTCATAACGAAATATGAATTCTGGACAGGATTATCCACTACACCTGAAACGTCTTTTTTTAAATAGTTCTTAAGATAACCACTAATAGTGTTCTTTAAATAATTCTCTGACGTAAATAAAAGAAAAATTTTTTGTTAAATATTTTTTTTTAATATTAATCATTAGCCGTTTTATTTTTAAATTAAATAAACCGTCAATCTCTGAAGATATATTTATAGACTTTAAGCTAGGAAAAGTGTGTTCACCATATATATATATATATATATATATTCGAAAATTGTTTTTAATTAGTTACCGCGATATAGTTGGTTAGGCAGTGGTATTTCGTTTGGATACAGCCTGGTTCGAATTCCGCTGCCTTACATAGAAACTTTGCGCTGGATTAATGCCTATAGTTGACGTGTAAAAAAAAAAAAAATGTTTCCACTTATATGAAAATTTTATTTTAAAACACTATGGAAGATGGACAAAGGAACTAATCCAATGGAGAAAGCATACGGGAAAACACGCACAAGAAAGACCACTTAGAAGGTGGACGGATGATGATATTGTGGCAACAACAGGGAAACAATAGCTTCGTGAAGAAGAAGATATGGAGTAAATTAAGGGAGGCCTACATCGAATCAATGATGTAACGCAGGCAAAAAATGAAGAAGATACATGGAAATTGAGGAACATCAAATTAACTGAAATAAAAAACACGCTCAATACATATAAATAAAAAACATAAAATGTAAATACGTAATCAAAAAAAAAAAAAAAAAAAAAAAGGCCATTATAATTAAAATCAGAAAAAGTAATAAATATGTATAGCGTAGTGTCAGTACCAGCAGCGCAAATGCAGATAGGTAACATTAACTCTGATTTCCAATTAACGTTTAATAGATTCGAGTCTAGAATAAACATGATAATACTAATAGTATCTACGAAATGTAATAAAGAAGTGAAGCTAGGATAGTTCTGAATATGCTCAAACGTTTGCACTATATTTTCTGTTTCCTATTAGTAACTTGCCGTATTTGTACTAATTCGTAATATGATTAATGATAGTCTGACGGGCGTGGAGGTTCACTTCGCACATTATAACTTGTGCTCACCGAATTCACATTTCCGATCCATTCTGTTTTAAAATTAAATTTTCATTTAAGCAGTTAAATCTAACTACAAGAAAGTATCGACTTTTTAAATGAAATGCCTCGGCGGCGAGTCTTAGTTTTTTATGCTAGAAGGTGCTGTATAAATTCTACTTGAATAAACTGAATGTTTTTAAAAAATAAAAACAGAAAATTTAGGTAAAATTCAAAGTCTAGTTACCATGTACAAAAGCGATTTTTTAAATTATTTACACAGTCGTCTATTTTTGGGACACATGGTAAATTTGTGCCTATATGTAACTATATATAAAATCCTGGTATACTGTTATCGGCAAATTACTCTTCCTTCGAGTATTCTCTACCAATGCACTCTACATGAAAGTCTGCGTGAATTTTGTACGCAACTTCCTCTGAGTGTATTTATTTAAAATTGTTAATAATGCTCATAATCTCGTTGAAAGCAGCAATTTGTGTGTATGTACGTGTACATATATACACGCACACACAATTTGTATATATTTATGTATTTATATTTCCACAATAGTAGAATTACTACATTACTTAAATACAAATTTTCTCTAAAAGTTACGTTCTTAAATTTGTCATCGTTACACCAAATAAAGCCATTACACGGGTATTGAAGGTTAATTGTTAATAAGGTCTTCGTGTATGGATACTTTTAAAGCAACATATGAAAAATGAAGCATATTCGTAATAAGTTAAATGCCAAATACACATCGGTGTACTAAAGAAATACAGGTGAAACGTATAAATTGTCAGAGAAGAATGCGAAAAAGAATATTTGAAAGAGAAAAAAGGTTCGTTTACGAACAAATCGATATTTGCAATAGTTCCACATCGACCGAAAATCTATTACGTATTTCGCGCGGTTGACTTTCTATAAATAATTTAAGATTTAAAACTTCAAATGAATTTTTTTGATTTTATACTCGGTTTTTCTCGGAACTATTTTTAACTTATCATACAATATTTTTTAACTATTAAAAAACAAGTGCATAACTGACAAATTTTATTTAACTGTAATCTTTTTTATATGTATGTATGTGGTGAACAAACGCTCTTCGCCAAAAATCTATATAAGAAATATGTTCTAAATTTATTGTATAAAATGAAATGTTACAAGAATGCCGTCGCAATGAAACTACAGAAAATCCTAATTATTTCCTTCGACGACATTTGTCTGTGATTAGAGCAATTAATATAATTTCGACTCTGTAAATAAGGCCAAAAAAATTTAATATTGCCATCAAATACTTTCATTATCCTGATGAGAAATTCATAATTTAAAGAACTTTTCGCAGAATATTATAATTGTTCGCAATTGTAATCGAAATTTATAAACTATATTTTTAAATCTGTTTTATCAGTATCGCAACGGAGCGATCACCACGTTCCATTATCGGCATAATAACAACCAGGTATTTAAGGTCGAGGAAAAATTTTTTGATTTCACTAATTTATTAAACATACTTATTTTTTATTGAATTGTATATTTATAGAGAAATATGAAGATATGAGAAAGTAATGGAAAGCGATTAAAAATTATATATAATATAAATATGTACCTGTAAATAAACAAATGCATGGATAGTATATTCTCCGAAATGGCGGTTTAATCGAAGTATCTATATTAAAAAAATTCGTCTCGCAACTGGTAAATTTTAGAAAATACAAGTTAATGAAACATACTTTTAATTACAAATTTCGTTTCTCTTGAGAATAATTGCGTACCATATTTTTCTAATAGTTTATATTACGTTTCACACTATTTTTTATTACACACAACAATTAATATACTCATATATGATGTCATCACATTATTCAATGCCGACGACGAAGCATGTCGCGATGAAATGTAACAGAGCCCACAGTGGATAATCATTGCTTAGTGAAATTAAATACAAGCGTGACAAGACAAGAGAACTAGATTCGCCCACGTAAAAGAAAATAATATATAAATTTATAAGTTTGTTGAAAATCATGAACTTGCGTACCGCTGTCTAGCACAAAAATCGATAATCTGCGGTAGGGGAGCCACATACGACTATTTCACAAGCTCAATGATATTTATAGTGTCATAAATTTTCATTCAAATCCCTGTCAAGTATATTTTGAAATATAGAAACATTTCTTTCTGGAAAAAAACGGGGTTTTACCTTTTTATATTTTTATAAACATTGTAGGGGTAGTTAGTATTTTGAACAAATTTAATTTAACTTGGATCTAGAGGAAAAATATAAAACTGCACTTCTTTTAACAGCCTAAACTTTTTACATACGCTAGGAGCAAATTAAAGCAATATTTATTACGGATCATTAAAAAACAACTCGAAATATTTCAAATGGTACATTGAGCGGAATTTTTTGGCTAAGTAACTGAAACGGAGAAAAACTTATTTAATAACTGTTCCAAAGTTTCAGCAAACGCATCTGTTTTAGAATACGTATAATGAACAACAAAAGCAAATCTTTCATCGTCTATAACAGGTGATAGTCAAATTTAAACAGCATTTCATCGACTTAAAAAAAAGAAAACTTATAGTCGTTTAAATTAACATTTGAGAAATTACGAACGGAAAAGAAAGTTTAGCAATTAATAATAAGTAAGCGGCTATTTTCAAAAAACTGACAATTTTTTTTTTGAAACACCATCTTCAAAAAGAAAATCATCTAGTCAAATTTATAGTTATTAATGTTCCATGGAGGCAATATTACACAAGTATATTGTACTTTAAAGGCCCTTTTCAGGTAATAATACCTTAACAGCTTCCATCTTGGTTATAAGCAGGATAATTTCCTTCGTATCTTAAAAATTTTCGAATCCATCTACTTTATTACAAATATTTTCGCTTACGAATTCTACTAAAAGCAAGCCAAAAACTTAACCCTAACAGAGTTAACTCAATTACGGTGTAAAAAAGGAAGCATATCAATTACTCGCTTCGTCTACGAAATAATAGTTCGTTTTCCATTTTTCTGACGCATAGGCAATCACAGATTTTAAAATTTATTACATATTTTATTGTTAACATATATACATATATATATATATATATATATATATATATATATATATATATATATATATAATATATATATAAGTACTAAAGTTATTGGTTCCTTTATTCAGAGCTCTTTCTAGTCACCATGACTTTTTTTTATAAATTTCATATTAAAATGATTCTTGATTTTAAAGAATCACCAGCGCAAGACAGAAAGACTCGAATTATTATGGAAATTAAAATTTTGTCTACAGAAATGACTTTGATGGTTGATTTGAAGTGATGGCCTGAAGTTCCTAGCATATATTAATAAGTTTAAAGATGCGTGTAAATGGCATAGAAGTTGAAACAAAGTCGTGAAGAGAATTGTTTTTTTTTTGTCCTTTAACAGAACACGGTTCAAATACCAACTGTGTCAGCGAACATACTAAGTAGGGATTATAACCCAAACTTTAACGAATCCAATAATATGGAACATTTATACTTTACGTCGCACAACTTTGATTAAACAATATCAAAAAAAAAAATATATATACATATATATATATCGGTAAATAGTGCCCTTAACTTTTAATTTAGGAAGTTTCCAAATCGTTGAAATAAATGTTTGGTTTCAAAATATCTAGTTGAACATTTAAGAATACATTAAAATATCCAAACCACGAACAAACAAATTAGTGCATTAATTTACAAACAGATGAAGTTCTTATTCAATTAATATATTATGACTAGTTTTATAAATCATTTTTTACTAAAACGGAAAACCTTTTTAATCTTTTTTCGATTAAGCCATGTGTGCTTGAAATAAGTCGGTTCGACAATATATACTATCTTATTTTCATGCATTAATCTGTTATTTTTTGCTTTTTCTGTAATATTATAATCAGCTAATGTCGCTAAGCGAACAGAGACGACTTTCAAATACTATTCAAACGTTTCGAATTTTTAGTTATTTCTAGTTATCTGATTGGTATTGAAATAATTATCATTAAAACGTAAAGAAAAAGCAAATCTTAAAATAGCTGACTGCTGTACTTTTTTTTAATGAAGAAAAACAGTATAGCATATATATATATAATAACTTAAAAATAATTATTACACTCAATATATGTATCTATCAAATTAAAATGCTATTTCGCTATAAGTGATATAATTGTGTTTATAATTATTTTAAAACACAATATAAAAAGATATAAAAAAATTTAACAATTGCTAATAGATTAAAAAATTTTTGGTTTCAACCTATTAATAAATTAGTACAACATAACAATTTTTTGCGTCCTTTAGTTCTCTTCTGTTCATGATTACCCAGACTGATTGTACTAAAAAGAAGACGTAAATATTCATTTACCAAATAATTTACTTAAAAAAAGAAACTTATAAGTAAAGATAAATTAAACATCTTATACGGTTAAAATGAAAATACAAATTATAAAAAAGTTTCATAATTATTTCAAATTGCTAGTGTCATTTCCGATTTTTTTTTCTCATATGATACGATTAAAACAAAACTATATAAAATCTTTGTTCAAATTTTTAATTAAACTAATTGTTAAAAATATATTGCTTCGCTAATTAAAGTATGGTAAAACATTAACCACAATAAAATAACGTACAAACGGGCGCAATCATGCTATTAAAATATGCCAATTTTTTGCGATTTTTAAAAAATGGTACGATTTTCACTTTTCGATTAATAGAACACGTAATAATAATGATGTAACTTAAGACCAACTTTTTTCATATAAAATAAAAATGTAATCAAAAGAATGTGTAAATCGACATTTTAAACAAAAGATAATCTTATTACAAGGAAACAATCAAATGTAGAAGATGCTTTTAAATAAAACACTTCTATTGAAAACAGTATGTTTACAAGTTATTTACGAAAATGTAAAATATCTCTATATAAACTAAATTATCTATCAACATTGACAGTAGTAAGTGGCATAATTCTTAGAATTACTTAGGTCCTAAATTTAGTACTGCACATAAACTCTTAACCCGTGAATATCACTACCGTACATACTAAAAGTTTTTATATTGTTAAATTTAATGGATTACACTTTACATTTTAGATATTTTTCCGTTATTCTAGAAGTATTTTAATAGTGCTTAAAACACTAAAACAATCTTATTGATCAAAGTTTTTTAACAGATTATCGCAAAATTGCTACTGCTGCCAAATGAATATTTCATTGTTTTAATATGCGCTACACCTCACCTTTAACATTTAAATAAAACATAATTAAAAAATATCACTAATAACTAAGTTACGTTGAGTTATCACGTGATTAAGAAAAGTTAGAATATTTTCTCATTAAGATGATTTATGCAATTTTTGAGTAGACTCGGCGAAAAATAGTATTTTTTTGCAACAAAGTAAATACTGTAATTAATAAAAAGCATTTATTTTTATGATAGATAAATTTTTTCAACAAATGCCGAAAATCCTCTCCATTATAACAGAATTAAACTTTCACCAAAAATTGAACTTAATAAAACATTAGGTTTGTAAAACTAAGTTTTAATTTTCAAAATAAGCTATTCTAGTACGTTCAAGTGCAACACATTTATAAAAAAAAAAACGAAGCATAAACAACGTTCACTAAAAGTTAACTTTACGTTAAACTTTGTAGAATTCCGGATCGACAAAATACAATTTATGTATTAAACATTGTACAGAAATTTCCCGAAAAAAAGTCTATTCCAACATCCATTTATTAAAATAGCAAACACATTACTTACTTCGACTGAAGCCGACTTTCGGTTAATAGCAACCATTGCAGCCTTATGTAATTCCGATTCAATTAATTTAAGTAATCGTAGCTTAAATTTCTCCAGATTCAAGATTTAATTCCATGAAAACCCGCATGAGTACAGCCGCCTGTTTTCATTTATGTATGATTCTTTAAAAAGTTCCATCACCATTTTCTGGCAATACTGGCACATTTTTCAAAATTTGTAACAAAATTTCCTATTTCCTTAAATTAAAAAAAATTCATACAAATCGTTAAATGTCAATGTACATCTTTATTATAAAAATTAAGCAACAATATAACTCCACACAATTATATCCCAACATGTATTTTATTCGAAATGATTGGCTTTATGACGATCACTTAAATCACTATTATACTGCGCGATAAATGTAAATAACAAAACCGATATAAGTAAAACTACCAGTATATTTTATTTTATAAACATGATTTTGTCTTTTTTTCAATTAGTCGAGTTAGAAAACCCGCCGAAGATTTACTCCACAATATAAGTTAATAAAGAAAGCCAATGTTTAAAATTTTAAACTAATTCATTAAACAATACTGGATCATAGCAGAGAGATAGTCATCCATATATTTTACTATGAACAATTTTTAACATTCAAGTGTAGCAGTTACGTATATGTATAAATTCTGAAGTATTATAAATGCAAAAACAAGTGTAAAAACGAAACTTTATAATTATTAAAACAAATTTTCGTCCAGTTCCTGAATCCATATTCAACTTAAAATTATGTACCAATTTAGTATGTTTTTTTATCAACTTTAAGTCTATATTAAAACATACTGCGCCACAAATATTCTTATACGAAAATAGTTGGCAATAAATTTTTTGAAATAAGATCGGTAATTTAAATAAAATAAAACCGAGAAATATAGTCGACCATAAACTTACTCATAATTTCATTATTGTCAGAGAACAATAAACCGGTATTCGCATAAAACATATACCAAACATATTAAATGTGTATCCATATTCATATCTGCATGACAAATATAAAAACTTACTGAAATATTATGCAAAACCAATAATCAAGGACATTTAGTATACATCTAAAGCAGTATATATAATTTAAATTAAAAAAGAAAACCCATCGTTAGTTACCTTCGACCAATCTTCTACCAAACTTTTAATAACTTTTTAACTGGTGTTTTTTATTTTTTTATTGTTTTATACCTAAAACAACTAGGGTAAAAATGAATTTATACATAACACAAAGTGAGATATGAAGAATGATATTAACAAAAAAAAAAACATTACGAGGACTTAAAATTTTATCACTCAGGTTATATGTTTATGTTTATAATAAATCACACTAAAAACTGATATACAATTATTAAAAAATTTACAATCTTATTTTCTCTCTAAATTAAAAACGTATACACGTTTCGTCTGCGTATTAAAATAGATTTTTAGTTTTAAGCATTAAAGGACATGCACAACAAAATGTAACGTGAAATTGTTAAGAAACAAATAACGAAATTACCGTACTCGAATGAAGTATTTAGAGGCAAAGTACGCACTGATGAAATAATGTTCAGAGGTGAGGGAACTCACATACCATTGGCATTAAAACAGTACACTGCCAATGGTGGTGGAGTTACCATACCTCACAACAGAAACTGAACCGTTATGATAAATGAGTTCGCTCCCGGTGAAAAATAAATAACATTCTGTGGGAACTCGCACTGCAATGGGAGAAGATGAAAACGTCCCATTGGTGTGGAGTTACCACAGCATATTACTTGAAGCACAATCTTGAAGTGTTCAAACACGAATGGTGGAAATGTAAAGTACATATGTATACCTGTTACATGCGTGTTAATAAAAATGACAATAATGGTGATGTATAAAACGAATTATAATAAACTTACATTATTCTATTAATTTATATATATTAATATATACGCACGTTCATATGCAATGTAATTTAATAAGAACGAACGTCGCACGGCCATCTTCGAATCATGCGACGAAGTCTTATATTTTAATAAATACAACTGAACTGTTTTTAAATCGTAGAAAATCGCAAAAACATAAAATACTTACTAACAAAAAATGAATCAATAGTAAAAGTGAAAAAACTTCGTAAAAAATCGCAACACAAATGGCTATTATTTTACCGGTTATAACGAGGCGCCACAGTGCTGCCATCTACATAAGCGGACGTCAATAAAATTACATAGTCAATAGAAAAATCAAATCATGTAACCTTTTTTAAATATCCATTATACATTTTGAAAAAATTGTTTTTATATTTTTATTGCTTAATACGTGTATATTTTTTTTTTTTATATATATATCAAATATAATGAAAAAAGAAAAAACATACAATTGAACCTAAAACTGATCTCCGTTAACACATGAAAACATACCAACACCCAACAACTTTATGATTTCAAAATGACTACAAAACATGATTTCTTTTTTTAAACATAATGAAATTCCAAACGCGATGTCTATGAAATCAGTAGCCTATCATTTATATAGTTTTCATAAAATGCAGCGCACGTTTTTATAAAATACGCACATAATACAAATTACATGTAGAATTGTTATTTTCTCGAAGGAAAAAAACAATCTCAAAACAAATAAAACAAATATAAGCGCAGTCATATATTTACATATATATATACATATATATTATAAGCAACACAGATTTAAAATTTAAAATATCATACTTTAGAGAAAAAAATCAAACAAATCGTTTTACGATTATTAGTTTAAAACTGTACGGTAACCACACACAAATGTCACAAAAATCGTGTCGCGAAAGAAAAAAATACTTTCTATATCGATAACGGTTGAGTTTTAACGGACGGTTTACCGTGACGTCGGCGCGCTTCTTTAAGAAAAGCATTCTCCATCTGGTGCACTAATTCGTTAAATACGACATTCAACATTCTCGCATGCAGAACGGACTTAAATTGAAAGCACAAATAGAACGAAACTATACAAGTATTCGGCGTATCTTTCAAGCCTTGTTCAAATTTCCAAATGGTCAACAGATAATCGAAAACCTTACAGTCCTTCGCGTCGGCTCGTACATATTCGTTCGGTTTCAAGATAACATTCGAATCGTAACTCTCGACTAGCGGCGGAAATCCAATTTCGAGACGATATTTAATGTAATCTTCGCTTTTTAATTCGATCTCAGACCTTTTACAAAACGGCAGAAAATTTTTATAATTGCCAACGTCCGAAACTATATCATACATTTGCTTCGGTGTATAGCCTACCAGTTTTCTCGCTTTATACTCTTTTCTGGCATCGTAAGCTGCTCCTTCGAAAGAGAATATTTGTCGTAGTGCGTAACTGTCGAACGACTTCTTCAAATTAGCGCCTAACCGATAGGAAGTTTTCCATACCTGAAACGAAACAGGACCGAACTGTACACCACGCATAAGGAAGTTTCCGTGTTTTTTTTTTTTTGTTTTTTTTTATATTACTAACTTGAACACAGTGATATAAATTCTCAAAAGATACACCGAATACGCGTACAAATTAATAAAAACAACGCGCCAATTAAACAGTGTTCTTAACGTAATAATTTCGTATACATTGGCAACGATTATAAACTTCGCTAAAACATTGTAAACAACCTGCTGCCGCCGTCGATAGTAACACCATCGTAAAAAATAACGTACGGCAGTGCGGTCGGATATAAAACGGCAAATTGTCGCACATTCAAATTACTCGAAGAAAAAAAAAAATAATACTTTATCCGAAAAGTACAAAAAAAATTTTTATTCATTAAAAATAATTTTTAGTTATTAGCAGTGATTAAAACTTAAATTATACCGCAATACTAATAAGTATTTGCTAATTACACTCGCAAGAAAAAAATTTTTAATCAAAAATTTAAAAAAAAAATTAATTACTATATCGTGCTGCAAAAAACATTTAAAAATTAATAAATGTAAGAATTGTATTAAAAACAGAAAAAAAAAAAAAAAAAGAAAAGAAAAACAGGCACTTTTATATTGTACATCGGCTTAAACGGTAAAATTTTTTGAAACACACACGCAAAACGAAAAGTGAACCATGCAATGAAGATGAATTTTTTTCAATAAATGCATAAAAAATACGTACGAAAACCGTACATTTACATACCATGTCATAAACAATTTCTCCGTTTAAAACTGAAAAATACACATTCACTAGAAGCAACGAAAAAACGTGATAAAACAGCGAACTTGGAGCAGACTAAAGCGAACAAACGCGAGGGATGTACGAAGCGGACCGCCGCATGCGAGAAGAAAAAACCCCACAGCCGAATCGTGGCTCAAAACCGAAAACGTGGTCCGCTCGAGAATACAGAAAGAAAATGGCGCGCACACAACACAACAAAACGACGGCGAATGATGGTAATGCCCGAAATGAGGCAGCGAACCACCACGAACGCACCGACCACGAAAACACACTCGCCGCGACTTGAATACGAATTGAAAGCGGTCCCCTCGACAAGACGAACGGGTCGTCGTCGTCATCGTCGTCGTTGCCGAGCGGCGGTTGGGTTTGAACCAACAGCGGCAGCGGCAGCAGCAGCAGCAGCAGCATCGACGGCAACAAATGCAAACGGAGAACAAAGACACTCTCGGAGAAGAACGAACCGGCCTTACCAGTACAAGCGGCCATCATCGTGGAAAGAAAGACTCCGAATGCGCGCGAAGTCTGCTCGGGAAGCGCTGCGACAGGCGCGAGCACGGACAAACGCGCGCGCGACGATTCACGTGGATCAAGGTCACACGCCGCTGGTTCGATGGTCCCTCGAGTCGCCAGCGCGCCGACAGCACACGCAACGGCCGCGTCGCGGAGAAATTCGTGCGGCAGCTGCCAGCAGCTTCGCAACCGACAGCCACCCCTAAACCCCTAAACCCCTAGAACCCTGAAACTCTAGTTCCACTCTTCGCCATCTCGCAATCGAAAATGCCTATTTCGAAAGTCAACCGACATCGCAGCTAATCTCGATAATCGGCCGATCTCCGATTGTCTCAATAGAAGTACCGTTATCGCAATTAGTCCGGCAGTTTGAAACCCCCCACCAGCCCGCCAACCGAATGTTTACGATTTTCGTGTCGTTCGCGAGCGATAAAAATTTCTTACGATTCTTCCCACGATGATCCCGTGACAACGCGGAGGAATAATTTTACCGATGTCTGTATGTACGTATGTATTATTACGTGAAAAAATATGTATGTATATACATAAATAAAGCGAGACGATTCTCGTTTAACGAAGTACCAAAAAATACAAACTCGCCTGTCTTTTTCTTCTATTCTTTCTACACACTTTAGGGAACAAAAACTTTTCTAAACCACGACATGCTATTGATGCGTGGTGCGAATAATAATGACGATAGAAAACATACACGCGCACGACGCTCCCTATATCTATAATGAGCTGATGAATGTGAGTGAACCGATATTATTAATCGCGTTGCAGAGTTTTTAATATAATACGCTGATTTAGAAGAAAAAAAACTCGTAACTCGCGAGTGCGATTTGTTTAATTGTACAGACATCAACTCTTTCCGGAATATAGTCCGCCAATTGGCCGAGAAGTGTTTAATCGAACGTTTTCGGCGCGATGCCGGCGATGCGTTTGATTAAATTAATTATTAATCAATTCAAATAAAAATATATACACGCTTTTCTTTTTCTTTTTTTTTTTTTTTTTTTTGATTTCGCACGCATTCTCGACTAAATTAACGTAATATCACACAAACGCAACATTAATATATGTAATTTCGCAAACACAATTTGAACGAGCGTATATTTCAAATTTTTGTATTTCTCTTTTCGCATACCAACTACTAACCGTAGCTGCTTTTTAACATATGCATATAACTCTCTTTTTAAAAAAGTTTCATTATTAATAATCGCCCATGATTAATTATCATGTGCTGCGATTTTAAGAATCTCCCACCATCGGAAGCTACTATTATTTTCATTTGCAAACTCATTATTAAACATATATGTATATCGAAACACAAAATGCTACGGTCATCACATTTATAAAACTTACATCAATACCTCCACCGTGTTTTTACCATCGCGGTCCGGTCGTCAAGAACAGTAGGTTTACATTTATTAATGTACATATTTCTTAAGATATGCTGCTTAAAATTTTTACCGGCACATTGAAAAAAACCGGAAAAAATTAACAAGATTCGTAAATGCAAATTTAACTGTTCGCATTAAGTGTATAAACGATTAGGGCAAAAATACGTACGAAATGTAAATATTTATATATGTATATATATATATATGCATGTGTGTATGTGTATCAAAACGTATTTCAACTGATCCGAATTTCATTAACGCTATGTGTGTTTGTGTAAAAACATATTACCGTATATACACATACGTATGCGCACATGTAAATAGAGGGGCGCGTGTCACTTATTTTCAATAATGAAATTGTTAACGCATTAAAAAAAAAAATAATTACGCTCCACATTCTCACTCGATTAGAGATTTTAATATTGATTGAATGTAAATATAAATCTATATACATATGTATGTTCTTTTTATCAAACGAAACAAAAAAAAACAAAAAAACAGGGCTCTAGTAAAAAGATCGGTTCTTCATTTAAATTTCCACAACACATATCGCTGAGATGTCTTCTTAGTCACAGCAGCTGAAGTTAAAAGTATTTCGATTTTTAAATGTTATTAATTTTCAGTACAAATTAACGCGAGACAATTAAATATTTTCCACCTTTTAATTCTGAATTCACGCGCCCGTGGTCCTGAAGTTTAAATAGGTAGATCAATTGAGGACACGTTCAAAATATAACGGTACGAAAATTTCGACAACTTTTTCCAAGGAAAACAATAACGCGAAATTATTTGATTTCTCCGGGACCCCTTGAGGTAAGTAAATAATAGATGATAAAAATGATCAGACTAAAAAAAAAAAAAAAATCCGTGTTCAACGTACAAAAAGTAGTCGTGCATTGTAAATATACACAGACCGCAAATCAGTTGCGCGCCAATTTTAAAAATTTTCAGGGGTGTCTAATGATTAAATGAAAAAAAATTTTCACAGAGTTTTCCAAATTTTAAATCCGCTACAAAATATAATCACGCTGAGACGGCATCTTACCGTGCCACAAATGAAAACATGTTTTTTTTTTTTTGATCTTTTAGAAACGCTGCATGCATCATCATCCTATTACGATTTGTGTGAATTTGCAACTATTTTCGTGTAAGTAACGTGATGGCAGAGACTTTTAAAAACCTATTGTAAATTATTTTCCATATTTTTCAGCAATTGTCGTTCTGATTATTTCACTATGCCCGAGTTTGTACAATCTCTTCTTTTTTTTTTTTTTTTTTTTTTCTGGGGGCAATTTTTGAAATGAGATTGCGACTTTTCTCGTATTAATTTTTTCCGAAGCATGCCCGTTTTTACTGGTTGCTGCTATTTTAATGTTATGTGTAAAAAATTTCATACCGACATCCGTAATATTTCTTATTTTAACGAATACAATATCGTCGGAGTTTAAAATTATTATCCTCAAGCGTTAGAACGAAATTTATACACTTGGTTTATACGGGAAGAAAATAGAGTAATACCGAAAAACGTACATATACAATAAATGCTTATAAATCATGTCGGACAGTCTCTTTTCTTTCCACACTTTTTCTCTTACACGCGTCCGCAATTGTCGGAATCAGGCCCGTGCCCAGAATTTTGGAACGGGGGGGGGGGTTGAAAATTTTCTTTGAATATTTATTTTATAATATATTTTTCACTAATATTCGTACTATTAATAATTTCCATCATTTTGATTCATATATTAATAATTTACATAAATGAATTACCCCATATATGAACATTAATAAAAATTACACATATGTTATTAATTATACTCGTAATAAAAAATTTTTTGCATAAAATATTAATGAAGTACCTAAAAATATGGAGCATATTTTTTCTTTTTTCTTTTAAAAGTAGTTAAAAACACCCTAAAAAATCATCAATATTTATTTTAAATTTGTGATTTTTTTCAGATTTTTTTGTATTTATAATAACTATTTCAGTTCTCATGGGGGGGTTAACCCCCCCCTGGACACGGCCTTGGTCAGAATGTTGCAATTTTCTTTGTTATTCTTTAAATTTACTCCACGTACTATTTTATAATTTCAGAGACGACAACCCAAAAAAAAAAAAAAAAAAGAAAAAGAAAAAAAAAATGTACAATAAAAAACACAAAATAAAACAGAACAAACATGCGAAAATTTACAAACAGAAACCCGTGTTTCACAGATGGAAAAATAAATTATTTTAAAAGGTGCGGCGCGACTTAAAGAAAAACAAGAAAACCGCTCCTGCCCTATTCAGGCAGCAAATTGCTTTCCGAATACACAAATGCTGTAAAAGAACGTATAATAATAATAATGATGATGATGATATTAAATAAATAAAAAACAAAAAAAAACGTCTATTTAAAAACACGGACCGGGACCAGTTTTAGTAAAATGAAAACTACATTTAATTGTACAAAATCTAGGTCCGATAGGAGCATCGTTGTTATCATCTCTGAAAAATGTTCATTAACAAATGGTGTTCGAGCGAAAGACAAAAAAAGGAAAATCATTGCGACATCTCCGGAGGGGAGGCTATACTTTTTTGCTTTTATTCAAACTAGGAGAGTTGTAGGTGGAATAATCGTTTTGCACCGCCTTCACTAAGAGATGAGTGAATTAAAAAACATGTTTCATTTCTCTTCGGCTAATGGTATCTGAAAAGATCAAACAAAAACCGACCACCTTTCGCGTGATAATTTTTTTTTTTTGGTTATAATTATTTTCACAGCACTTAAGCAAAAAACTAACAGCGTTTTTATCGAGAAAGTAATTTCGGCCTTTTTGCATGATCAAACACGCTCAACTATATAATTTCGAAAGAGGCATAGAAATTCTGGAATCTTCTCATCTTCACTTTCTCTTCTGCGATCGTATTAGAAGTTTTTATCGATTTCTTACCGTTATTTTCTCAGTTTTAAGCAAATAAAGTTATACTCACGCTAAACAAAAGTTAGTTTTTTTGTTTTAATGTGTTTCTCAAACACGAGGGGGCGCATTAGCCCACTAGAAATGGGGTAAAAGAGGAAGAATAAATCTATATTCTTACGCGTTTAAGGACCGAGGATAAAAATAATTCAAGGGGAGAAATAACAGATGAAAGAATAAACAAGCAACGCTAAAAGGAGCGGTGATATTAATAGAGAATAGAAAGAAGATTGCCTCCCGGCAGAAAAGGCTGCATCCTATTATTTTGAATATCACGTCCCTAAAGAGCGAAAAAAAATAATTGAATAGTTCTGAAAAATACGCAACATTTTCAAAAATCATTATAGCAACTAATCTCCTTCATAAAAGAAAAAAAAAAAAAAAAAAAAAAAAAGAAAAGATAGTTACCGAGATGTAAAAATTAAAGAAAATGCCAACGCGGTTTTATTGGCACACCTTTGCCAACATATGTATATCCTGGACGATTTTTGAAATTTTTCGGCAAATTCCGTACCGCTAAAAAATTATTCGATTTTTAAAATTGTAAAATTCACCTTCTCAAATACCCCGCGATAAACTACACCGAACGATATACACTGCGCGCGTCATGAATGTCGTTTTTTCACGAACTGAGAGCGACCTCGAGAGATGACAATGAACCCCCGCCCCGTTACTAGCTCGCAAATTTCTCCGGCTGGATGAACAAAACTGGCCGCCAAGTACGTTTCCGACGTTTACGCTAACACGACAAATAACGCCAACTCATGCATCGGATACACGCAACGAAAAGCGTCCGTGCACTAAGCGGATGGGGGCGAATTAAGATTTTCCGCGAAATTCCAGTTATTCATAATTTTGCCGGGGAGATTCTGTACATTAAAAACACACATTGCGCGCCTACATTGAATTCTTTATTAATTTACATAGTCAAATTTGCAACGAAAAAGAAGAAGAATAAACAAAAAAAAAAAAAAAACAAAAAAAAACAAAAAAAAAAAACATTCAGAAGAAGACATTTACTTAGAAAATCGTGTTCACTCGTATCATCCGCGAGAATTAATAAAACGTTATACGAAGAAAGAGATCCAAATCGAAAATTCGCCAAAGAAAACGGACCTAAATATTTTCTCCTATTTTCTATTTCACTATTATCCGCTAGTTATTATTATGATTTTGTTTCTTGTTACGACAATCGGAAGAATAAGACAATTTTTCCGGTGCTACTAGTAGTAGCACACTACCATCATCATCTGATGATAGGGGAACACACTGCGTGCAACGTAGATGTGTGAAAACACCCGGAGGAGAAAGTTAAACAAATCAAGAATGATCTGGTAACTGCGAAAAGGGCCATTTTTTGGAGATTAGACGAGTTTGCCTGTTTCTCGTCAGAGAATAGAAAATGCGCGACACAAAATCTGTACAGAAGATACATTGGCGACTGCGCATCCGGGACGGACATCATCTTTTCTTAGTTTACTTTTTTAGAACAGCATCATTTTTAATCCAGTCTGAAATCGAGAGTCCAAAAAATTGGATCCGGGCCAGGCCCCCTCTACACTAACCCATTAATATGTCCTCGCCGTTAAAAATTCCCCCTCCGTATATTTCCTCTTTCATTCATTCCCGAAATGTAACAACTGTCCCGCTCATCGCCCTTTCGCAACTCTTGTATTGATTCGTGACCGAAGAGAAAACGTCCGACACATTATAGAATACTCTCTGTTCCCTCTACAGAGACCAATTTTCCACACCGTAGCGACTACGGTAAAATCAGCAAGGGCTGCCGCACATGTGCACCGCAATAGCAATCACCGCGGTGGTCTTGAAAATTATTATCCGTGTTATTTGTCGGCGACAAATTATTTCAATAAATAAAAACATATATACATATATATATATATACAGTAATCATTTCAGTTTAGTGAGCTACGCGGTACACTTTCAAGCGGGAAAGGTAGAGAAAGAAGTGTAAAAAGAAACAAAAACAAATAACATTACACAAAGAGAGAAATGAATAAAGTTGAGGAAGACCCTCGTTAACGGGGCGACATCTCACATTTGATGCGGCAGGGGCTGCGCCCTATTATTTAGTAGTGCGAACACTGCCAGATTAAAAATATCAGATAAAACAACAATCGAGCATTTCGTCTGGGTGACTTACGTTAGTAGTTTGGCGTAATAATGTTTTTAACGACTAGGGCTAATATAGCCGTGTGAAAAGGTTTATTATTATTATTCTAAAACCGCTGTAGCATCAATTTTCTTTACTTAATGTTTCGAGAACAATTAGAAGTTACGTTTACGGGAGGAGAGTCTCTCTCGGAAACGGACAATTTAAAAAATAAACGCTAACCGCTGTTGTAAAATTCGTTAAAGGAATTATAATATCATTTATTCACGGAAAAATAATTAATTTTTTTCCGTAGACCATTCTTAATAGTAAATACCGACAATAGCTTTCCCTCCCCCGCTCGTGACAAACCAGCACGGGCTCTTCTT
Source organism: Icerya purchasi (assembly GCA_039619475.1). Classification (NCBI taxonomy): domain Eukaryota; kingdom Metazoa; phylum Arthropoda; class Insecta; order Hemiptera; family Monophlebidae; genus Icerya; species Icerya purchasi. The sequence goes on along the minus strand of CM077115.1, from coordinate 392,112,372 downwards.
CAGAGGCAGTTTAGACCGTCAAGAGATTTTTGGCAAAGCATTTTCACCCTCGGCACTGCTGGTCGTGCAACAGTACTGGTATGCGAGATTGCCTCAAGGAGGTTCGGGGTCACCTTTTTTAAACATTAGTGCAGTCTTTTAGCCAGAGTCGAAAAAAAAAAATGATTTTTAACTTAACGTTTGTCACGGAGTTTGAGAATTCAACTACGAAAAAAAAACATTCGATAACATAAAAAACCGCAATCATACAACCAAACAAAGCTACAAACGTATAATTCATCTTCGCTACCTAAATGATTCCAGATGAGCCCCAAAACCAATTCCGGCTCTTCACAAAGATGTGATATTCAGCCTCTCGCTCGGTGCAATAATTTCTACACTTTTGCTTGTTTATTTTCATCGGAGTGTGCAGAAATCCTCCTTTTTTCGTTGCCCGCCCCGTATGACGATTTCGGCTTTTAATAAGGAAATTAATACGCAAACAAGGACATTTTTTTCTTTTTTTTTTTTTGGAAAACCACATGTCCTTAGCTCAAAATGTCGCTCTGCCGAAACTCTTACCGCTCAGAAGAACACCCCAACCAACAAGATGCTTATAATAATTACTTCAATATCGGCAAAATCTTTTAGTATGCACGTAAAAAAAAAAAAAAAAAAAAAAAAACAGGAAAGGAAAGAAAAGAAAACTGACGCTGCTAATCCGAAATCAGTTGTAGCCATCGAAGTTTTATTTTTAGGCACAGCCTTCGTCGCAAATTCAAGTGCACCCGCTTATTTTCAAAAATTTATTTCAACCCAATCGACAGTCACAATCCGTCGAATCGACGAACCATCACGCGTCAGTTAATTAACGGGAAAATTAACCGCGCAGGCAGCCGGCACCTGAAAAACCAGTCGCTCCAGTAGCCTCGTGTATCATGGAAACCAACAGCACTATTCCCTTGAATTAACACCTTTCTCATTTGCAAACGTAGCCGACGAGCTCCGATACGTGTAGTACAAAAAGATGTGCATATAATAAATGCGCGCTATGTGCACGGATTTTTTATTGTCGAGTTTCGTGTGAGAAAAACGAATCCAACTGGAACTAATGCTTCTGCAATGATCATTCTGAATAATTGTCTTCTGGTTGTTGGTACCGTTAGCACATTGGCCGAATGAGGACCGACAGAGGACAGCGCAATTATACATCTTGCTCGAAATGATGACGACAATGTGTACCAGCAGCAAACCTGTTTACAATTTCTCCGTTCTAGCGTTCCTCCGACAACGTTCTGTAACATTCTAACGCGCTAACATTCTCTAGCATCGCACAAGCGCGGCGGTTACCGTTATTATACTGTTATTAAAATTTTAACTTTTCCAGGTCGATGACCACCACTGAGCCACGTCAACAGTTGCACGCGCACACACGTCATCGAGATCGCGCAGGACACGCTGGCACATTTAGCAGAGAGTTCGCTGGAGTCGCAAAACACGAGAACATAACACCGGACGACGTATTCGTCGTGATCGATGTCTGAATTCCGAACCGACCACGCCTCAACTTCTGCACAAGTCAGCTTCTCGCGCCGTTCGACCACGCATGCGAAACTTTTCCGGATGGACACCGCCGAGGACGGACATTCAACCGCACATTATCCTCGAACAAAACAAATCTCGCCGCCGCTCAAGACGTGTCACCATCGGCAAGAAGAATTTTTTACAATTTTTTCTACGCCGCAGTTCGTTGAACTTGCATTGTCCGGCCGTTCCTGCCACCACCGAGTAGTCCCCATCGCCACTCGCTCGCTCGCTCGCTCGCTCGCTCCGACGCTGTCTGTCTCCTCTTTGCGAACGACTATTTCGAACAAATACAGAACACGTTTCTCGTCCGCGTCCGGGTGAAACTTTTCGCCGGCAACATTAGATCCTCGATTCGAACTGCGCCGACCAGCGCAAGCACGCGCGCAACACGGCACGAAAAACCGCGCGCGTCTTATACATAAAAAACTAATTATTTCTTAATTAGCCGCGATGGTTATTTTTCTTTCGGTGAGACTTAGTGCGCCGCCGGAGCTAGATGTTTAGAATTATCATTATGCGAGAAATTCTCGTTCGTTTCTCGATTCATTCCTATTCTCGACTGGCCTACTAAATGGACATTAACCCGGCCGCGCAAACGATAATTTTCGCGATATTTTCAATGCCTAACCTACGCAGCTTCTTCTTTTCCCATTCAAAATCCGACTAAACGTCATCTAGGTTTACACGGTAGAGGAACGAGCGCCGTCGACAGTGACCCTTTGCTCAACTTTCGCTACCTAATTTGCATCACATTTAGACTCGTGAATTTTTACGAAATTTAAAATTCTCCGACATCGAAAAAGCGATTTTAATTCTTAAAATACATTCGCGGTAGTTTTTCAAACTGCGATGATAGGATAGTTCGCACTACTAGAAGAACCCGCTCGCGACACTGCCGCAGCAGCTATGGTGTATATTTTATTCAACGGCGTAATTTGTTCCGTCCTTCCAACTTTTATCAAAAAAAATTACACACTGCGAGGTCTTTGTTTCAAATGTTATTGAAAAATAAATTAATTAATTAAATAAAAAGACCATCGAAATATTTCCTCCGCTAACTAACTAACTCTGCAAGGATCATCTCTATGGATTTCTCGCGAATTTTTCATTATTTTTCAACACATTAAACACCACACAACAATCATTCTCTTTTCTCTCCGAGACTAATTTCTTTTTTTTTGGTCGACTAGCGATAGTGTTGGAAGCGACTATCCGTCGCGACAATTAGGAAATTAAAGGGTATACCCCTTCCCATTTTTTTCTCTAACAATTTCTTCGGCACAACCATCTCTGATGGAAACAACAATAGTGCGGCGAAACAAAATCGTACGAATTTTTAATTGAACTAAAGGAACCGAAAAAAAAAAAAAAAAGCGTGCAATATAAATTCAACTGTCAAGGCAGGGTTTCGCCGCCGACGATGATGAGAATATTGATAAAAGAGAAAACCGCAACGGGCAGAAAGATTGAAATAAGAGGAATTTGAACGATAGTCGGGGGGGGGGGAATTTTCCATTCCTAGGTTCGTTAGGCAGCTGTTTTATTCTAACCTATTTTTTTTCATTACGGGAGGAGGGAATCTCAGCTTCCGGATGTTAGAATTTTTCAACCACCGTAGACACCGTTTTATAAAGTTCTGTTAATTTTATAACGAGCGGAGTGTAGTAGATTTCTTTTAATTTTTGATATACTTATCGGGGAGAAAATCAAGAAAAAAAATTCACTTTCATACCGTCGAATAGATTGAAAAATTAACAGCAATTCCAGTTAAGGATAGCGAGATCTTACATTTCCCCGACACGTACATACAAAGCTAAGCATAAACAGAGTGACGATTCCAGATGTCTCGATTCACATAAAGCATGGACTCGCGCGCGCGTCTTTCCAAGTGAGGGACCTATTGCGTACGGCGTGCGTCATAAAATGATCATTTTTTTCCTTTTATTCCTTTTTTAAGGCCCCTCCGAAAATAAACATATTCTAATCGTCGCACGCTCCTGAGATAGCGCGTAAACTTTAATAATCACGCGCATTCGTAAACTAAAATAGTACCCACGAATAAGAAGAGCTACTCTTTTTAAAAAATGATAAAACGGCTCTAGAAACTTGGCACTAATAAAGAGACTACGCGAATAATGGAGAAAAGATTAATATTTGGCAGAGCAGCCGCAGAGATATTCAGGCAGGGTCCGCGTAAAGAGAAATTTCGTATTTTTCCCGGCATCTTTTTCAAGAAAATACGCCGATTAAAAAATTGAACCAGCTGCGAACTTTTTACCATAATTTTCACCTTGCCGATTTCTAATATAGAAGAGAATACGTTCTTGTGTAGACTACATAGAAGCTTTAGGGTACAAATACGAGTAAAAGCACAAAAAGGAATGTATAATATTTAAATAAGTAGATGAAAGAAAATTCAGTTAAATTACCCGTAAATTAATTTGTTACATTTTCGTAATTTACATTGCACCGCGGATATTTCGCCGTCTATTAAAACTATTTCGACTTCCTTGTCGCTCTAGTATAGGTGATCTAAAATAGTTTTTAATCACAGTTAAGCTTTACTCATGCTTCGAAAGATGTTGCAAGCGCACGAATTCTAAATACAACACAAACATGAAAGAACTTCGTAATAATAAGCAGAATTTACTGGCTGAAAAATATATGTAGCTTTAAATGTAGGTGAATACATCCTGTTTGTTAAAATGGTATAATAAAATAAACTTTAATAACAAACAATATAGAACAATAAATTAGATAAATACCTATTTAGAAACGTTTTCGGGCATAACCCATCATCAGCTAACACTAACTTAAAGGAAACACTTAATATTATATATGTAGCTTTGTAGGAAAAATTCATCTGGGCTCAAATCTATTTGGAAATTTAACAGCTAAGTTTGTAAGGACCTCTTGAATTATTTTTAAAATATCTTTTTTCATTAAATGCTCGGCACTTTCTGATAATTCGTTAATTCTGTCCAGCGTTTTCTAAGGTGCGAAAATCTTTCCTGAAACGAGAAAACAATCTTCAATCATTTTCCCGGGTATTTTTTCTCTTCGGATGCGCTGTGGTGCGTGTTCCTCTACGCGTCTAGCGTTTGCCATCTGCCCGTTAAACATTTTTTTCTCTTCTTCAATTAAAACCATTTATATATTTCATGTAATTATGTTATTTTACGCATTGCGACACAGAATGTAAGCAGATTCTTGATTTCATTTTCGCACACTTTGTAATAAGGTTATAGGTTAGGGCACGGTCCTTTGTATTTAGCGGGTTTTAAGCACTCGACGGACTCCTTAACCAAGCTTTCAACCAACCATCTAACATAAAGTTCTCTTTCGTTTACTCATTTGTTTCAGTATGTCATCCCATCCGACTAAATAAAGAAGGAAAATGAAAATCAGGAACCGCGCAAGAAAATTGCTCACTTCGCACCCTTTTTTTTTTTGTTTTTTCGCGTTTCTACTGGCCACTTTTAATTTCATTCAAATTTACTTCGCTATATTTTTAATAACCTTAAGGGACAGCTTCAAAATTTAGTCGAGAATCCGCGATTTGTTCATTTTAAATTGATTACAGAGTATTTTTATTCATGATTTTCCATCGCTGCAGTGAAAAATAATAATAAAAAAAAACAAAAAAAACAGCCTATAAAATCTCCCGGAGCTACTCGGAAAACGTTATCTCAGTCGAAACAAGCGATGTGTGAAATTCAATTAAATTCAGAGAACACGCGCATTGAGCATATAATCGATTTTTATAAATCTGACTTGTATACCACCGCAGCCATACGACGTCGCACTTCAATCCGTTGAAGATTGGCCACGCTAATTTGAAATATCTAAGTCGTCTTTTTCTAATTCGCCGGCGGCACAATGATTAAATATTCTCCTGTTCTTTCATTTGCTTCTATAAGATCAGCAAACAACTTTAATGTTTTGTTTCTTGAAAGGCTCACAGAGAGTTTGCAAAGCATCGTTAACAATATTGATCCGGACTATTTGCCATTTCGATTAATTTCATGCTATCGTTTAAAAAAGCCGGCCTCTTTTTAAATTTTCCAGATGAATGAGGCTGTGTTCTCAATAAAATTATGTTCATGTTTTAAAAAATTTCAGAATTAATTCTATTATATAATGCCGTCTCTAAAGAACTTGACCGTTTTGCTTTCCACCAATGCGGTAAATATGTATAAGTACAACATGCAAAAACATATAATTTTTTTTTTCAATTGTAAAAATCATCTAAGTTTTTTGTCTTTTACGACGTAATTGTTATAAATTTTTACATATCTTAATAGTTTTACTTAAATAAACTACCTAATTGATAAATTGCACTATACGAAATTACGAATATGTGCCTGAGATGAGTTCGTCTCGGTTTCTTTTGCAATGAAACAAATTTTTACTGCGAATATGTAGTAATGGCCTCTTGAAACTTTGTAAATATTTTGTAATTCAGCATTGATAGAAGATACCTTAAACGAGGAGCAAACATATTAAAGATTAAATGGCTAATTATCATGATTAACTATCGGAGGAGGTGGTAATTTGCTTCAAACTGAAAAGGAGCAAAGGAAATTTTTGAGTGAAAATCGCCTTCAAACTAATTTCCACTGCCGCCATACTAAAGTTGTACGGCTTCGAAACATGTCGTCGTTATGACTTCATCAGTTTTAAACAAATCGAAATTATAACTTCATTCGAGTTTCAATATTATTTTATTTATATTTAAATATATTCATCTCACCGTTTGGATTGGGAGGAGAATCGAAATTATACGCGCTCAAAAACGATCGATAACAAAAGGTGCGATCAACACTATAAAACGAATTGCCGGAAAACATTACAGCCGAGAAGAAGGCTAATTATGCTACACGCGAGACGCGAACCACAGCACGGTGACTCATAGCGACTGAAATATCGACAAGAAGGTCTGCGAAATTAATTAAGTATTCAAACTATCCGAAGCGTTGTTTAGAAAAATCGCTTTAAAACTGGTCTATTTTAATTTTCATTAAAATAATTTCTTAATACTTTTCCATAAAAAAACAAAACAAAACAAAACAAAACGAAAACTTATTTCAGTTATATCAAGAAAAAAAACAAACAAATATTCAACACTATAGAGAGATGTATGTGTACATTCTATCGTCGGCCTGTACGATTTAAAAATATTACACAGTTCGTCGCATTTTGTAACTAGAAAGAAGTGCGCTTTGGTCGTGGGATCGATTTAGTTAAAGCCGGAATTCTTCATCCGAACCGGTCAACAAGCCGCTCCATAGGCGGCGACACGCTGCCAGAACGTAGACACGTTGCAGACCGGGGGGGACGGAAGAAAAAGGAAGAAGTTCAATGGTTGCGACATGGCGGAATTTATAAATTTGTTGCCTTTATCGCGGTACATTAAAAATAGACCCATCATCATTAGCGGCTGCACGGTAGAGGCCGGCGTAATAATAAATTCCACGAATCGGCTGTGCGTTCGCAGAAAAAATTGCGGGACAATTTGGCAAGGTCAACCACCTCCTCGACGGTCGACCAGTGCTCAGCCGCGACGTCGCCACACGCAGAGACCGATAGATGCAGACGACAAACATCCGCTGAGTCCTAAACAAAAAAATTTTCCGACTCATCTAGCAGCAACCGTCTTATGATATACCGCCAGCGCTCCGACACTTCATCACGCTTCCCCACATCGTGCCACGACGACAACGTTGAGAAATTCTTAATTGTCACGAATTTACCGCTGCCGACAGATAAGCGCGACAGCGGCGATAACGACGACGACGAATATCCTTAATAATCGGAACGAGGTGTGGAGATCCGGGAAAATTGTCCAGGAACCACTCTGTCTTTTCGGTGTTTTTGATTCAGCAAGCTGAACTATTAGGTGAAAATGGAGTAGTCAGAGAGAGTATCGAGGAACAAAGCCAGCGATCCGTCGATTCAGCATAAAAACATTTTCCGAGCAGCACATACAATTTACATATATACATAAACATATATGTATGTATGGGAAATGACAATATGAATTTATATCAGAGCAGAGAGGAGTCTGAACGTATTTTCAAATGTAACTTTTCTATGATATGGCTAAAGCAGAGCGGTACAAATGCGTTGTTTCAGTCGAGACCCGCTGTAAGAGAGATTTTAAAGAAGAAATGCTTATTTAAATATGTTCCGATATAAAATCAACCGGTTTAAGATATTTGAAAATTAGCAGTCACATTGTAAAACGATACCCGAGATATAATTAAAATTTAATGTGCGCGCATCGGCTTGCAATTTTTTAAATAACCACAGTTTCAAGGATCGAAACTCCCATATATAAGGCAAATTGTGAGCGCCTAATATGTAACTAGTAGTGTCCTTCCAAAATTTTCAGTGTACTTCAAGAGAATACTGACTGCAATTTTTTAATTACGGTAGGAAAAAATATAATAAATCCCATGATCGAGAAGCTCGGCCTTGGAAAACGCGTCGGGGTATTTGATAAATTAAATAATTGTTTCAAATTGGTGTTTAAAATTAATTACCGTACAACATAAAAGAAACAGTGAGTGAAATAAACAGATATAGTGAAAAAACAATATAAATGATGTAAAAAACGGCGCGCGATCATAATAGTTCTGGTGTGCTTCTAATTAAAAACGCGATGATTCTTTTTTTTATTTTTTTGCGGGAGGGGGTTATTGGCCGTGCTGTATGACTAAACACTAGAAAGCTCGTTGTTTTGAAACACCGCTTCATAGGATTGGAAAGTTCGTGCATACTGTGATGATTATACTTTAACGCGCAACTTATTTTGCAGAAAAAGAATTTCGATACTTCCACTTCAGACAGTGATGACAAGCGGCTCTGCTTTTTCGAAACCTTAATTAATTCCGAACGTATCTCGTGCAGGATGATACGAGGCTTTTTTCTAATTATAGCGTGTTACCGAGCGTATCGCGAATGAACTGTGAATGTGAACTGAAAACGAACTAGAGCCGGAGCTTGTTTCTCAGTATCCTTGCCGGGGAAAAGATGCAAACTCGTTGCCGCTCTTATTTAGACAGACTTTTATCGATTGTTTCTTCCGAAACGTAAACACAACAACACAGTTTTACTGCACAAAATATCGTCCCGCTTATGAAATTTTACCATATTTTACGATATGAATTCATCATAAATACTAAAAACTTGCTTTTTCGTTTTCCGAACATTCCCGGAATAACGATATTTTTCCTCTCCGCTTTTGAGCATCGGAATATCGTGTCATCCTGCTTTATCGCGCCCTCTTTCACGTGGGCCTTTGAAAGAGTGAGCGGAAGAATATGTACAACAATGACATTAAAATACAAATACACTTCTTTCGCCATACCATTCTCTAAACCTATGCTGGAAATATCGAAACAGGATATGTCGGAGGATACTCTAAACCATTTTCACTAGATGACAATTTATATAATCAATTTGCATTGTGAATGTCAAATTAATATATAGATACATTTTTTTTTTTTTAAGGCAATAAAGTCTCTTGCACAGTGTATGTAACACTGCTATATAGATGTGAACAATAAGCGTGGAACGGTGATGTTCGGCTCCAAATGAAAAAAAAGTTTGCTGCCCGTTTTTGGATGTAGTACTACAATAAAAACTGAAATGAAAAAAAAAAAACTATACACACATAACGACCGGCTGAATGCGAATGAACCCAACAGTTTCGAATTATGATAAGTAAAACACGAAATAACAACGATTTGCTAATTCGTTCTTTAATAATATTCGCTGTTATTACATTAGTACTTTTTTTTTTTTCTTTTTTAGTGTCAACACTATTCCACATTATATTTTGCGCCATCTGGGAACTATATATGAAGTTTAAATGAAAATATAATTTTTTATCTCGAAAAATTAAAATCCAGTTTTTTTTCAACGATTTTTAAATATCCCACTTAAAAAAAGAGTTCGGGGCTTCCCGAAATACTTTGAAAAGTCGAAAACAGTCATGCGACAGTTCATATAAATATTCGGGAAATTTGGTTCCAAAAATTTTACGCACCTACTGGAACCGAACAGTTATTTAATGCGTAATCATACTGACAGTGGAAAAAACAATTTTTGCAAAAAAAAACCTACCTGCAGTTTTGTAGTAGCGGACCGACTCGCAAAAACCGACGAACCAAATAATAAAAATAATTCCTCAGAATCAACTAACAGTAATAATCATTATTAGACGACTCAAATCAGGGGTGGATCCAGCGGGACATTTTGGGCAAGGAAATTGTATAATTACCTTATACGGCAGACAGTAGATTTGAGAAATACCAAGCTTGTATTTCATAAAGATAATTATAACAATTTAATATAAATTTTGCTGTTCATTTTTAGGTGACGACTAAAACGAAATTATAAAATTGTAGCTAAAATGGTAGTTTAGAATTTGAATAGTAAATTACTAGAAGGAATAGTAGGATAGAGTATTTTTATTAGATTTTATTTCAATTTTTGTTATCAATCCAATCCGAATTCTTTGTCCGTAAGAAAATAAAAAAAAAATGTATATATTTCTCATTGAACTATTTTTAATTAAAATTGCAAATAAAAATTTAAAATAAATAAAGACAAAAGAAAGCCGACAACTGCGTTTAAAATAGAACAGAAACGTATAACGTTAATAGTTTTACTAGAAAACAATATTAAATACTAATTATTAAATCCATAGATATATAGTATTTACACAAATCTTTTATAGTATAAACTAAGTTTCTCCGTTGTGACTAATTTTTTGGTCGATTTTTTTCTTTTTGGTGCGGATGTCCCCTATTCCCTCCGTGGATCCGCCACTACTTCAGATTTGAAAACCTACATAATGTTCTGGAATTTCGTCATCTGTATTTATCGTTATTTCATTAGTTATATTATATTCATTGGATGTTGGTTCTTATCGTCTTAATATTTAAATGCAGCGTTTTTAAAATACATGAAAAATCCGCGATAATTTTATAAAAAAAACTCGGAGGAGGGGGGGGGAATAAAAACTTTTCAACGATACTACTCAACATTATAATATTCAGAAGAAACGAAAATTTGTATACCTACTTGAAATGTTTTGCTCGCTCTTTCGGTCGCACGACTTACTTTAAAATAACATATCGATTTGTCTATACTCGGGATTTATCTGGAACCTTCGAGTTTTCTCTAAACCGCATCCCCCTTTCGGAGAATTTTCAGCAAATCTCAAAATCCTAGTTGCATACGAAATCGTGTTTTTCCCCACGTTTCTCCTCTATGTAGAAATTTCTCGAAGGCAGAAATTCGAAAACAATTCAAATTCCCAAATCTGTCCGCCGGAAGTAAAATATAGCATATGTACAAAATATTGGCCGGATACCTTATCGCATCAAATAATTTCGAAATCAAACCTCAGGGACGCAGAACTACAAAATAATATCCTTTTCTTAGCACACAATATGTTCCATATGGACATATATCGAGTGAGCATCAATTTTTTCGGTCCAACCATTACTCGGCAAAGTCTTGTAATGATACACACCAAAAATACCCCCCACCCCCGGTGATCTAATATTTAAAACACTGTTTCGATTACGATTCTTACAACAACCATCTCCAAAATTGAGATTTTTTCGGGAAAAAAAGTCACGCCTGTCTTAATCACTTGTGTTACCCCTGAATTGTGCAGTCCTCACGCATCAAATTCGCATAGTCTATCAACTATCTCCTAATTTTAAGGAGTACAAATGCGTAATAGATCGTGTCGACATTGTTTATATTTTAATATACATCACAAACGGATTTCTTATTCAAAAAAAAAAACATACATTAAAAAAATATATTAAAAAAGGGTAACCCAAATCAATTTTATTAAAAAAACGTTTGTAATAGTATTTCCAAAAGGTCGGTATTTTTTTTTTAAAATATCACTTCCCAAAACGGTCAAGTCAATTGTAAAATTGGCCAAAAACCTTGACTTTTTGCAAATTAGACTCATTCCAATCGCGACAACGTTGACTGAAAATGTCATTCAACTGTGGGTCACAGTTACCCCCCTAGGTTCGAATTTCGGTTTGCAATACGTGTTACGCTGGTAGCTTTATTTATCAACCACTTTTATTTCCATTAACGACTTAATATGGAATTTAAAAAAAAAAACAGACGGCCGAAATCGTCATCCAATTAACACAACAGGAAAAACAAATTCAGGTAACTGTCTGCGTAAAATCGACTGCTACGTAGACGATCGTAAAACTTTACATTCGCGCCACTTCGAAAACGCTAATGGAACGAATATTATCCCCATAAGAAAATATGCGCGGAAGGGAAAACTACAGATGAGCGAGAATTAAGGTTATAAATTCTGGAACGATCCAGCAACTGGTCGCCAATCGGAATGTCTATATTACACATGCACATATATATATATATATATATACATATATACAGGTATGTATTTCTTTTTTATTATCATTATCTTCAACCGGTTTAGTTTAATTACGAATCTGTTTAAAACTACCATCTCAATTTATTTTAAATGGCTCGGAAGACGTGAATCATCAACAGGATATTTACGAAAACCCATAAAATTTCTGAACAGAACGATCAGTGCGATGTAAAAGATTAGAATGCGAGTAAATAGTGCCAGTACCTTCAAAACCATTATCAAGAGTGCTTCAGAAAATGTCTTCAAAGCGATTTCTGACGACGAACGGTACATACATATAACACTTCTACAACCTCT